>CM062815.1:385434337-386034337 GCA_031772625.1 Pinus tabuliformis
ATGTGGAATTGAATGATTATTCACAAAATTGAATTTAAACATTCTTCCTTTAGGAATCCTATGATATATTAATTGGTATCAATTGGTTAGAAAAATAGAGAGTTGTCATAAAGTGGTTGGAGAAAAATGTAAGTTGTGTAAATCAAAATGGGTAACCTAAATTGATAAGAGGAAAAAAATGAGTATCAATCAGAATCTCAACTTTAGAGTTAAAAAGGAATGCAAGAAAATGATGTCAAGTATACCTAGTGCATGTGGAAATGGATGAATAACTAACAAAAAAAGAAATTTTAGGGACTTTACAAGTTATAATAGAGTTTTAAGATGATTTTCTCAAGCAAATTTCCAAGTTACCCTATAATAGAGATATGTATTTCTCTATCAATTTAGTACTAGATGCTACCCCCGTGTCTTGATGCCTTTATAGAATGAGTATACCAGAGTTACTAGAGCTAAAAATGCGGCTACATGAGTTGTTAGATAAGGGTTATATTAGACCTAGTGTATCACCATGGAGGGTCCATGTACATTTTTTCAAGAAAAAATATGGCACATTCAGAATGTGCGTCGACTATCGGTAGTTGAACAAGTTAATTATTAAGAATAAATTTCAAGTAACCCGATTGATGACATGTTTGATCAATTGAGGGGAGAATCTATCTTTCCAAAAATTGATATAAGAACTGGTTATTATCAGCTGCGGATAAAAGGTGAGGATATTCATAAGAAACTTTTTAGATCTTGATATGGACATTATGAGTTTGTAGTGTTTCCTTTTGGTCTCACTAATGCACCAACAAACTTAATTTGTGTAATGAATAATGTACTTCACAAATATATGGACATAATTGCGTTAGTATTATAGATGAAATCCTATTGTACTCTAAAGATGAAGAGGAGAACGATGAACATCTCAGATTGGTATGAAAGACTTTAAGAGAACATAAACTTTATGCAAAACTCACAAAATGTGAGTTTTAAAAAAGCAAAAATCAGCATTTAGGGCACATTGTTTCCAAAGAAGGATTAGTCATCGACCCTAAAAAGAATTAAGCTACTATGAATTGGCCTACACCAAAAGATACAGTATCAACAATTCACTCATTCATGGGGATTGTCAGATATTATCAAAGACTAGTAGAAGGATTTACAAAATTATCTTACCCCATTACCTCCTTGTAGAGAAAGGGGATAAAGTTTGAATGGATAGCCAAATTGCAAGAAAACTTTGACAAATTGAAACAATTGTTAACAATAGCCGCTATACTAAAAATTTCAGATCCAAATAAGTAATTTACCATTTCTATTGGTGCTTGTTTGGAAGGACTTGGGGGTGTGTTGATGTAGGAAAATTCATTAATAACCTATGAATATAGAAATTTTAAAAAACATGAACAAAATTATGTTGTATATGATCTAGAATTGGAAGCAGTGTTACATGCCCTAAAAATGTGCAGGCATTATTTATTTGGAAAGAAGTTCATTTTGGTGACATATCACGTTAGTTTGAAATATTTATTTAGCCAACCTGAATTAAGTGCTAGATAAATAAGGTGGTTATCCTTCCTTAGTGAGTTTGAAGTTGATATAAAACACATAAAAGGAAAAGAAAACAAAATTGTAGATGCTCTAAGTAGACATGCTCACACTGTGGTAGGAAGTTTTGTCAGCAAGACTAATACAAATTTTGGGAAAAAGATTAGTCAGGAAATGTAAGAAGACTCTCAATATCAAGTAATGCTACAGAAAATGCAACAAAAAAAAGTGTTGGGATATGCTGAAAATTATGAAAAATTATTAACCTATTGAAACAAATTATACATTCCTAATGTGGTAATGTTAAAGTAAATGATACTGGACAAATACCATAGCAAACCATATGTTGGTCACCCAGGTTAGTAGAAGGTGATAAAAACATTAAGGAAACACTTGCTTTGGTTGATCATGAAGACTGATGTGGTAGAATACATAGAAAAATTCTTAGAGTGTCAACAAGTATAACTGGAGCATCAACATCCTGCAAGATTACTAAATCCATTGCCCATTTCTGAATGGAAGTGGGAGGTAATTTCAATGCATTTTATTACATGTTTACTAAGAACAAAGTACCAAGACGATTCCATCATGGTGGTGGTAGACACTTTGATTAAAGAATCACATTGTATACCAGTGCAATCTACTTTTGGAACCACTTAGATTGCCAACATTTTCATGAAGGAATTTTTTCGACTACCTAGTATACCAATAATGATAGTGTGAGACACGGATGGTAAATTTATCTACTTTTTTTGGAAAGCTATGTTTGTGGGTATATGGGCTCAATTAATCATCAACACTTCCTATCATCCTCAAACAAATAGATAGATAGAAAGGACAAACTAGATCCTAGAATATATGTTGCGCTTGTATGTCATGAATAGGCCTACTAACTGGGAGGATTTTCTAAACTTAGCAAAATTTTTATACAATAATAACTACCAAGATTCCATCAAAATGATTCCTTTTGAAGCTTTATGTGGTAGGAAGTGTCATATACCAGTCCGTTGGGATCAACCAGGAGATTAATTAATATTGGGATGTGAAGCTTTGAAAGAAATGGAATAGATAGTGCGAAATATTAAACAAAATATCAAAACAACACAAGATAGGAAAAATGTTATGCATACAGGAAGAGAAATAAAAAAGAATTTAACATTGGAAACCATGTGTATTGTGGGTAGAACATAGAAAAAGTTGTCTCAGAACGGGTAATTGTGACGAGTTTCCACCACGATTCTGTGGGCCTTTTGAAATTTTAGATAGAGTTGGTCCAGTGGCATAATGAGCTAGCTCTTCTGAGTCATATCAAAGTTCATAATGTTTTTCATGTATCCTTATTAAAAAAAAATCCATGATAAATCTCATCTATTTGATTGGAACTTGATATAGGTGGAAGACAAAGGAGATTTTTTTCGAGATCCATGCTCCAGAATTGGGTTGTCACTCGGGTTAAAGTGTAGTGGATGAACTTTACACGTGAGGAGGCTACTTGGAAATGTGATGACATTATGAAAGAATACTACCAAAAATTATTCATAAATGAGACGATGGAGAAATAAACACCGACGACAGTGTTATTTTTTTTAGAGGGCGAGGATGTAATACCCCTCTTTGTTCATGTAAATATTATTTATTTAAAATGAACTATTTTTAGTGTGATGGCTAGAAATCCACAGGGAACTTAATTTGAAATACAAAATGGTGATGTATTAAAAAAAATTGAATAATAAAGATAAACTCGATTATTACTTGGGAAACAAATTGAGTTAATTAGATCCTTACCCAAATATCCAAACTAAGTGGATAGGTAAGAACAAGATAAAGTTCCCTTACTTACTCCTAAAAAGTCCGTAAGGGTGGTTTGATGTGATTTAATACAATTAGGAGAAAAAAATCTATTAAATCACTATGGAAACTACCCTAAGAAAGGGTGAATAAAGCACCATGGGAGAAAAAAGGGGAGATACTTTTTCAAAAAATTGGAAGAGCCTAGGCCATAGTGATTACAAAGCTTGGAAACTAATACATTGTTAAGGAAATTCTATTAGGGAAGTAAGGCATAAAAATGCCTTGTGTAGAATCAAAAGAGGTTGTTGATTCTAGAGGAAGGAGATCTCACCTCGGGAGAGCGTCTAGTGAAGGTTTATGGTTGGGTGAAGAATTGTTCATCGTAAGGAGATTGAGTTTGGTATTATCCTTAGAGTTCTAATTGCTAGTCAATTAGAGAAATTATGTTTGTCATTTATTAATTTGAATTGTGTATGTCATTTATTAAATTTTGGTTAGCAGTGTAGCCATTCTATTTAATATTATCTGGAAACTATGGTGTATAGTGAATTTTTCAAGTGGTTATATATGTATATACTGGTAGTAGTTTTGAATGAGAGAATTAGATAGACTATGTATAACATTGTGAGATATTTTGTCTGTATCTAAGTGAAAGAGTGAAGGATAATAGATATGACTTATTAGAACTATCTTATTTCACATCTTCTAGTCAGATCAATTATTCACAAAGGAATTTCATATTAGTTAGAACTATCTTATTTCATATCTGCTAGTCGGATCAATTATTGACAAAGGAATTTCATATTAGTTATCCATGACATAATTTCTTTTCCCTTTGTATATAGACATGTTCTTAAAGTAGTGTTTTTTTATATACCAGTAAATGTTGTTGATGATTAACAGAAAAACAAAGATAACTAACTTGGTCAATTAATGAAGGTCCTTTCCTCAGTCCATGCGTAAGAGAAAAAGGAAGTTTAAATCATTAACTTTAATGCTATATTCGCACACCACCAGTCAGTAAGGATTTTGGCACTTAGGGTGACAAGCAAAGTGAAATCTGGTTAAAAATACTCTACCTCAGTTTGAGTTATGAGTATATAATTATTGCTTATAAGTTTGAATATATTAAAGGAAAAAATTTATTAAAGGAGTGAGTGGGTGCTTCTAGGGATTAACATGGAAGAGAACGTGTCCAGGCGTGGTTTGATTCATGGGTAACCGAAAACAGTCGGGATCACTGCATACGTTGTGATGGCCAGAGGAAACTTTGCCTATTATAGACAAAGAAAAATTGAAAATGAACCAGTAAGGAAAATCTCATATACATAGATCACAATTAAATCCTAATTCTGGTCTTGGAGAGGGTGTTATAAGTAACTTCAGTTCCTTGATATTGCTACACTAGGTGCATGACACAATAGTATAATTATGTTCAGAAGAAAGGAATATATATATATATTTGTTGCTACTAGAAAAGGACACACATGCCTAACCATCTAGCTGTAGTTTTTTTATATATCTAAACTGCGCAGTACGAATATATATATATATTTTGGAAATTAAGAATAGTAAGATGATGATTATATATATTTACTCCAGAACAATGATATCAACAAGTCTCATTACTAATCTGATAAATGAGTTATCCATAAAAGTTCGATAGATTCCAGTTGGTAGAAAAAAGAATGAAATACATAGCACAAAGATATGAAATATAGATGCACATATTGTCATCATCACTGAACCCATTTTAACACAGTAACATGTACAGTTCTCTAAAATTATTATACATACAGGTGTTACGCCGAGGTAACACTGCATCCAGGAAAATTAAATATTTTTTTTTCCATAACCTCCGATAACGAACAGGTATAGGTGAAATTGGAAAATCATAGGTACAGTAGATTACTAAGTAGTTAGATATAACAATTCACCTTAAGGGTATTGAAGAAAAATTGTACATTAAAATTTAATACAGTATTATATTTAAAAAAAAAAATAGAAAGCTTAACTTAAGCATGCAGTAGGTATGACTTCACGTCATATAACCACAAATACAACATCGACACGTTTCCATCTAAAAAAATGTAAAACACGTATTCGGGACCGAGGGAACAAACCGACCTGGAACCGAGCAGAGAACTAACCTCGAAGATGGGGAAGAACAATAGTCTAAGGGTTTTATTTATTATATTTGGGGTAGGCGAGACAGAAGATCTTCCCTTCAAACCTGTAACACATAGAAACCCAAACTGAACTTTAAGAAAGGAAAAAAAAGATGCAGACTTAAATTACAAGCTATAAATTCAACTAATTATGAATGGTTACCTATGGTAAATACTTTTCCATAATCTTCCTTCACGGCTGGAATGGAAGCACCGGGAATACATAAAAATTAAAATGCTTCTCATTGAAACCCAATCGGGAAATTCAATAGTAGTGAATTAGAATGGCACGAAGAGGTAGGACAAGATGATACTTGACGAGGAAAATAATGGGAATAACCCTTATGGATGCCTGTCTACATCAAAATCAAGATGAGAGTAGGCGTCCAAATCGATATTCTGGGATTTTTCCCTACTCACATAGTATTAAAGAATTAAACAAAATCAAAACTCTAGTTTCCCGGTAAGACGGATTGGAACAATAGGATTACTGAGTGAATGTAGCCAAGATTTACCCATTAATTCTTTTGTGCAGCAAGTTCCAGAGTACTGAAGAAAGAATCGGACCCGAGTCGATACTCCCTGACAAAACCCCAAGCTACAACTTGAACTGAGACCGGGAAAATTAGGGGCGTAATGAAAAACATAAACCATGTTAACATAGGTTTACTTAAGAGTGAGCCAAGGAACAAACAAAACGCAATAGAGGGTTCTACCTGTCCAAAATCAATGAGGGAACCTGCACAAAAGAAACAACAATTTTAGAGGTTAGCGCATTTTCTACAATAAATAGTGGGAGCGATAATATGGTCCACTGGAATGCTAAACAAATATATATATGTCTATATATATAGCCAGAGCATAGGTATTACCAGTGGATGGGTGGGGTGAGTTCGTGTTAGATAGATTCCTATAGGAGTGCATAGGGAAAAAAACGCCAGGCACGACCTACTTCTTACTTTCATGGCTTTGTTGCTATATTTTGACACCAAGAACACTGTGTGGTGCTAGGTGTAGTGCCCATGTGAGAGAAAACTGACATATCTCCTCCATGGCAGCACTATTCTCCTCCAAGGCAACCATTGTTCGAGCTCTTCTCGGATAAACATGGACAACGTAATAGGAAAGCCATCTAAAAAATGACCAGCAAAAAAAAAATTGATGTTAAAAGTTTAGGGTTTGTGAAGCAACCATCAGCCCTTAGATTTCCTTGTTTAATCTAAATCATCCACCGAAGCACAAGACTGAGAACCACCTTAACTCCATGTGACTGGCGCATGAGATGGGATCAGTGGCATGAGAGTATTTGTCATGTAGCACCCCAAGCATACTTCCTTTCCCATCCATTATAGTTTGTAGGATGGAACAATTAGAAAACCAACATATGATAAATAAACTGAATAAAACTATAGATAGTTACGCACTCGATCACCAACTTCCATAGTGTATGAAGTCAAAATATTGTAAGTTTAGCTGATAAACTAAAATAACTTTGGCTTCAAACGTCATGTGATATCAACCTAGGGACCTCATAAATGGCATGTAGGTATAGTGAAACCTTTAATAATGTAAGCAATGGAAAAATGCATACATATTTCTTATGTGAGACTTGTAAAGGAATAACATGTGTTTAATTTATATATACATAAGGAGAGAAACATTTTTAGCTTGAGTTGAAAATTATGATTTCCTTCCTTACAACCCTAATTTCAAAAGACGCAAAATGATTATCATCGCAATGATGGAGTAAGAGAAAGAGATAATTAGAGTCAGTGCTAAAGTATATTTTTGTTTTTGTTTTTGTTTTTGTAGAATAGAGGTATATGAGAAAGGAAAATTTGAAAATGTACTTATTCCTTTCTCTATGCCTCTACTCTTTCATCCCACCATCTTTTGGCACAAAATTTAGTTGGCTTACTAGTTTTCCTTTCTTAAATTTAAAACAATGAGAATTATAATGTGTAACTTTTAGAATTGAAGTAATTACTTAAGTTCATATATAAAAAAAATGGTGAGGAACATTTATACTTACACCCTTCCTAATGGATTTACTTTGTTATTTTGGGTCTAATGGAAATTCTTCCTAGAAATGAGCATGTTGTAGCACCTTGTGACCTTCCTGTAGCACTATTTTGCAGATTCATGTAGAAGCTTATGTAGGAAATATTTTGGTTTTGTCAACCTATTGTAATAATGGAAGTCCTCCTTAGAACTTAGAATAGATTTTTGTGGTTGGTTGACGGTACAATGATGAAAAATTGAGGGCTGATGGAATGTGTATGTGTTATGGTCTTCCATAGACATTCTCTCTTGTCCACAAATGGAATATTTTAGTTTTTCACCACTTCTATTCTCTCCATATTTTCTTGTAGCAATATAATAACTTTATTGTAGAAATATAAGACAATGATTGAAATGGATAGAAGGGACTTGGAAATGGTAGAGGAGGCTTAGAATGAGTGTGATGGATGCAAATAATATTGTTAAAGGTTCTGAAGATAAGTGCTTAGACTACAATGTGGTGACTGCTACTAGAATTCTATTCAACCTGCATCGATGTGGATTTTTTTTATGGTGCCTTGGTCCTAAAGAATTTTTGGAGGTGTAACGAATGGATGCTTGCTTCTTCCATTTTAATTACATGGTTATATGCTTCCCTTTTTTAGCTACATGGAGATTTTCGTTTTTGATTTCTTACTAGCCTTATTCTTTTCATTGTTTGGGTCCTTTCATGATCAATTTGGTGATGTCAATTCCATAGTATCATTTGTTCTTCAATTTTTAATGGTAAATTGTGGCTCTAGTAGTCGCATGGAGGCTACTATGGGAAACAAACTTCCCTATAACATCCAAAGGGGCTCCATAATCTCACCATTTCTTGGACATCTAATAACTATGGATACTTTATTGGGATAAAGTAAGAGTGATTGGAAAGTGGACATGGTTGAAAATTGAAAATGGAAAGGTCTAGTTGTGGTTGTGGCAAGGAGGCAAGAAACTAGTCCATACAAAAATGTCAATTTTTGAATTTGTTGGGATTCCAATTCTACTTGATTGGATCCGTGAGGATGATAATTAGAGACACAGTGGTGGATTCCTTTTCTTCAAAAAGTCAAAAAAATAAGATATGATTATTTTGTCAAACTAGCTTAAAAGTATGGAGTTTGTTTGGTTTTTCTAGGCCATTTTTGAAAGTGTTCATATCCCAGTTTTGACTTTGGGGATTAACTAGGTTTTAAATTAGAATCCTAATTACACATTCCCGTAGACAAATAGGTGAGAAAATATTTTGTTATATCTTTTCTCTAAAATAGTAATGTAAATAAGACCACAAGGAACTTGTAGAGGTAAGGCAAGATGATGGAACCAACTTTTTGACACTTGGAGATGTTGTAAAAAAGTAAATTGAACTTGTGGGTGCCTTCCTTCCCTTTAAAATTCTAGAAAAAGGGATGGTTGTAGCTTTTTACGAAGACATGTAGTTTCTTGTTTCATTTTAAGGAAATGTTGTAAATGTGATTAAAATGAATAGGAATGAGTAGGAAATAGCATGGGGATGCATTATGAGGATGACAAGAGATCAATTTTTATTGTCTTTGCATTATTAGAGCCTCTCAAAACATGAGGTGAACATGTTTGGTTTCCCTTGACTAAATGTTTTCCTTTCTGATCAACTTCTTGTTATAGTGCTAACTTCTTGCTTTTACTTCTGGAGGTGGCAGAATACCTACATACAAACATAAAGGTATACCTGGAGCACACATTTTCCTTTTCTTTTGCCTTTTTTTCCTTTCTTTTCTTTCTTTTCATATTTTTTTAGGGTTGTTCACTGCCTCAATAGGGTTTTCAATTAGCACATCTCCCTAGGTGCCTCAAATGAGGTTTGCACCTAGGATCTTATTTCCTTTTTATTTCCCCTTTTCTACTCAACTTAATGGTCACCTTATAGAGGGTTTGAACTAGTGAGGCAATCTAAAGTGCCTCAAAGGAGATTTTCACCTGAGATTTATTGTTTTTTCATCTTCTTTGCTTTTTTCCTTTTACTATATCCTACCCTACATGAAAAATATAGTATCTCTCATGCATAGGAGCACTGCCAATGGATACATGTATGTACCAAGATGAAAAATAAACTCATATGCAAGTTTGAAAGGTATGCTTTGTTATATACTAGAATATGAGAGACCTACTACTTTGATTGTGATGATGTGAAACACTTTTAAAGAAGAGAGTGTTGCTCTAGCTCAATGATTTTCTCGAACCATAGTTCAGTATAGCTATGATGTCCTTCACTCACTTTCTTATTTCGATTATTTTGTATCTCTTCTTCTACAATGACATTCAAATGTTCTACTTTTTGTATATTAGTCTCTTGAAAAGATAAAGGATTTGATGATAAGCATAATAGAAATTCTTTAATATTGGGCTCCAATGGTTGCTCACCATTAAATGTGGCCTATGATTCTTTAATCTCTTATGGATCTTATAATTTTGGATTTTATTCTTGAATGATAGTAAGAGAATCTATTTTTTTCAACATTCTTCTTGATCTAAGATGGATATCAAGAGGATTTGTTTCAAAATTTTGTACCTCAACGTTGTAGGTGAGTTTAGTTAAGTTATTGTTTAGGTTCAGAAAAGGTTGTGCAAGTAGCTGAGTGGGAGTGTGTCATTGAGATGGTTGTGGTTGTGGTGGAGATGGATGTTATTGTTATTTGAATTGAGGATATTGAGCATGTTGAGGGAAATATGGATCACTCCATTGAGGAGGATGGTGTTGACATGGTTGGAAAGGAGGAATGATGTACCATGGAGTGGGGATAGAACAAATTGAGGTGTTAGATGGATACCAAATTTTGAATTCTGCATTACAACTTGCATTCAAAGAGGAGGCATAGTTCCTACCTTGCTAATATGGGTTTACAAAGTAGAGTGTCTCCATGTCTCCTTCTAACTTCTTTACCACCTCTTCTTCCTTTACCTACAAAAGTAGACGGTGATGTGGTTCTCACTACACCACATGATCATAGGGGGGGTTTAGGGTATTTATGACATATTTTTTTTTTTTTTTTTTTCAAAAAATAAGAAGAAATTGCTAATGTTGATTTATTTTTTCTTTCTTTTTATGTAGAAGATATGAGTTCATAGTAGAAATAAGAAACCAATTAAAGAAAAATTGAGTTATTGGTTTAACACCCTCCTTATAATAACGTTAAAAGTGATGACCCTCAATATTACAATAATAATGTTGAATATCATGATTTCTCAACTTTAATTATCAATTCATGGTATGTACAAACTTAAGAGTGGTTGATACTATATGTGTAGTAAAAAACTTCCTCTTCTTAGTATAACTCCCTTTGATGCAAGTGAAAGAAGTTAATTAAAAAATGTCAAATCAACAAATATCTAGGTATGTGAGTAGTCCTAAGGGGTAGAATAATAAGAAAAACTATTCTACGTTTGCTAGAAAGTAAATGATAGAAAGAAAATATATTATACTTGGAGAAATGTAGAGCACACATTTAAAAAATGAAGACAAAGTAAATATAATATATCTTGCTCGAAAGGAAATGACATGAAAGGAAGCCCATTATAATTTGCACAAAAGGAAAGTCCTAGATTACTCTTGTAGGAAAGAAATCACACTTTATTGAAGGTAAATTGTAGGGAAGGAAATCTAGGTTAGTTGAAGAAATAAACATTGAAGAGGAAAGAAATACATAAGTTAAATGATGATAGAACCAAGCCCAAATAAACAAAATAGGTCTCAAATAATTCATAGGATATTCCAAGACATAAATATACTTCTACCATTAATCCTGACTGTATCTAGGCAAGGAAAAAGTTCAAAAACATATTGCGACAAGAAATTGTGTTTGCTACAGAAAACTTCTAGCAAGTGTGTCTGTCAAGTTAACCCATGAAATTCCTAAGATAATCATGTGTAAATTCTATGGGGTAATTTTTTTATTAATTCTAATGTTTTAGACTTAAATCCAAGTGGAATAAAGTAAAAAAATATTCAATAATGTGTGCTGAAATTCAGTAGAAATTTACTACTAAAATGAGATATTTTAGAATAATGAACTAGTAAGCTAATCTAAGCAATCTAATTATTAAAATTATTTTACTAAGCTATGTTAATGATGCAACACACTACTAATTATGTAAGCAACTTGAAAACAAACTCATTTCAATCATTAAATGAATTTAACCTACAAAAATGAAGCATGAACACTAAGTGCATAAATAATAAATGTAAATAAGAGAATGAGTGAGGGAAATAAGAGAAATAAAATACACAACAGGGCGATGAGGGTCACGAGACAAAAAGTCCCAAGGATACTTAGATTCCTATGAAGGAAAGCAAGTCTTAGAAGTTGAACATGAAACCAAACTTCATTGTTATAATAAAGTCTAGTACATCCATGCTCGAAATGAAAGTAGAACTAAAAAATAACAAGCATTCTTCACAAAAACACCAACAATTCTTCTCCCCTAGAGGATAATTCGAATTAGTACTTAAAAAATTTGATGTGGGAAGCAACCACCTTGAAATAAGGGACGTTTTCACTTCAAAATGACTTAAAAAGTGGATTTGGTGCTTAGTAGTAGGAATCTTCATTAAATGTTGAGTTATGGCTTCTCCTATACCAAGCATCCCTAGATTATCTCAATTAGTTGATCCTCAAATCTGTTTAATAATTTCATAATCTCCTATTTATGTATTATCTAATCCTAGTCCTTCTTGTAACACGAAGAAAGTCCCTAACTTCTGTCATTTTACAAATCTTTAGAAACTTCCTAATATTTTCATAATATTCTGCAAAATAGATGGATTAGGCACACAGGATATGCCAATCATATCTAAACTTGTTTAAAAAACATATAAAAGATGAAAAATATACCATTAAGTGAAAAAGGAAAGGTTAATTGTGCCTAATAAAGGTTATATGGTCTTTAATTGGGCCTAGAGGCTCATTCTACAACCCAGTATTAGGGGATGTGTAAGTGTGTCCGTCCCCCATGATCCTTCAAAATAAAAATTATGTTCTAAAGAGAAAAATAATGTTGGGTCTAATTAAAAACAAAATTGAATATGTTGTAAAGTAATTAGAAGTAAAAAACAAATTGTGAATCATATGTTTAAATATTATACTTTTCAAAAATATTTCAACAAGATATTTAAATAAACTATTTGATGATATATGTTAAGTAATTTATGTCGATATCAATTCATATATATCTGTATATATATATAAACAAATTAAGTTTTTATGGTTAAATTTTTTGTTTGTAATACCCCCTTAGGATTAAAACAGCTGCGTTTTTTGGTTACTATTATTAGTTCTTTTGATTATGGATTATGATGTATTGATTTGTGGAACAAATAAATATTGAATAAAGAAAAAATTTTTTTAGTGGCTGGACAATTGTGGAAGCAATAACACTAGAGTAAAATGATGCTTTCCTGAATCTGAGATGAATCAGATTCAAAATTAATTTCCTAAAATAAAATATATGGATATGTATTGCAGACTTGGTGGGAGATAAAGACAGATAAGAACAACAATGCAAATAACAAAGAAGGAATTTTATTTTAGGAAAAAGACAAAAAACACTAAAAAGCCTAGGTTAAGGAGATACAGATTCCGAGAAGGAAAGATTCTACCAAGGAAAAATATGTGAGGAAGGTAATATTAAATAGACATTATCAAGGCTCAGTAGAGGTTGATGAAGCCTAGAAAGACCATCATAGCTCTCGAGGAATCAAAGGTGATTCAAGGTTGGGTGGATCGGTGTTGCAAGCCCAAATTTTCCATAATCAAGCTGTTGGTGTGATGTTACTATTTTTTTTATTAATTAGTTGTTGGTGGTAGTTATATTATTCTCTATTTTTATTTCTGGTTAATAGGAAATCTTGGTAGTAAACATATTAATACCATCATTGTTTCATTAATTAGACTGCTAACAATGATAACTAAATTCTGGTATTTAAGGTTGTGTGTAGCATTCAAATAGATTCTGAGTTATGATGAGCCTTAAAGGCATACATGTGGGTTGTTTCTATATATATTAGATGTATTAATATCTTTAATACAACTGCATTACTATGAAGGCAAATTTATGATTGCTACATTAGTTGATAGAGAAGAAAAGGAAATAACGACTGTCATGGTCAATAGAAAATAATCACTCAGAGAGCTATAATTGAAAGCAAGAAAATTGTAAAACCAGCTTCCAGAAGACACTAAATATATTTCATGAAGGATAACAATATTTTCTTTTCTTAGATCAGATTAATCAGAAATGAACATGAAAGAGGAAGGGCGAGTGTTTCATAGGAAGCCACATGTGGAATATTGCATGTCGATGTTGTATGGATGGAGAGGAAGGTTATAGAATAATCTTTAGTTTGTGGGAAACTCATGAACACTACCATAGTAGAACATCGTGCAAGGAAATCAACCATAAACATCATGTGTATTCTAAACAACAAAAATGAAATCTCTTCCACCTAGTCCATTTGTATAGTGATTTGATAACATGAAGAATTCCAGTACTGATGTTTATTATCTACATTAGGATTTGGTATACAATGGTCGCAAACAAGATCTCACTAAGCGAGTTCCATAAAATAACCAAGAAGGATCATTCCAGTAATATTGTAGTTACAAAAATCATAATTATTGGGTGAAACATGGTCTATGAAATAGATTGTTAGGAGAACTCAAGTTCTTTTAGATTAAACAAGATTATTGTGCTAACTATAAAAATAATTCTCTGTCATTTATAAAAAATATATATGAAAAATTAAGAAATATATTCCCGTAGAACATAATTGAGGGTGCAATAATTAAAATCCAGACATAATTAACTAAAACGACACCATGTATTGGACAAGAAAATACTATCAAAACTACAACACTAACACGTAAAGCGCCGACATAACGGCCATGGAGGACAACATTTTAAAAAAAAAAAACATATATATAGATATTGAATAATTACTGCAATGTTTGTATCAGAACACAATGTCCAACATTTACATAGAAAAACATTTAAGAAAAAAGAGTAGGAGATCTCAGTTGGTCTGAAGAAAAAATACACTAAATAAGAACACAATGGATTGATATTGTTCCACCAAACTATAGAAAGGCACTCTGATGCCAAGCATGAATCCTTGAATAGAGCAATATCCCCTTTTGACCTATAGACAATTGAAACTAGAATTTCAACATAACAAACCAATTCTTGAATATGGAGAATAGAAGGAAGTGGCTAAGGCCAGACAATCACTAAATTGTCAGATTCGCTGCTCCTTTGCAGACTAATTAGAATGGAATAGGGGTATAGTCATCTTGAAGCAAAACACATACCTACGAAGGGGTAGACTATACTTTGTCTCAAACAGGAATCTAAACCTCTTTCATCTTACCCTACGAGCCTAACAAGAAAGCAAGTACCCTAGACCCCAATTTCTCAAGTGATGGAAGGTAACCAGAAGGTTGGAACAAAACCAACCTAGATAGCGGTAACCATTAGTTAGTAAGTTGAAAAATAATAGTGGCAAGTTGGAAATGAAGTATGTAATCATTCCAACGTGTACCTGCAAGCCGAGGTAACTAAGAGGTCAATAATATCATCAAATTTGATACGAATATATGAATAACCAGTTTATGGAATATGAGGAGGATGCCACAGTTAAGGAAACAAGTTTTGTTACTTTCATTTACACCATAAGGGACTAGATGTAAGCGGAACCTACAAGGCAAAAGCCATGAAACATGTTAACTTCCATAAAAAGATAGGGTGACTATAGAAACAAGACTAGTAGACCAAACTCCCTTAACCTATCACTTAACGCTTATAACACCCCTCCATTATATGTAACGCTCTGCTACCCTAAGATTAGAAAAGCTACATCCAGGGTGAAACAATGAAAGTAAATACTTTATTGTTAATAAATAAAAATAATGTAAAATTCTTGGAAAAATGAGACAACAAGAGATGAGGTTCTTGCCAACCAAAATCCTATTCGTGAATGGGAATGGATAATTCTTTCATGATAAAACTTCTAGATAAAATTATAGATAAGATTAATGGTTTAGGAGAGAAATATCCATTAGGTTTCTTAGTTGTAAAAAGATGCTAGGTTTAACATAAAATCCTTGCAGGAGAGAAAGGCAAGATTTTCGAGGAAAAGCCTAGCCAAATGGATAAAAACATCCACCTAAAAGTGGGACGCTGCTAAAGGAAACCATATGATGAAAGAGGGTATTAAATACCCATTGAAGCAATTAATAGAGATAGTTGATCCATGGCAATAGCTCTCGGTTCACGGGTGAACTGGAGGAGGTCAGTTCTAGGTTGGATGGCGGTGCTCGGTTTTCCAAGTGACTCTCTTCAACTAAGCTAGTTTACTTCAATTGTTTAGGATGTACTGTATGTGGCCCATTACGCTTTTTTTCTCATCTTTAAACTTATGAGTACACTTTCATGTTCCATATTATGTTTCATTACTCTTGATGCTGTCAAATTTGTGAGTTTATGATGCAAGAATAAATTTTTTTTCTTGAGATGATAGAATAATGGTGAATACTTATGTATGAGACAACTATGTAGGAGTAGTAATTATGTGTTTAAGGGGTGACACTATATAGTCACGGGTTCAGGTTGTTTATGCTTATGCATTATGCTTCATGAGGTGAATTAAATCTGTTGATGCTCATCTAGCTAATTATTCATATTGCATAAGTAACACTTTTGACTATTCAAGTAGGACTATGATCATGATTATGGAAATGCTAGTTATGGTATATTCCTGATAACATTCCATTAATGCTTGTGTTGAATCCTCATAGAAATGAAGTCTCAATGCTCAAATATTATTGATTGAATGCCATGATTTATTATGTTCTCCAAGTTGTAATGTATGCTTAAGGGTTTATTTGGAATGTAATTCTATTAATTGAGTCTAAAAGTCCACATCGTGCATCAAGTACATCATATAAGCAAATTATATTATTGTGCCAAGGGGGTATGTGACAAATGGTATTGGAGCTCTAAGTTCAATATTGCAGCCTAAGGTCCAATCCACTCGTGTAAGATATGAATGAGTGTAGGTCATAAGCTAAGTCGTACAAAAATAAGAGGTGTCAATGAGGATTCATTTATAAATTGTTATACAGAAAATATTCGAGAACCCATAAAGGTTGAAATTAAATAATAAAAGAATTTTGAGGAGAAATTTGAAGCTATAGTACATGAATATTATATTGATTACTTACAATCAAAGTTAAAATTGAACTAAGTTTGGGGAATCTATGAATTTTGAAATAGTTAAAGTTTTATATTGTAATGAGGAGTGAAGTATCCTGTAATGAATAAAAACCATGATCACTCATGAGCCTCATAAATGGGTAATTATATGGGCTCATTTTACCTCCTAACCTAGTCAAATCAACCATTATCTTAGCTTATTACATGATTTTTTGATTATATTTATGCTTATAGAGTGAGTTGAGTTAGTTGTGATGCCATGTGGTCTAACATGTGTTTAATGCAGATTATTGATGATTTTTGAGGTCAAAGTCAAGGATCCAGTGGACAAATGGCAGCAATAACTCGAAGTGGACAAAGGAGAGGACTTATAGGAGGGAATCCCCCTCATTTATTACTCTTCACTTTGAATTCCCCTTCATTCAGCTCAGAGCACAAGCAGCCAAAGCATGCACTAGAAGACAACCGAGCAAGTGGAGGATGACTGATGATTATCACAAGTTTTGGGAGTCAAGCCTCCCTAATTTTTAGGACGTTTTTGGTAGCTTAAATTTTATAAGTAGAGAGGCCTAGGGCCTCACTAGGGTCAGATTTTTGTTGTATTTTTTCTTATGTAAATTCTACTCCAACTTCGAGCTTATTATTTTGTGATAGTTTCATGTAATCTTTCTATTGTTTTGGAAATGAATATGGAATCCCTTTTGAGTTAGCACTGAGTTACCTCAGAGGGATGCAGCTCTTGGGTTAGGGCCCAATCCAAGCAGCCAAGCTCCTATTTACTTGTATTTGTATGTTTTAGTTTAGTTTGTAGATTAGGTTGCTATTAGATGTATTTGTTTTATGGTTAAGAATAGGTTTCTTTTGATGATTCAGTAGTTTGCTTCCATTTGTGCTTTCTATAGCAGGTTAAACAGTGATAAAGGAAAGATTAAAAATGCTAGAAATAATGCCTTGGCCTCTCTTCCTCCCTTTGGGACCATGATTTGAGTAAAAGACCCTCTTGCTGCCCCAAAAACACAGATTTTCCTCATTCATAGGACTTCTAGTGTTTACAGCTTTTTAGTTGGTTAATAGTCTAGTTTTCTTTGCTTCAGATCTTCTTCATCATGCTCACTTATTTATTCAGAATAGTCTTCTTTCATGCTTTCCTTCCTTTTAGCTTTCCTCAACATTTACTTTCATAGATCATAGTTTAGACTAGTTTTATGCAAAACTCTATTTTCCTAGATGCACTTCTTTCATTGCTTGCTTGATCTTATTGGTTGAATGTCAGTGGTTTATGTAGTAGATATATTATAGTATCAGGATAGCCTATCATCCATCCCATCCTCCATCTGATCCATGCCTACAGGTCACCGAAGTCTCCGCTTAATTTTTCTTTAGTTTCCTGCATTTTCCATAGAATTTCTTCCTCTCCCCTTGAGTAGCTTCAATCTTCTTTCTCTCTCTTGATGATTCTTGGTAGACCCTAGGTGACCTAAAACCTCATTCCAACCCTCATCCACCTTTTCCACAAACTCTCACACCCTCAAAATAGTCAAAACTGCTCTCGACCTCCTCCTGTAGGCCTCCTATAGAACGTTGTTTTTCCTCTCGTAGATTTCCTGTGTCCTCCTGTAGACTTTCCTGTAGGTTTTCTTTTGAAGGCTAAGTGTGGAAAAAGCCTCCAAAAGGCCACTTTAGACCTTTTAGGACCCAACCACACCATCCTACATGCTCTCAAGTCCAAAAAACACCCTCCAATGCCACCTATTCATTGCCACATTCACAAACAATAGATTACATGCATGTCAAATTCACATAAAAATATATAAAATCCAGAAGTATATTTTTTGCTCATTTACTTCTAGAAATGGCTTAGTTAGATGTTTTTTACTTCCTTGAGTAGGTAATGGAATCCTTTTCATGGTTTTCATGGTGCTTTTTGCAAAATTTGGATTAGTTGGTTAATTAGGATTTACTTGGTTTGCTTTACATTTCAGTCTTTCTCCTTTCTGTAGTTAGAGCAGTATCTGTAGAGTAGTATTTCTCTCCTTTCATCACATATAGAGCTTCTTCTGGAATCAATAGAAGTTGGCTTGAGCTCCTAGTGATCTTTCATCAGTTGACCAAGTGACAACCTGCAGTGAGAACTAGTACTTGTGCATACATCACCATCGCTTCCAAGTTTGTTACGAACTACTAAGTTGATAAGAGTAAAGTAAGCAGCCTAGGAGTTGTAGCATTATTATTGCAATACTGGTGCTTAGCACCTTTTTGGTGTTGTTGCTGGGGAAGCATCAGAGTATTCTGTGATTACTGCTTTCTTCTATTTTCTATTGCAACATTCTGCTAATAGTTTATTTCAGCAAAAGTAGACTAGTCCTTTCTTTTCCTTTAGTTCTATATTTCCTTGCTTTCCTCTTCAATTCTGCAAATTTCATTTCAGCAAGTTCATTTTAGTTAGTTTCAATTTGTCTTGTTCAATCAATTTTAGTTTTGCAGGTACTTCCAGTGTGGGGAAAATGAAACAAAAATGAACCAAAAATATTTCCTTTCATGCCTCGTAGGAATAGAGATAATGGTAAAAACACCCCCACTGCTTCACAGAGCCAACCTTCTCTCTTCTTCGGTGGCTGCGATCAAGAAGAACCATTAGGTGAAAAGCTAGACATATTTGAAGAACCTATAGGGGAAGAAGAAGAAGAAAACATTCCTTTGGAGCTAATGGCTGAACAAAGAAATGCTAAGGGGAATGGAGAGAGAATAGAGGGCACCTTCCCCATTCGGGAGACCAATGGGGACACCAAAATGAAGAATATAAGTCCTTCCGCCCTACCTCATTTCCACGGTCTGAATACAAAGGATACTGACACCTTTTTGTTTGAGTTTGCTATTATCTATTGAACCTATGACTATGCATAAGATGAGAAAAAGTTGAAATTGTTCCCTTCTACTCTCAAGGATGCAGCAGTGTGTTGGTTCATGGGATTACCTGGCAATAGCATCAGAACTTGGGCTCAGATGCAGTAAGCCTTTAACAATAGGTATCGAGACTATTGTAGGTCAAAAGATAATAAAGAAGAAATTTTCTGAATGACCATAGGAAGTGATGAGTCCCTGGAGGAATATGAAGAGAAGTTCCAACTCAGTTACAAAAGGGCTGGGTGTACACTTGACTGTGAGTCTCTGAAGTTGGTCCCGCTCAGGGGAATCCAGGAAGATCTTTTAGACACTCTCCATCTACTGGCTGAGGGAGACATCTATTCGCAGGGGGAGACATCTACCAACTGTCCTATGAGGACAAAAAGACTGTTTTTAGAAACCATTTTAGAGCTGCCAGAAAGAAAGGTAGGGGGAGTCAACCCATAGCTAGTACCTCTTCCTCTAACTCATCCATTAAAGGTGAAATTAGAAACATGCTGGAAGAATTCAAGAGTGACATGTTGCAGACTCTTGCCATACAAATGGATAGCTTGCATATCAAAATGAAACAAGAGGAAGCAGAGAGGGCTTCAACCATTTTTTGACTGAGATGCACCAAGAGACATCCTAGGAATGAATGCCCATTGAACTCTATAGAGGTTTGCTCAATTTGTGCAGAAAATAATTCTACAGATAAGTTCCCTTCCTTACCCAGACTTAAAGCTGTATATCAAGGGGCTGAGGGAGTCACTGAACAACTCTATTACATAAACCAAATGAGGCTACATGGACGTAGACCATACCATTAGGGGATGCAAGGGACATCTCAAGCATACTACAATCCCAGCCAAGTCACTTCCATACCTTCTTGGGGCCCTCGTGCTCATCCTTCCTAGTCCATGCCTCCTCCTTGGTCCTTCGCATCTCAATATCAAGCCTAGCCAGCCACCCATTCATTTCAATCCTATGCTTAGCCACAACCTCAGTGGAATGCACCTCATCAGCGGTGGAGGCCCCAGTATAACTATCTTCCCATTCTTTTGCCTCCACCACCTGCCCAACCACAACCATTACCTCCTGCTCCACCAAAGCAACCCCAAATGCCTGCCTAAACAAATATGAACCCGAACAACAGACAGGCTCAACAAGTGTATAGCGGGGAACCATCATGCCCAACTTTTGTTGTGGAGATTTAGGAAAATAACTTGCAATCTGGGAAAGTTCTCCGAGATAGCCAACTTGCACCCAGGGAGGTTGAGGAAGATAAAGAGGAAAGTGAACCAAAAGAAATTCCACCCTTTCTCGAGAGACTATCCGTGACAGTCCAGTCTACCCCAGAAGAAACTGAACTCCAGGGATAATTGAAACATTTATGTGTAAAGATACCACTTCTCCAAGCCATAAAATATGTGCCTATATACAATAGGTTGATCAAAGAGAAGTTCTTTAGGCATCCAGGAAGGCGCAAGAGAGATGCCCCAACCATCAATGTCATAGGGAAACTGTCCGACCTGATGTCGGGGCAGGTAATCTGTCCAAAATATATGGACCCTAGAAGCCCAGTAGTTTATGTCCACATCAATGGCACCATGATCCCACAAACCTTGATTGATCTGGGAGCTGCCATTAATGTGATGAAAAAGGTCACAATGATCAAACTCAACCTCTAGAGCTCCTTGAGGAAGACCACGACTATGCTATAGTTAGAAGAATGCTCCACCATGACCCCTGAGGGGATTGTAGATGATGTGATGGTCTCCATTGACTCTTTGGATTACCCTGTTGACTTCTTAGTTCTCTAGCCAAAGGCAAAGCTCACTAGGTATCCTCTCATTTTGGGAAGACCCTGGTTGGCTAGTGCCGATGCCTACATCAGCTGTCGAGCTGGGAACATGACCATAAAGAATGGGCACATGTCCAAACAATTAATGCTATATCCTCCCGCCCAACCGTTGCTAGAACATGATCTACCTATCTGGTTGGAAGAGGAGGATGAGGATCAAGTCTGTTCTACTCCGCTTTGTGCATTAGAAATCACCTTTGGGGGAAAACTGCAAGATGAGGATGATATGATTGAAAATCCAATTTAGAATCCACCTCCCAATGTATCGCCATTAGAGGACATAGTAAGAGAAACCCAAAACAACCCCTCAACTGATCTCTGTGCAACTGACTCCACTCCTCTCCATGTTAATAATATAGAGTTCGGCTGAGAAAAAACCTTGAAAATCAATCCATCCCTAACCACTTCCGAGGAGAAGGAACTATGTAGCTTGTTGAGAAAACACCTAGATGCCTTCACTTGGAGTTATAAGGAGATGAAGGGAGTGCACCCTTTAGTATGTACTCATCATATATATATCAAGGAGGATTGCAAGCCAGTCAAGCAGCCTCAAAGGAGGATGAACCCAACACTTAAAGATATTTTTAAGGAAGAACTGTAGAAATTGCTTGATGCAGGATTCATCTATCCCATCTCTGACAGTCAATGGGTCTCTCCTTTTGTGCTAGCGCCAAAGAAAAATGGTAAGTGGAGAATCTGTGTCGACTATCAGGAATTGAACAAAGCCACTAAAAAGGACCATTTTCCTTTACCTTTCATAGATCAAGTGTTAGACGATTTGGCAGGGAAAAAGTTTTTCTCTTTCCTATATGGGTTTAGCGGGTACAATTAGATTCAAATCATCCCGGAAGACCATAATAAGACTACTTTCACTTGTCCTTGAGGTACCTTTGCATACCGAGTCCTTCCTTTTGGTTTGTGTAATGCTCCAGCCACTTTCCAAAGAGCAGTGCTGAGTATATTTTCAGAATTATTTCATGATGTGTAGATATATGCATGGATGACTTTACACCTTATGGATCTGACTTCCAGGAAGCTTTATCTAATCTAGGAAAAGTTCTACACAAGTGTATTGAGATGAACCTGTCCCTCAGTCTGGAAAAATGTGAATTTTTGATGACTGAAGGGATCATGCTAGGTCATGCAATATCTCAAGAAGGACTATAGGTGGACCCCAACAAAATTTCCATCATCCAAAGGGTCCCACCTCCTCAAAAAGTGAGATACATCAGAAGTTTCCTAGGCTTAGCTAGGTATTACCGAAGATTCGTTAAAGATTTCAGCAAGCTAGCCTTTCCTTTGTTTGGCCTCTTAGGTAAAGATGTCGAGTTCATATGGTCAGAAAACTGTCAAGAAGTCCTAGATACCTTGAAGAGCAAGCTCATGGCTGCCCCAATTCTGAGAGGCCCAAACTGGGCCATACCTTTCCACATTCACACAGATTCCTCGAAAAAAGCAATAGGAGCAACCTTGGGACAAATTGATGAAAAGATACCTTATGCCATATACTTTATAAGCAAAAACTTGTCAAAGGAAAAGTTAAACTATACAGTGACCGAGAAGGAACTCCTAGCTATCATGCATTCCTTAACCAAATTCAGGCATTATATCATAGGCTACCAAACCTTTGTGCACATTGATCATGCTACAATTAGATATTTAATGAACAAATCAGATGTAGATGCTCACATTATTAGATAGTTACTTTTACTACAACAGTTTGATTTGACCATTATTGATAAGCCTGGTAAAGAAAATGTTGTTGCTGACTTTTTGTCTAGAGTAAATTTGCTTGCAGGTGAAGAAGGAATTGTTGATGACCAAATGCCAGATGAACATCTATTTTCTATCTCAGTACTCTCTCCATGGTTTGTTGATATAGAAAACTACTTGGTTTCAGCACAATTTCCACCACACCTATCCTCAAAAGAGAAGAGCAAGATAGTAAGGAAAAGTGCCCCTTTCAGGGGAAATCTCTTCAAACTTGGCCCAGATCAAATTCTGATAAGAAGTGTCAAGGAGGAGGAAGTCTTTGACATCCTCCTAACCTGTCATGACGAGCTTTGTGGAGGTCATTTTGCAGCAAAAAGAACTGCCTTTGAGATACTGCAAGCAGGCTACTACTGGCCCACTCTTCATCAGGATGTGAGGAGATATACCAGCCAGTGCGATTGGTGTTAGAGGATGGGGAAACCTACTCCAAAGGATGAGATTCCCATGCAACCTCAAGTGACCTTTGGGCCATTTGAGAAGTGGGGCATGGACTTTGTGGGTCCTATTAGCCCTTCTTCAAAGAAGAAATAATACATCATTGTGTGCACCGATTACTTGAAAAAGTGGGCAGAGACAAATGAAATCAAATCAGTGATAGAGGAAAAGTAGTTGAATTCTTGAGAGAGAAGATATTCTGCAAGTTTGGGTATCCAAGACAGTTGGTCACAGATCAAGGAAGTCAGTTCAATTCCAATTTGATTGAAGACCTGCTCACACATCATTGAATCAAACACAGGACTTCGACCCCTTACCATCCACAAGCTAATGGGAAGGTGGATGTCACTGATAGAGCATTGGAAGGGATCCTGACAAAGGTAGTGAGCCACAGTAGAAAAGACTGGGTGGACATATTAGTTGAGGCCACTTGGGTCTACAACAAAACATGGAAGACTACTACAGGGTTCACACCCTGTGAACTGTTCTATGGGAATAAGGCTTTGCTATCAATAGAATTTGAATTAAATACCCTTAGGATGGAAGCTCAGCTGGACCTAGACCTTAGCCATGCACAGAAAGAAAGATTACCTCAGCTCAATGGATTGGATGAACACAGAATGCAAGCCCTTCTCCATACAGAGATAGTTCAGCTTCAAAGAAAGATATGGCATAACAAAATGTCAAGGAGAAGTAATTCCAAGAGGGAGATTGGGCACTACTCTATGATTCAAGATACACAAATTTCAAGGGTAAGCTAAGGACAAGATGGCTGGGACCCTACACTATGGAGAAATGCAATGACAATGGTTCAGTTCTCATCAGAACCATTGATGATGAAGACATACTCATGCTTGTCAATGGATATCGGTTGAAAGTCTAGAAGAAACCCCTCTCCAAACGAGAGTTCATTTAATATTTGAATAAGACAGTGATGGTAGTGGAGCATGTCTTAGCCTCCACTTCACCCACTCACTGAAGAAAAAGAAAAATAAAAAATAAGGAATCATTTATAAATTGTTATATGAAAAATATTCGAGAAGCCATAAAGGTTGAAATTAAATATTAAAAGAGTTTGGAGGAGAACTTTGAAGCTATAGTACATGAATATTATATTGATTACTTACAATCAAAGGTAAAATCGAACTAAGGTTGGAGAATTTATGAATTTTGAAATAGTTAAAGTTTTATATTGTAATGAGGAGTGAAATATCCTGTAATGAATAACAACCATGATCACTGACGAGCCTCATAAATGGGTAATTATATGGGCTCATTTTACCTCTTAACCTAGTCAAATCAACCATTCTCTTAGCTTATTACATGATTTTATGATTATATTTATGCTTATAGAGTGAGTTGACTAAGTTATGATCCCATGTGGTCTAATATGAGTTTAATGCATATTATTGATGATTTTTGAGGTCAAATTCAAGGATCTAGTGGAAAAATGGTAGAAATAAGTTGAAGTGGACAAAGGAGAGGACTTATAGGAGGGAATACCCCTCCTTTATTACTCCTCACTTCGAATTCCCCTTCATTCAGCTCGGAGCACAATCAACCAAAGCATGCACTAAAAGGCAGCCAAGCAAGTGGAGGATGGCTGATGATTATATCGAGTTTTGGGAGCCAAGCCTCCCTGATTTTTAGGAAGCTATTGGTAGCTTCAATTTTATAAGTAGAGAGGCCTATGGCCTCACTAGGGTTATATTTTTGTTGTATTTTTGCTTATGTAAACTCTGCTCCAACTTCGAGCTTATTATTTTGTGATAGTTTCATGTAATCTTGTTATTGTTTTGGAAATGAAGATGTAATCATTTTTGAGCTAGCACTGAGTTACCTAAAATGGCTGAAGCTTTTGGGTTAGGGTCCAATCCATTTAGCCAAGCTCCTATTTACTTGTATTTGTATGTTTTATTTTAGTTTGTAGATTAGGTTGTTGTTAGATGTATTTGTTTTATGGTTAAGAATAGGTTTCTTTTGATGATTCAGTAGTTTGCTTCCATTTGTGCTTTCTATAGAAGGTTAAGCAGTGATAAAGGAAATATTCAAAAGGCTAGCAATAGTGCCTTGGCCTCTCTTCCTCCCTTTGGGACCATGATTTGAGGCAAAGACCCTCTTGTTGCCCCAAAAACACATATTTTCCTCATTCATAGGACTTCTAGTGTTTACAACTTTTTAGTTAGTTAATAGTCTAGTTTGCTTTGCTTCAAATATTCTTGATCATTCTAACTTATTTATTTAGAATAGTATTCCTTCATGCTTTCCTTCCTTGCAGCATTCCTCAGCATTTACTTTCATAGATCAAAATTTAGACTAGTTTGATGCAAAACTTTGTTTTCCTAGATGCACTTATTTCATTGCTTGCTTGATCTTATTGGTTGACTATCAATGGTTTATGTAGTAGATCTCTTCTAGTAGTATGCCAGCCCATCAGCCATCCCATCCTCCATCTGATCCATGCCCTACAGGTTGCCCAAGTCTCCCCTCAATTCTACCTTAGTTTCTTGCATTTTCCATAGAATTTCTTCCTCTCTCCTTGAGTAAGTCCAATCATCATTCTCTCTCTTGATGATTCTTGCTAGACTCTAGGTGCCCTAACATCTAATTCCAACACCCATCCACCTTTTCCATAAACTCTCACAACCTCAAAATAGTCAAAACTGCTATCGGCCTCCTCCTGTAGGTCTCCTGTAGAACGTTGTTTTTCCTCCTGTAGATTTCTTGTGTCCTCTTGCAAACTTTCATGTAGGCTTTCTTTTGAAGGCTGAGTGTGGGAAAAGCCTCCATAAGCCACCTTGTACCTCCTAGGACCCAACCACACCATCCTACATCCTCTCAAGTCCCAAAATCACCCTCCATTGCCACCTATTCACTGCCACATTCACAAACAGTAAATTACATGCATGTCAAATTCACATAAAAATACATAAAATCCAAAGATATTTTTTTTGCTCGTTTACTTCTAGAAATAGCTTAGTTAGATTTGTTTGCTTCCTTGAGTAGGTAATGGTGTTCTTTTCATGGTTTTCATAGTGCTTTCTGCAAAAGTAGGATTAGTTTCTTAATTAGGATTTACCTGGTTTGCTTTACACTTCAGTCTTTCTCCTTTCTACAGTTAGAGCAGTATCTATAGAGTAGTCTTTCTCTCCTTTCATCACATATAGAGCTTCTTCTGGAATCCATAGAAGTTGGCTTGAGCCCCTAGTCATCTGGCGCCGGCCAACCAAGTGACAACCTGCAGTAAGAACTAGTACTTGTGCATACAACACTGTCACTTCCAAGTTTGTTACAAACTATCGGGTTGATAAGAGTAAAGTAAGTAGCCCAGGAGTTGTAGCATTATTGCTACAATATTGGTGCTCACCAATCACTTAAAAACAATTGTGGTACGAACCCTAATTTGGATCTTTAGATATTGGAAAAAGTGTAGAATCGATTCAAATTTTCAATAATTGATGTCTCCATATCTTCCCACTTCTTTCACAAAAAAAAGAAAATTTATTTGAAGGAGGGCCACAAACCTGAGAATGAAAACATCATTGAAGGAAAGAGATTCAAAGTAAATCTATGATAGCTAATTATAGTTTACAGTAGATTAAATTAAGCCTCAAAACCTTAGTCATAAGATGAAACATTGCTAATTAAAGAACATGTATAATAAGGATAGGTATCATAGTTTTTGGTGGGAAGGAGTCATCGTAGTGTATATCGTTACAAGATACACTATGACCCTAACAATTGTGAAATCTGTAGTTATAAAAATGTATCTCTCATTAGCCTTGAGATATTCATTCTTAAAAATAAGTGGCATGAGAGTTGTGATAAGTAGACACACTTGTCCATATGCCCTCACTGTTAGCAAGTGTTAGGTTTGGCATTCGATTTCTTAACCAGTGGTTTCTGAGTGGAATACTGCATTGTTAGATTCTATGAAGAAAATGTGAGAATACATTGTTGGTTATAAAACTAAGTGGTGTGAGAGTTGTGGTTGGTAACTACACATGTCGATAAACCTTCATTGTTAGCCAGCTTTAAGTCTATTCTTGGATTCTGTCAATAGCATCTTGTGATTGTTAGTCAGCTTTAATTCTGTTCTTACAATTTTTGGATGGTAACTTGTGAGTTGGTTGTAGTATTCTTGTTTCTAGGTAGATTTTGTAATATCCTAGTTTTAGAAATGAATTGTTTCTTTGTTGTGATGATTCTAAGTGTGAACCAGTTTTATAATATTGTTCTTTGGTTTTCAGCATCAAAATGTAAAAAGGAGAAGTGACATGAGAATGACGTATTATTATGTCAGGTAACTGCTTTTTAAATCCATTCTCCTAATGCCATTTGGTTGTGGATGATATTTGTCGGTGCACAAAACTTTTGTCTCCTAAAATGGTCTTTCAGGTGATTCAACACTGACGAAAAGTTCATTTCATTTGATGCTTACCTGAACCTCTCTATACCATATCTAATGAGCTATGTGATCACTAACTGAGCTAAACCTCTACCATCCATGAAGATCATATATGATAGAACTCTAAAATCTTGAAGAAGTTGTTGCTTCTTTCCTATAAACCTTTACCTTTACCATCTTAGCAATTTTGTGCCTGAAAATGTTTTGCATCCTATCATTCAATCATTGGCAACAACTACCATTGGATGAGAAGTATCTCACGATGGATCATGGGAGTAATAGGACCATGACACTGAAAGCTCACAGTGATGCACCTTACACCAGTCAACCACCTCCTTAGATATTTCATCAGATATGGAGAAGGGAAGCAAAGAAGGTAGAGGAGAGATGTGAGTTCCATCTTTCAATGATCTCAAACAGAGCCTTGAATAAAGAAAAATAAAGAGCACCTTCCAATTGACATAAACTAGAAAATCCCATTCAAATCCATAGTATCGATATTTTGCTTTAGCCACTGATCTGGAGAGGTTTGAGTTCCTTCGATCCACAAAACTGATATTTCTAATTACATTGTCCATTGTTATGGAAATGTGTATTCACTAATTTTCTGATTTGGGTACCTTGAAGGAAGCCGGTTGGATAACGTCTACCTGTTTAGAACACACATAGCTATCTGCTTCCTTTCTACCAGATATTGGATTGGCAAGGTTGATGCCTTTTGTCAATATTACTTGCCTTGTCCATTGATTTTACATTAGATAAATAAGAATTATCTTGTTGTGTTGATAACTCTATCGCATTTTTGCATTATGGGCAAAGGAAACACTTATTTAAAGGTGTCAAGATCATTTTAAATATAGACGGTATTAATTCCATGAGGAGGTCTGTGCATACCTATGAACAAGCAATGCGGTTGAATGTTCCCAGTACAAAGGAACCTGATAACTAATCTTGGAGGGATGTTGTTGCGAATAGCTCCTTTGTGGCTGATCCACCATGATCATGCACGCGTAGAAAGAGTGAAGGTACTATAAATACTATGCTACTAATATTTTATTTTTTAGCCATTAATGTGTGAAACACACCAGATCATGTAGAAACTAGTTGTTATGTATGATTGGTTTGCTACACTGTTTATTTGCAACTTCTTTGACTACAATGGTATAGTCTTTAGATTTTCTCTATATAATTATTATTAAGACAAGTTTAAATGACGTGTGGAAGTTTTGTAATAATTTTCATTGAAAAAAGAGATGGGTAATCAAGAGAAATCAAATATATGAGTAGAGGATCAAATATGGGTTGGCCTTTGCATCTCCTTTCAAGAATTAATAAGTGAGATCTCTTGGCAATGAACTGTCACCGTGAAATTCTTGGAGGGGCATGCAATTTTAGGAAAGGTAAAACTGATATAGTTGTGGTGAACACTATTATAAATTGTCAACGCAATTTCAAAAAAATTGAAGCCTACCAAACATTTGGAAAATTGGGACATTATTTGTATAATCAAATTTCATAGACCTGTGAGTATAGTTATTTAAGCTATTAAGTTTCCCATAAAAATAGGAACACCTCCTTTGTTTCTTGATCTACATTAATCTTTGAAGGTTGTGTGTTATCCTTCTCATTGCATACAATGGGTAATGTTCAAACTCAATAGTGTTCATAGAGGTAGGGCTTAACATGTGCTCTCGATGAGCTGCATTATGGGACTGCATGCATGGAGAACTCATATTTTCAATATTACCATGATTTAAAATTAGATTAATAGTTGATCTTGATAAATGAACAATGTTGGACTTAATCCTTACACCAATATTAAATACCTCAAGCATTTAGATAATTATAGTAGCAGTATGGGGAGAGGAAACTTGAAAGGTTACACTAGAACTAATAGCTCTGCAATGTGGAATTGTCATGGAGCGAAGAGTAATACCAAAAGATAACCAACAATTAACATGTTAATAAGTAGAATGGTTGATTATTAATTAGCTACTTTTTATTGTGACTACTTATCGAGTGACGCAGAGATTAAAATTAAACTTATCATATGTTGTGAAAGTTTTTCAAAACTTAAGTTATGGTTGAATGCTCTTGTGAGCACCCAAAGGGTTTATACCATAATTTAAACTTGATACTTGCATAACTGAAATGTTCATAGTAGAGGGGGAGAAATAAAAAATTTGGTAATGCTTGGAAAGTAGGGTTATTGCATCAGAAGTGGGATACTATACCCACAATATTAATGTTATATTGAATTTGATAATAGGTAGTACATCTCTAAGAAGAATACATATATCATTGAGGAATGAGAAGGTTCAAATATTAAATGCCTCCACATAAGAAGACTAAAGAATATAACCATGTTCGAAAGAATAATGGATATATTATGTAATGAAAGTTATGAAGAAATAGGGAGGTGAATAAGTGATTAGATTAAAAATTTGATGAAATTTAATAATATGGTCATCATATCATTCTACTCATATTAAAATAAAATTATGAGTTGTGCAATTTCTATGTAAGGACATAACTGAATAAAATACAAACTAATGTCGGGGTTAAGGACATAACTTAATGGAATAAAGTTTATACATATAGATATGTGAAGGGAATAAATGTTGAACCTTTATGAGATAAAATGTTAACTGTTTTATTTCCATAGATCATGGTCAACATAAAAAATAAAAGTATATAAATGGTAACTATATAAATCATCACCTAAGAAGTCCATGACATACTATTAACATTAACAATAGTTGATGATTTATTAAGTGGGTTCCATCCTATAATAAATTATCAAGGTTTTTCCTAGGGATATCTATTCATAAAGGTTCTCATGAAAAATCATTAAGCTCATGAAGGACATGCCATTGTATGAGACGATGTATTTGAAAAAATGGTCTCTCAACTTAATATTTGATTGGTGCATCTGCATGTAATGATGCAATACATTTTGGAATATAACTTTGTAGTTGGGGAAAATTCTATGGAAGGGAATTTAACCTTACCATATTACTATATTTAGTAATATATGCATATTCCATTGGACATGTATAGCTTGGACCTAAGGGTTTCATTGCATAAAACAATAATTGTAACTAAAATAAAGAAGAAGCACATATTATATATTCAAATCTAGACTAAACTAGGGTTAAAGTTGTAAAGAGTATGCACATGTACAACACAACTTACTTTAAGCATGAAGACGTCATACACTAACAAATCTATGACCTTCATAAGTACGTCAATGTAGCTGACACCCAAAAAGTAAAAATACATAATGAAAGCAACTCCTACTCCTTCTTGCTTAATAGTAGAAAAACAATATTAAGCTTAAGAGCACATTATTAATAGTTGACTCAATTCCAATGTGTCAAACTCCACAACATGGATGTGCATATCAATCTAAATACAAATGGATTTATTTTAATAATAACTCATAAACAGGGACCTTTCAATTTGTAGCAAGAGAAAATATGTTTTCAGTAGAAGGATGGTACATCTGGAAAATGTACTTCTTGGGAAGCGATAAGGTTACAATGATATGTGTGTATATATAAACAAACTAGACATGCTTATAACAATGACAAAAAAATTTGATATGGTGGTGCTAGATAGAGAACAATTCATAACAACCAAATGAATAACAAGAATGGTACACTAGATTCTTGACTCGTCCGAATTAATAAACCATTCTTTGGTAAACCATAAGTTTTCACATTAATCCAACCTATGGATATTAGTCTAGTAGTAAAATAATACATGCATCAAGTAAAATGGAACATATAAATGTTCTAAACAAGAAAGAAATAGGATAACAAATCATGAAATAACTTGTTGCTAAAATAAAAAGATGATGGCTAAAGTGGCACTAGTAATCAAGATTGTTGTGCACCAAGGATCTTGGGACAACCATATAATATGAAATGAATATTTCCTATCGAACAGTCTTGAAGAAATGTGCTTGTCCGATTTCATTAATAGTGTTGTATGGTTATGAATAGGACAACATAACAAGTATTGCATAAAGAATGCAAGAATTCATGTTAATAAATTTGATAATTGATAATTGATAAATAAGTAATATTCTCTTTGTTTCGAGGGGTGAATTAATGTTAAAATGAGGTGTTAACATGTAAATACCCTAGGATCACACCTTCGTACACATAGTGCCTAGAAAACTTGGAGGGTGTGCAATTGAGAATGTATGGGAAATGTATGTAATTGCATACTTATTGTTCAATTGATTTTGCACATATACTGAATTATTCATGGCCAACAAGATGTTGGAAGAAATATGAAAAGAGAAACAGTAAATCATATGACATCATTAGTTTAAGTGTGAAGTACCTTTGAGTACCCAATGATTTTTTTTTGGTTAAATACAAAGTTAAGGTTGCTATTAGACTTCAAACATAACATTGAAGACCATACTAGACTAACTATCCTAGTCAAAAGAAGGTCATATTCTATTGTTGTTAAAACTTTGTCTAAGTGGCAGATTTAATCCCAAAACTCAAACTTATTGATATGATAAAGTTATAGTATGCATGATTACCTCTATGATACTCTTTTTTTGAAATTATCCCTCCACCACAGGATATATGAAAAGGATTATCTAACTAAAAGCACTTGAATACTTGATAGAAGAATTATCTACTTATACTCTTGTTGGAAAAACTGAAGAGGTCCATGAAATTATTTATTCTCCAGTCAACCAACCAAGCACTATCTGATCAGACTTGTCTAAAGGTAATATGAATAATTGAAGACATTTTTAGCATAACAATAACATGGTTGAAAGCATGTGGATAAGATATATGTCATGCAGGTGATGCTATGGACATTGGTATTGTGTACAAGTTGTATAGGTCGTACTGCATACAAATGGTACTTGTGGTACTGGTATGGATGGAGGTAGTGAATGATGATATATGACATATAACTATATATTTTTACTACACACTATGTGTAGGTGAACATGGCTTAGGAGAAGGCACTGAAGGACTGCCAGGATGGAAACCAATCCAGAGTGCAGAAGCAAGATGAAGTTGGAAACTAAGAATTGATATTGAGAACTAAGAATATGTATTTGGATTTTATTTAAATCTAGGTATACATATGACATATGACTCTTCTTTATGAGGGTTACATATAAGCTATGATTTGATGGTTATGCTTGAGATAACTTAACATGATATTTTATGCCTATTGATTAGTCAAATCTACTAGTTTGACTTATTGTTCCTAATGTATGGAAACTGCAGGGAGCAAGTGTTCAACAAGAACAAAAAGGCATTGAAAGAATTCATTGGAAGGACATGAATTTCCTTCATGGTAGGCAACATAACACGTAGTTAATCAAATAATAGCACTGTATATCAAGTTATGATATTAAATGTGGTAAAAAAAGGTGAGTTTCTACATCTAAAATCTCTCACAAAATTTATTGAAACAAATGTTACAGGTAAAAATGGAAGGAGAATGGCTAGTAGAACTCCTTTGTAATTGATACATATCAAAAGATTTAATTCAGATGGAAAGGCCATGTGAACCTGAAAAATTAGAAACAAGTACCCGTGAAGGAGGATAATAATGTAAGATGCAGCAATACACCGAGGACAATGTAAATTTAAAGGGGGTATGTAAAACCCCTCCATTGTGAGTAACACTCCGCTAAACTAAGATGAAAAAAGCTAGGTCCAAAGTCAACAATGAAAGTAAATAATTTGTTGTTAATAAATGAAAATAATATAAAACGCTTGGAAAAATGAGACACAAATAGATGATGTTCTTGCCAAATAAAATTCCATTGGTAAATGGGAATGGATAATTCTTTCATGATAAAACTTCTAGATAAAATTATAGATAAGCTTAATGGATTGGGAGATAAATATCCAATAGGTTTCTTAGCTATAAAAAGATGCTAAATTTAACATAAAAACATTGGAGGAGAGAAAGGAAATATTTTATGGGAAAAGCCTCATGGGAGTGAAAGGCAAGTAAGGTAAACCTAAAATCCTTGAGGAGAAAAAGGCAAGCTTTTATGGGAAATGCCTCATGGGAGAGAAAGTTGAGATTTTGAAGGAAAATCCTAGGAAAATGATAAACACATCCACCTAAAAGAGGAACATCGCTAAAGGAAACCATATCAAGAAAGAGGGTACTAAATACCCATTGAATATATCAACAGAGGAACTTGATCCATGGAAATAACTCTCGATTCAGGGGTGAACTAGAGGAGGTTAGTTCTAGGTTGGGTGGTGGTGCTCGATTTTCCAAGTGACTCCCTTTAGCTAAGCTAGTTTATCTCCATTTCTTGGCATGTACTCTATGTAGCCCCATAGTATTTTTTTTGTTTCATCTTTAAACTTATGAGTACAATTGCATGTGCCATCATATGATTCATTACTCTTGATGTTGTCAAATTTGTCAGTGTATGATGCATGAATAATATTTGTTCTTGAGATGATGGAATCATGGTGAATAACTATGCATGAGACAACTATGTAGGAGGAGTAATTATGTGCTTAAGGGGTGAAACTGTATAGTCTGGGTTTAGGCTATTTATGCTATGCATTGTGCTTCATGATGTGAATTGAATCTGTTGAGGCTCGTATAGATAATTATTCATATTTCATAAGTAATACTTTCGAATATGCCAGTAGGAATATGATCGTGATCATGGCAATGTTGGTTATGGTATATTCCTAATAACATTCCATTAATGATTTTGTTGAATCATCATAGAAATGAAGTCTGGATGCTCAAATCTTATTGATTGAATTCCATGATTTATTCTCTTCTCCAAGTTGTAATTTATGCTTAAGGTTTGATCTAGAATGTAAGACTATTAATTTAATCTAAAAGTCGACGTCGTGGATCCAGTAGAGCATAGAAATAAATTGTAGTATTGTGTGCAGGGGGTATGTGAAACCACTGTAGGATGAGGAGGAAGGCTAGAGGTGCATATTGCAAGTCCTCCTCTTTTCCTATGACAAACCTAGATGCATCCCATACAAAATAAAAAAAATGGGTGATATTACTAGGAAAAAAATAAAAATAAAAAAGTACTCGCGGACCAAAAAGATAGAAGGAAGGTTTAGTGTTAGCTGAGTCGAAGATGAAATGTTTCTATATATTGAATATCTGTGATGGGATCTTTAGTTTATAATAGGGCCCAATGGGGCCTCTTCTCTACAACCGCGAAAGGTTGACATCAAACTTGGCCATGAACGCAGTAGAAACCCTGCGATAGTAAACCGGAATAGAAGATTGTCCTAGGGATCTGATGATCCAAGGGAACAATAAACTCCATAGCCTATAACTGCAGTATGTACACTATAGAATATCGAATGGTGCAAGGCAAAGGTCTCATAGTGAATGGACTGGGTTCGAGATTAGGGAGGGTCACCAGCAAGGTAGCACCAAATACCTTCTCTCTAGAAAGCTAAGCGGAGGAACAACAGAGCTTCTGAGGGTCGAGATAAGGTTTTGCAAGTAGTTAGGGTTTGGAGAGGATAGTGACAACTGTTGATGAAAATGAAATAGATCAAAGTCATTGATGTCCCTTCGGGAAAGTAGTATGTGATCACGTGGGCCTTGATGATGTGGAAACTAGCCTGTGGATGAACCTAGGTGTTGGGACATCTGTCGCATGAAAGCCAGGTTATGTGGGCACAAAGAATAACTATCACGGTGTCATAATGATGGCTAGAGCATAGAGAGTTGTAGGAGTCGAGCCCCTCCAAATCACATTGATGTGGAATTAATCAACTAGCAGTAAAATGCAAAAACCAATGTGTATGGACACTAAGGCTACTATGGAATCCCTCGAATGAAGAAAATATAAACTGTCGTTTCCAAGCATAACTCATGATAGAGTATCTGCATGGATTCATATAAATTCGTAATTTTAGACTTGGAATAGTATAAACCATAGTAAAGTTACTCCGAAACATGTATAAATGCAATGGTTCCCTACTAATGTTACACATAGATAAGAGGTAATGAAGAGTTACACAATTACAAGGTAAAACAATTATATTATGAAAGATATACAAACAAAGGGGGAGAAGGCGTGTAGGAAGAACTTGTTGTCCCTCACCATCAATAAATTATTGTAAGATAAATAGAGAAAGCACATTCTTTATTGGTAGTATGATTGTGTTCATTAAATTATTTGTTCCTATATATACTGTATTTAGCATTCAAAAATACAATTTAAACAATGAAACATAACACATTGTATTTTGCACTCTAAAAAATTTTGCACGTGAAGAAATTTGATCCCTCTCTAATCATGTTAGATATGTACTAAGATGGATCTATGCTAGTTTGTACATAATTTGGAGGCCCATCATTCATCAAGGGAAATCCAGGTAAAGTTATAAAGGGACATAATCAAGTAAACTTGAGTTGGTGAAAGAGACAATGTTACTTCGTAAACAATGGTGGATTTGGGCACATTGTTTGTTGGAAATAATACTAAGAGGGGGGATGAATGAATATTATCAGATCAATAATTTAATTTTCAAAACAGATTTGTATATGTTACTTCAAATAAGTGAACTAGCGTGTATACGTGACTGTACTTAAAGCAACCAACGTGTATGCAGAGAACTTTTGATTTACCCATTTTATCATGCATTGAACTTTAACTAGTATATCAAATATTTATTAGACAATGTAGTAAAAGCAGAATAAAGCATCACGCATAAGCAACACACATGAACGCCAAGACATAAGGTGGAAACCGAATGTGGGTGAAAACCACCTATTACTGTCGTCTCTGTCTTCTTTTAATAATAAGAAAATATGTTTACAATTTTGTACTAGTGCAGACTTATACTAGTACACAGGGTTCTGCTTGCAAAAGGTTAGAACCTTCTCTCATTCTCCAACTTATACTGGAAGGGAGCTACAACCCCTAACTCTTGTACTAGCCGATATGTTTACTAGTAGGTAGGCTGCAACCTACAGAAGGCTATGGCCTTATTTCTTCCTCCAAGGACGATGTTTCATAACTTTTCAGACTGAACCCATCAACAACATCGTAATTGTAATTCAATCATCAAATACATCTGCATCAACCAATCACTTTCTAAACCAACCACAATCAAATTAGTCAATCACTTTGGCAACCCATCAATTTGATCATTTAGAATACTTTCACCAGAATACATTAATCAGATCCCAAACCAAAAGCCAAAACTCTGCAACAGTAGACAGAAACAACGAAAACATACTTTATAAGGTATACACTACTCCATGTGTCAAACCAATGTGTATATGCACTTTTCTCAAAGCCAACTAGTGTATACATCTACAAATATTAATTCATAATTCTGCAGCTATTCCAGACTTTAGTTATACCTAGATCATAATATTAATAGAACAACACATGCATCAGTATTTAGATCTAGAATAAACATGACCAAACCATATAAAGATTTTTTTTTTTTACTTAGTTACCAGAGAATCCATAGTAAGAACCATTTTCAGCCAACGTTTCAAATCCCAACTGGGATCCATCATCAGGACTACTTGAATGCTTGATAGAAGAAGAGCTTAATTGAGAGATTAAATAGTAATGAAGAGAGTAAATTGAGATGAATGTCGGCTCTCTTTTTTGAATAATAATTTTTTTGATTAATTATTGATGAGATGTTAGCATCTCATCAATAATTAATCAAAAAAATTATTATTCAAAAAAAGAGCTGACATTCATCTCAATTTACTCCCCTCATTACTATTTAATCTCTCAATTAAGCTCTTCTTCTATCAAGCATTCAAGTAGTCCTGATGATGGATCCCGATTGGGATTTGAAACGTTGGAAGAAAATGGTTCTTACTGTGGATTATCCGGTAACTAAGTAAAAATAAATAAACCATAGAGGTCTTAAATCCATATAAAGATAATTCATTTCAAGCCTTAAGATCCCAATCCATCATTAGATCTTATCCTGCATCAACCGCTAAGGTTCATCCCTGGTTCAGATTAAGCACAACACAATAAGCCAATAACCTACATACTAGATCTAACACTTCATCAGATATTCGATACTTCCACACCTAGCCTAATGATCTTCTTCTCCTTTTATAGTTTTAGGCCTTTCTCAATACCATGGACCAAAACCACTTAGGACCAATACCTTGGACCAAATACCTACGGTAAATACCTTGGACCAATACCATGGATCAAAATACCATGGACCAAAAAATGATATACGCACTTTTCCTTCTGTGAAACTGCATCTATACATAGATGCTACTTGTGTTCAGTGAACCTGTGTGTATAAGCACCTTGGTAAACATGAACTTGTGTATACCTCTCTTTCTTCATTCTTTGTAGTTTTATCTATAATTCTTTGCTATTAACCTATTGTACTGTGATCTTTAATCCGAGTGAGTTTCCATCAAGGACAACACATGTATCATAATGCCAACATTGTTTTTGTTTACCATGTTTTTATGCCGATATATTGCATATAATGAAATTTTAAAATGCATAAAAATATTGCATTGTAAGGGTGATAAGGATGTGAGAAGTGAAGGGTGACTTGCATGACTTTATTCCTTTTTTTCCAAGTGGAATTAATAGAATATATTATTTGCTCATTTTTCCCTAGATTAGGGTTTTACAAGATAAATACTCTGTTTATGATTTTTTTCTTTCTTGTTGGAAAATTTACAATTCTCTAATGTAAATTTTGTTAAGAAAAAGGATAAGGAGGAGACCCTCCTTATCATTATGAACTTCAAAACTATGTAGGTGGCTTGGATACGAATTTGTAACATAATTAGGCTCACCTAGGCATTCCTCCAGAGCCATGTTGCTCAAGAAGGGGCAACAACGAGACAACTACATACAAAGATTTAGAATCCTAAGAATATAATGGTTTCAATTTACTTTCCTTTTTATTAGTTTCCATGTTGGCTTCTTAGCATTCAATTTATATTGGTAATATAAACATAAAGGCCCTAAGTCAAACTTTTTGTAATTTTGATATGAATAGACTTTGTCAATTTTAAATGTTGGGAAGACTTCAATTTTTGAGCTAATCAATGTTTCTTGTGACAAACCAAAGCAAATCATAGTATTTTTTTCTTATAACTATTAGGAAATGAAAAACATTTGATTACAAAAGAGGAAAGGAAGAAAGATATATATGGAATAGATTTTTAGTGTTGGTTTCAGTACATTATTTGCAAACTGGTATAACAGAGATATATAAATTTTGACGTGATCAATTTGTTGTTTACACTAATATTTACAAATAATACTCAATAACAATAAATTATTTCAAAATCCGCTTTAAGTTATTATATAAATCATATAAAAATATATTATTATGTAAACAGGTTTTTTTGAATCAAGATTAATTCTAAATGTATTTATCATTAGTTCAATGGTAAATTATTTTTAAAAATATTAATAAATGGAAAATATTTACTGTGTCCTTGTTACCCCAATTTATCCTAAAAAAGAATAAAAATCCAAAGTAGAATAAATGTGAGATACATACATAATCTAGCTTATTCTAGATATGAATGTATGGAACACAACACTACTACATCAAGCGCACTTTTAAGATATTTTTTAAGACAAAATAAATCATTTGCCTTAAAAAGTCATTTTTTTCTATTTTAGTTATTTTACATTAAAATTTAATATCGATTTAATTGTCTTAAATATAAAATTTAAGACAAAAACAATTTGAGACAAATATATTTTAAGACAAAACTTTATATTTAAGACAAAAACAGTTTAACACACAAATATTTTAAGATAAAACTTTAAATATAAGACAAAAATATTTTAACATAGAACTTTATATTTGAGATGAAAATAGTTTAAGACAAATATTTATATTTTAGACAAAAACAATTTGAGACAAAAATATTTTAAGACAAAACTTTATACTTAAGGCAATGGCCACTTAAGAAGAAACTCATTTAAGACAACTAACAATTAAGAAAAAAACATATCAATTTAAGACAATATTATCTAACAACTACAAAATTGACTCTAAGAGTGTGCCCTAAGTCTTCCAACTTGCATGCTACTATTATCTCACACCTATTCCAGGTTTATATTTCACTTATTATTCATGTTATCTTATATAAAGACAACAATTTGTTGGGGTCTTCATTTTGTGGGGGTAGAAGACTTTAAGGAATGTGATAACTTTTCCTTGCAATATTTCCTGGACATCAATTCATCTTATGTCCATTCGATCTCTGTTGATATGACTAGACAACTTGTCTTTTGTTGCATTCAACACTACTACATGGAGGGGGCTTTTAAGAAATTTTTTAAATCAAAAGAAATATTTTGTCTTAAAATTTTCAATACAAGGCACTAGTAAAAAAGGTAAAGGTAAAGGATTAGGAATCTGTCTTTACGTTTTTGAAGGGTTCTCAAGAAGCGGAGAAATGGAGGCCGACAATAATTGATAGGATTTAGGCTGATGGAGGTTGAAAATAGAGGTGTGTTTCATGAGAGGAGAAATGGAGGCACTTTTGTGGAACGTGGATGGGAAGTAACATAGTTGGAGTACTTTTCATGGTCTCCATTGATTGTGTTTTAATATGTGTTTTCTGACTATTTCAATTATTTTGAACGTTATTTCTTTTACTTTTTTTTTCGAAAAAAAAAATCCTATCTTTGTATTAAAATATAAGGACAATACATAGTTTATATTTTCTTCATTATATCATCCTTTCATACTTCTCCTACCATTCTTATGCAAATACATTTTTATTCTCGTGTTCTACAAAAAGTGTCTTTCTTAGCATCAAACTTTAGCTTAGAACCATTACATTTTTATAAATGAACACTTTCATTATCTAAACATACAAAAATTCCATCAAAATCATGCTTGTGTTAAAATGTTTCCTAAGAGTAGTTGATGTTGCTTGCATTTACTATGATACCCTGCTTGAAGTCTGAGAATTTTTTTTAACTGTTTCCTTCGAAATACCTCTTTTAGATAGGAGGTCCACTGTCCAATTATGTTCTCTGTATATATGTTGAAAATGTATATGATTAAAAGTCCTTACCAAGATTTGAATCCTCATCATCCAATATGCAAGTATGGGGGGATTGAAATTAGTATGCTTGTTTACAAAGTCAATGATTCATTTTGCATCTCCATATACTTGAATTTTGTTTAACCTTAGCCATTTTTTTGTGATAAGGACTCCCCATAATGTTGTAATGTTTTTTGTTTGATCCCATTCTCCCCTCCCTCCAGAAGTGGAAGAAATTACCAGGCTTAGTAACTATGACTCAACCACATCTGCATTTCCTTCTATTATTTGGTCCATAAAAAAATCCAACCGAATATTCTTTCCAAATGTCATTTAATTTTCATTTCCTATTTCTGTTAGACTTGATCATTGATCTGATCTCATTGAAGAAAGAAACTATCTTGATAATGGCTTCTCTAATAATCACAATTTTCTGGTAAAAAATGTTAGCGTTCCTATTTCACCACATAATACATATGATATACAACGGGAGGGACCTATACTTCCTATGTGAAGTGAAGCATGATGAAAGACATCTGAACAAGGGTTCATTAGTGCCAACGAAAGGAATCTTTTCCTCCATAACCCCATCCCAAATCAACCTCACATATGAGCATTTGATCAAAAAATGATTTGTATCTTCCCCCCACATGCATAGAGGGCGAGGACTAATGAACCCACGCTTTTGTAAGTTGCTTGATGCTAATATACGATCACGTGCTGCCAGCCAAAAAAATAAATTAATTTTGTTGAGATATTCCATCTCCATATATCTTGTAGATGCTTATTGTAGTCATCGATCCTCTCTAGCCTTGACAACTTCAAGTAGATGTCTTGAACCATCATATTGTTCCTTTTCATTTTACCCCCCATATCATATAGTCCTGCTTATGACCAAGAGATGCCAGAATATCAAAGTTGTGTTATGTATGACCCACATTCCTCATGATATGTCTCTGGTATGCCAATATCTTTGGCCCTTCTCCAACTTTGTTGATCAATGTTTCGAGTCCTCGACATATATATCTATTAAAAGCAGATAATTTCCTTTATGTGAAGGATTTGCAATGACTAGAAGGATAATGAATGATTTCAAACCTTTCCCATGATGTAATATAAGCCATTTTTTATCTTTGATCCATCTCCAGACCCCCAATAGATAAACCCCAACATCGAGTGTAGAGTGTGTTGAAAAGTGTAACTAGGTTCAATCTTCATAGTGACGTGTAAATATGATTGTATGTAATTGATGTAAAGAAGAAAATAAATTTAATTTTGTAATTCTTGAATCATGGGTTTCATGATCAAGGAATCTTATTTTAGTTAAGGTTCCCATTGTGATCCTTTAGGTTTTTCATCAAGTCATAATAGTCTATTGAGTCAATGTTATGTATGGAAGACCCTTCTTGGGCATGTTACAAATATATGTGAGTCATTGAAAGAGTCAAAGAGACCATCCAAGATCAAGCTCAAGCATCTCCTTCAAGTCGGCCTTAAATGAAATTATGAAGCTTCACCAAAGGACATGTCGGCTCACACACAACTCAAGTCAGCTAATTTACATGGGAAAACCACTATAAATAGGGCAGCTCGACTTCATTTCAAGGACATAATTTCAGTCAAGGAGAAGTATGCAATAAGGAGTGTGAGAATCACTAGGAAAGGAGCCTCATAACCAACGAAGAGAAGGAAAGGAAGAGTGATGTCCTTAACTTTTTTTTTGGGTCTTTTTTGGGCTGAATCACTCCACAGGTACAAAGTATAGATGATATCTATTACAGAAGAAGTCAAAGTACTGTAGTCCCTTTTGAAGGTCAAGTCAAGGAGAAAACTAAGGAGTATCTCAAGCTGAGTTATCAAGGAGGTAGCCTCCACCTAAAGAGAAGGAAATTAAGGTATAAGAGAAGGTCATCTACATGTACTAGGGTTTCTAAATTAGGGCCGAGAAGTTGTAGGTCTGAAGTAGAGAAAAGGAAGTCGAGATCTGAAAGGTAGTAGAGGCAGAAAGAAGAAATAGGTAGTTGACTATCGTTGACTCCATTAAGAAATGAAGGTCAAAATAATAATCTTGGTGTCTTGGTCATAGAGAGGTCAAATAGGTCAAGGGTATTGGTTCTGGTATTCATCAATTGAAGTCTCTATAAGAAGAAAATTTGTTTGGGTTTTCCTCTCAAGTGGGAGAGGTTTTGGCCCTCGTTGATCACCTATATTTTGTATCTCATATCTATTTATTGTTTATGCTTTGGTAGTTGTTTGATGAAGAGCACTATAATAATCTAACTAAAGAGAAGATCATAATCTAAAGGAGTAGAAAACATTCACAAGTATTTATCATTACAAGAGAAATCACCTAATTTCAATGTCCTTTATTTCTCAAGAGAGTGTGCATCATACTTCTCCATACGCATGATATAACATATTTCTTCTTAGCACCACTACTAATCCATGAGGAGAAATTTTGAACAAACATATATTTTTCCTTAATGATATGAGACCACACACCATTTCTAGACACTTCCCTCCACATGTTTTTTATAACCAAAGCCTAGTTAAAAGTGGATGTATCTATGAAAACCCAACCTCCTTCGTCCACTAGCCTTGCAAGCACTCACCATTGTACTATATGAATTTTGTCTTGTGAATGTGTTCCAGCCCATAATAAGCAGCTCATGATAGCTTCTATCTTATGGATGATCTCCCTTGGAATTAAATAAAGTGCATCCAATATACTGAAATGTTTTGTAGCAACGATTTCCTCATTACCATCCTTCATCCCATCATCAAATATTTGTACTTCCAATTGTCCATTCTTTTGTGAAACCTTTTGATCAACCATGCCCAATCCTAATTATAGTGCATCCTTTTGGTTTCATCTTAAACCCAAGTTACGATTGACAATGCTACCCCAAACGGATCACATATTTCCTTTGTTACATTATCCTCACTACCATCATGTAAAAAGATCAATTTTCCTTCATTCATACACAAACCAAACACAACTCCAAATGATTTAATGAGGTCTTTAATGGTTCTCCACTCCCCATCATGGATTCCCCACTGAGTAACATTTCATCTATGAACATTAAATGATATATGGAATATTTCTAGTTACTATGATCCCTTTAATAATTCCATTATCTTTTGACACCTTCAACTTTCTACTTAAAGAATTGATAACTATGTGAAAGAGAAATGGAGGCATGGCACATCCCTGTCTAATTCCTTTACATGCATTGAAAAACTGTGAAGGAAAGGCATTAATAATGACAACAAAATTTGTAGTTTTTCAACATGCCAAAATCCATTTAATGTTAAATAAAGACATACCAAATTTTAAAAGCACCAAGAAGAGGAATTCCCAATCAATGTAAACATATGCCTTGCTCGAGTCTACTTTTATAAGGAAAGCTCTTTGTTTCATGATTTAATAGAGTGCATCATCTCCAAAGCAATACCATTTAGATCTAGTATTTGGCTACCTTCTAAGAAACCAAATTGTTCCTTTGTAATATGCTTCAACAATACCGAATTCAACCTACTCGCAATCAATTTTGATATCATTTTGTACACCGAGTTGTAGAGAGATATGGGACGATAATATGCAAAGGTTATTGGTTCCACCCTTTTGGGGATTAATGCTATGAAAGTCACATTTATGGCCCCCGAGATGAACCCATGAATCCTAGATTCTTCAGCTACTGCCAACAAATATGGGATCATCAAATCAATGAAGTGAATAAAAAGTTCAACCCCCCACCCATTTGAGGCTAGAATTTTCTCCTTTGCACATTCCTTCAATATCTTCGTTAATTCTTCCCTTGTGATTGGTTGTCCCAATTTGTCATTATCCTCCAATGTGAACATGTTTGGAACTTCTTCGATGAAAATCATTTATGAATTTCATCGTTTATGACCAGAAATATGTCTCTTGTGTCGCGAATTGGCATTTGAAATGTGTGATTGTTGCTTGTTCAATAGATCTCTATGAACTGAATATGTTTCTGACGTCATCTCTTATCCTCCTTTTGGAATTGATCTATTTCCTGGCATTGAAATGTGTGTGGAAATATCTAGTATTTTTATCTCCAACTTTTATCCATGTCACCTTGCTCTTCATGCATATGTATTCTTCCCATGAACGAAGAATGTACCTTCTCTTACACTCCAATTCAATGATCCTATGTCGATATTCCTCTAAGAAGAATAATAGGTCCTGAGGATCATTGAAATAGCATAGGAAAATGTCAATCTCCCTAAGTTTAATTTTGTCAGACCATGCAGTAACTCTCCAAATGCAGTAAAACTGATTCATCTATTATTCCATAGGTAGGTCACTGTTATATAAAATAGGAGTGATTGTTTAGTTCATCTCCCGATGACTGTTCACATTCCTAATTTATTTATTTACACAAAATTCCCCCAATCATGAAGATTAGGTGTCAACATTCCCCCCCCTTAATATGAAGGGATGTTGTTGAGTCCAAGCATCATTCTGAATCGTTCAAGCTTTTCCCTTCCAAGTGCTTTGGTGAAGATGTCTGCAATTTGCTCATTTGTGGAACAATGATGGAGATGGATTGTTTTGGCCTCAGCATGATGTCGAATCAGATGATATTTAGTATTGATATGCTTTGTTCAATCATGGAACTTTGGGTTCTTGGCCAAATTTATTACAGAGGTGTTGTCAATCATGAGTGGAGTTGATTGTACTTGTTTTACTTGCAAATCTTCAAGAATTTTCCTGAGCCACACAATTTCTTTCGTTGCTTCAGCTGCTACCACGTATTCTGCTTCTGTTGTGGAATCTGCTGGAACTGATTGTTTGCGTGATCTCCAGGAGACAACTCCTGATCCAAGACTCATAGCATATCCTAAGGTAGATACCCCAGTTTCTTTGTCTCCATCGAAGTCTGAATCAGAGTATCCAATCAAGCTGAAGTCGTCCACCTGTGTATACTTGATTCCAAGGTCTTGAGTTCCCTTCAAGTACCTTAGAAATCTTTTTGCAGCAGACCAATGTCCCTCACAAGGATTTTGCATAAACCTGGAGAGGATTCCAACAGCAAATGAAATGTCTGGTCTGGTAGTAGTGAGGTAGATGAGACTTCCTACAAGCTGTCTATACTTTGTTGCATCCTCAAATTCCTTTCCTTCAATAGATGTGAGCTTTAAGTTTTGTTCCATTGGAGTAGAAAGAGGATTGCGCTCTGTCATGTCAAATCTATTTAACAAATCTCCAATGTATTTCTTTTGAGAAAGAAATATGGATTTTGGATGTTGGGTTACTTCAATGCCAAGATAGTAATGAACATAGCCCAAATTAGTCATTTCAAAACGTTTCCCCAATTCCTTCTTTATTGATGCAATGTAGCTTTCATTGTTCCATGTCATTAAAAGATCATCTACATATACCACAAGTTATACAACTCTTTTGCCAACTTTCTTGACAAATAAAGTTGCATCATCAAGATCAAAATGATTGAAGTTTAGTTTTAGAAGATGCTCAATTAGTTTTTCATACCAGGCTCACGGTGCTTGTTTGAGGCCATAGAAGGACTTCACAAGTTTTCATACTTTATGTTCATGTCCTTTCACAACAAATCCTTCAGGCTAGGACATAAAAACATTCTCTTTTAGATCTTCATTCAAGAAGGCAATTTTTACATCCATTTGATGGACTTTCCAACCGTTCTGAGCTGCTAGTGCAAAGAGTGTCTGGATGGTGGCCCATTTTGTTGTGGGGCAAAAGTTTCCTCATAATCGACCCTTTCCTTCTGTGCAAAACCTTTTACCACAAGCCTAGCTTTGTGCTTGTCAAGTGAGCCGTCAGCTTTGTACTTGTTCTTGTAGACCCACTTGCAGCCAATTGTTTTGGTTCCAAATGGAGGATCAACTAGCTTCCAAGTGCCGTTCTTTATGAGGGCATCATACTCCTTTTGCATCGCTTCTTTCCATTTATCATGAGAAGCAACTTCTTTGAAGGAAGTTGATTCAAAATCTATAGACAAGTTCAATTCACAATCATAAGAAACATCCATATCAATAGGTGAATTAGAGTCATCTACATCACCTCCATTTTATCGGTTTGAATTTCTGGTTCCTGTTTTTCCAATTTCATCAGGATGAAAACTTTCAAGTGTCTTTGTCAGCCACTTTGGGGGACCTTTCTGAGATGGTCCAGGCTTCTATGTTGATTGAGTTGGGACTGAATCAAGATTGAGTCTCCCAATTCTATCAATTACATCACTTAAAGCATCATCCATTGTTGGAGTTTCATCTGGGGGAGAGTGTTCTTCAGAAGAAGATTCCATATGTTGATCTAGAATAGGAATCCCACCTTTAAGATGTGGAATCTGATTATCAAATTCTTGAAATGATTTTGTTTTAGTGAATCTATCCAAGCAATCAAGTTGCCGCTCAACAACATTGTCAGATTTGGATGATTCAAGAAAAATTACATCTCTAGATACAACAAAATTTTTATTTACTTCATCATAGAGGTGGTATGCTTTAGATGTGTTTGAATACCCCAGGAAGATACACTTACAACTTCTAGCACCAAGTTTGTTTCTATGTACCTTTGGTATTAAAGCATAACAGGTGGAACTAAAAATCCTGAGATGTTTTACCGAAGGAACATGTCCATACCACAATTCATAAGGAGTCTTGTTTCTTATAGCATTAGATGGACATCTATTCTTTATATATGCAGCACATAGAACAACATTAGCCCAAAAACATTATCTTTACATTTTTGAAGAAAAGCATGGATCGCACCATATTCAAGATTGTTATATTCATTCTTTTAGCTACACCATTCTGTTGAGGATTATAAGGCACAGTTGTTTGATGTTTGATCCCATGTTGGAGAAGATAGTTTTCAAATTCATTTGATGTATATTCTTTTCCATTATCAGTGCGAATAGACCCAATATGAGATTGTGCATCATTTTCAATCCATTTATGAAAATCCTTGAATGTTTGAAAAACATCATTTGTTCTTCAATAAATAAACCCAACACATTCTGGTGTAATCATCAATAAATGTCATGATATATTTATTTCCATTTGTAGAAGGAATAGGCATTCGACCACATAAATCTGAATGAATGAGTTCAACCTTCCTATGTTCTCTTGAATGTGAATCATGAAAAGACTGTTTGCTATGCTTTCCTAGAATGCAAGCATCACATTGCTTATGTTTCCTAGGAATTGTAGGCAAACCAGCAACACCATTTTTCTTCAATAAGCGGAGACTGTCATAGTTTAAATGTCCAAATCTAGCATGCCATAATATACTTGATGGAAGTGTACCTTCTTCATGATGAGAAATATATGAGAAATGTTGTGCATGAGCAGAGGTTCCTTGCAGTTTGAGAAGCCTTTCTTCTTCTATTCCCCTCATGACAAGTGAGTGGTCAGAATCTTTTCTTACCTCAAGTTTTCCATCAAACATATGAATGGAGTGACCTTGCTGGCGAATGTGGACCAAGGACAACAAGTTTCTCTTGAGCTGTGGGAGATATAGAACATGATCTAGAAGAAAGTCTGGAAGACCAGGCATTTTAAGCCTGATTGTGCCAAGCCCTGATGGCTTGATTTTTGACTGATCTGCAAAGTATACTGCTTCGTCAACATTATCAGTGAAATCTTCAAAAAAATCTTTTCTATGAGTCATATGACAGGTTGCTCCAGAATCAAGCAACAAATCATTTTTCGAAGAAGCAAGTGAAGCATTAAACAAATCTTCATTTACTCCAATGTTACATTGTGCCTCAATATAGCGAGCGGATTCACGTGGTTTACCTTTGTCTGTATCATTAGTTTTACCTTTCTGTTGGTTTCTTTTCTGCTCAATTTTGTCCCATGGTAGCTTGCATGTAGAGGAATCATGTGATCCATTTCTTTTGTAGCGAGTGCAATGTAAGTCTACCTTTTCTCCTTGAGAATGTCTACCCCCCTGCCTCTGAAGTATCTTCCTCTTCCTCTTCGTCCACCTCTTCCTCTTGTAGAATCTTGAGTAAGATGCTTTTATTTATGAGCAAGGCACACAGTCTCTTTAGAAGATTCAGGGGCTATCTTCTTTCCAAAGGCTTTCTCTCTTTCAACAAACTTTTTCACAAGAGAGTCAAAGGTTATATCTTTAAGATTTCCATTTGCTTGTAAAGATTCAAGATAATTGGAGTAAGTAGGATAGAGTGCCTTGAGAAAATCAATAAGAGGGATATCCATCTCAACCTTAGTGGATTTGATATCATGCATTATAGATTTTATTTCAGATGCAAGAGCAAGAGGATCATTATTTTTCAATTCAAGAGTGAAGAGTTTAATCATGAGCTGAACAACTTCAAGTGCAAAATGTGAGTCATAGAGTTCTTTCAACTTTTATAAAGCTTCAAAGGCAGTTGAATATGATGAAATATGGTGACTCACCTCTTCATTCACAGATGCTGCGATTAATGCATAGGCTTTGCTATTCTTGTTTTCCCAAATGACGAGATCTTTGTCAGAGGTAGGCTGTATTGGGTCATTGTCTCCTTCTCCGACACACACTCCTTTCCACAACTCATTGAAGATGAGGGTGTGTTTTATCATACGGGACCATTCAGGATAGTTCTCCTTACCAGTGAGAACTATTGCTACCATAGAGATGATTGAATGCATTCTGTAAAAAAATACTTCTGTTGATAGAAAAAAAATACTTCTTCTGATATACAGTGAAATTGTACTCAAAAATTTCTGTGGGAAACGATTTTGGTTGTTTAATTCATATCACAATCAATAATCAATCATTCACCGCAAGCTCTACAAAGTTGGAGCAGCAACAACATTACAATTTCAAGCTCTGATGGCAGACATCTCATGTAATCTGAGAATGTTTTAAACAAAACATTAAACATATATATTCTATGGTTGTTGCTTAGGCCACGCAACAAGACTTCCTTCCAAAGTGCTTGACAGCGTTAGAACATATGGCAACTTTAAAAAATATGGAACAGCCTTAAAAACTTATGGGAAATCGTTAAAAATACATATGGTATTAATCATATCAGCGTTCCAAAATAGCATTAATGCAATCAGTGTAAATACCACACCAAACAACCTTATTACAACTGCGTAAATATGTGAACAGCTTCTAGACTTTTGCATCTTCAAAACCTTCTTGACAATCTTCTATTATTCGACCAAAAATGCTCTAATAATTCGGTCACATACAGCTGAACCAGATAAAACACCTCCATAGGCTCTATTAACAATGGACAAGTCTTCTCACGATCAATAAGGGGTGGTGAGCGTGGATTATAAGGCACTGGTCATGAAAAGAAAGCAGCGCCAGGCAAGCCAATCTTACGGCCTGCGCTAAGAGAAGAAGTTCGAAAGCATATTGGAGACATGAGAGTATTCAATGCAGGACGGGAAGTAAGCTTCAATATGAAAAGGAAAAGAAAATTCCCTCGGATGTTTGACGTCCCTTACTCCCAGAGTATTCTAGTGGTGGGTATCAAAGACCTTGATGGCCCTAATCAGCCGTTCAAAGGAATGGGGCTTCTAGATCATCTACTCAAGCACATGACAAACACTGTCATCACAAATGGAGAGCGTTTTAGGTGCCATCATAATGCTGAAGGGGCCATGGAATACTAGCTTGAGCCAGCATGGCTTATGGAGATAAGAAATTAAGCTGGTATTGAAGATCCTGCGTGGGTTCCTCCTCCCAGTTGAAAGCCTGCGATGGTCATGATACCACAACGCAGGGTAAAGAAAATTTCTTGGTAAGACAGAGGCGAGCTGAATCTGGCTAACTGCTCCAATAGCTCCAAAAGTTGTCACAGCGTTTATGATACAGAGCAGCTATGAAAGCACCAGCGGATATGAAAAAATCTCAAAAGTAAGAAGATGAAGTTGCAAAAGAAACATTTCAGAGTCGAATGGGTGACTCCTGCTCCACTTTTGGAAGACTGAGAGACGTTAGAATCATGCAAAAAAAATCATGCAAACTGTTACAGGGAGGACTGGGCAGACTGGTCTATGTGCAGCGCTTAGATAGTGGCAGTCACTGTGGAGGGAACAAAGGGACAGAGAGCCCAGCAGTGGAAAAGCTACATGAAACTAGTAGAAGGGAGTTACAAGACTATGCCAAAAATGGAGCTGGCTCTGATACAATGTTAGACCAGGCAGTAACTCTCCAAATGCAGTAAAACTGATTCGTCTATTATTCCATAGGTAGGTCACTATTATATACAATAGGAGTGATTGTTTAGTTCATCTCTTGATGACTGTTCACATTCCTAATTTATTTATTTACACAAAATTCTCCCAATCATGAAGATTAGGTGTCAACAAATTTTTCCCTCCTTCATCCCCCTAATCCATTCCTGAGTGACCCTTTTAAATTATCTAGGATTTCAACATATGGATGTAATGTGATTTTATGGAGGAGGAAGCAATGACTGGGACCAAACATTTCAGACCAGATCCCAAAATTCATCCATTTTATGTCATTTCAAGTTGAATTTAAAGGGTTATGATCTCTTTTATTCCCCTCCATCCCATGCCAACATAATGGGCAAGTGATAAAAAATAAATGTTGGAATAATATAAGATATTAAATATGTCAGATGATTAACCATAGTCTGATTAACCAGAAACCTATCCATTCTTTTTGAGATACCCTCCTCACTAGTTCTCCCATTCCTCCAAGTGGGGCCAAGAGGATCTGGCGTCACATCCAATAGGGAAAAATCCTCCATCAAACCTATGAAATATGTAGCCATACTATCAATTCTAGAACTTTTTCCCCAAATCTCTTCCCTCCCCATCGAAAAATTAAGATCCCTCACGATGATCATGGAACTTAATCGAAGGATTCCAGATTATGCAACTTGGTCCCAAAATAGTTTATGCCCCACATATGGAGCATATGAATTGAAAATTTAGACCCTTTGACAATTTCACATCAGGTGTCTAGCCATGATAATCCCTGCACATGACATAAATGCCCGCATCTGAATAATTTTTGGATCCCACATAACCCCCAAAACCAACAGATAATCTAATAACATTAGTTGCAACTACATGCCATGCAGGGCACATAGACAACATTTCCTCCCACCCCTTATCTATGTAAACCATCATTTCTTGGAAAATGATTAGAGAGGGTTTATGAACCCGAACAATACCTTTGAGGGAGCTTAATTTTGGGGTCGCTCCCAAACCCCAGATGTTAATGGAAATAATAATGATGGAGGCACCACATGCATGATTAGATCCCCTCTAAGGACCCTAAGTCCATCAAAATCAGAAATAGAGACATTCCCAACAGTAAAACCAGAATCAATGTCAAACTAGTTATTGGGAGATCTAGCCTCATCGACATAACCCAATTCGATCTTGTTACAAGCTGAAACATTTTTATATTTAGGGGGTTTCTTCTTCCTATGTGTGACATTTTTATATGATTGACCTCTAGAATCCTGAGGATTATGGAAAATGGATGTTTTAATAGAAAGGGGAGCCAAATTCTCAGATGAGGAAAAAATAACCTCCAATTCCTTGTCAAGGGAAAATGTACCAGGGGACGAGACCATATCCATAGGTCAAAATGGAAACCTAGCTACATAGTATGACTTATTGGAAAGAGGGGAGGACTTGGCTACATGCTGAGTTTGAGGGACAAGAGCCTCATGGCTGAAGTCATTCGTGCAATCTGCAGAGGGATGGGGATAATGTGATGAATCATCAAAGGATATGGGATAGACCATTACCAAAGGTTGAAATGGAATCATTGCTTCAAGGGACAACTTGCCATAGGGGATTCACTTTATTAATTATCATGTTCATTCATAAAGGGTGTTTTAAAATTGTGAAAAATAGAGCCAATATATTATAGATATTTGTGGTGGGGATATTGGGTAGAAGGTTATAGGTTTTGGAGGTATTAAAATGAGTATTTGGTAAAACTAGGGGATATCTACTAAAATAAGCATGGAGTAGTATTGACTATTTAGTAATAAAAAGAAAAGGGTAATCTAAATCATGAACACACTGATGGTTATTTATCTCACCACTTGAAAGGATGTTACAAGTTCAAATAGCCACATGAGGGAGAATATTATATGCTACCAATACTTTTTTATAGTGTTTCAAATCATATATGAATGGAGAGGACTTTGCGAAGGTTTTATGCGAGGGTCAAGGGTTTCTAGGCTTTGATAGTTTATCAGAACGGTGGCATGAGGAGGCATTATCTAACACAATGTGGTTAGAGGAGGTGGATTCAGTTGTAGATTTGGGTGTGGTGAAGATGCCAAAGGTTGTGAGGTGCATTGTAGCAGTTGTAAGGACAATGAAAGTTATTCTTCATTGAGGAAGAGTAGGTTAGACTCCTCTTCTTTGGTGGGAGATATACACAACAAAGGGCCAATGGCAAATGCATTTGTGCCTTTCGACACCATCATCGAAGACATTTTCTCCTCATGGGTTTTTGTGTTAGTTAGCTAGTGTTGGGGTACAATATGATGGAGACAATCAGGGATGAGGTTCATCAATGTGAAGGATGTCATGATGACATGGGCCCTACAGTCCTTTTGTTGAAAAATGTGTAACTAGGTTCAGTCTTCATAAGTATGAAATGTACTCTTAAATCAAAATATATTATTATTATTGGAGCATGGGTTTCATGCTCAAGTTCTTTTATTTTATAGGTTAAGCACCCATTGAGTGATTCTAGGGTTTCTCCTAGGTTTAAGAGTCATTTTCATATATTGAAGACCCTATGGGCACATTGTATCTTGTAAAGAAAATTTATTTTGTCCTTAAAGTGTTGAAATACCTCTAAGATCAAGTCGGCCTAGAATCTATCAAGTTAGCCTACATGAAGAGCCACGCCTACCCTTGAAAGATCCTATATATAGAGAGGAACTCATCCTCCATTAGACACACTCACTCATCTAATTCTATGCAAATAAGAGGAAGAAGAAAGGTCGAAGAAAGAAGGAATGGAGAGGAAGTTGAAGAAGTTGAAGTGCTTGGGCTAGTTCTCTCTCTCTTGTGAAAGTCGAAGATAGGGTTTTTGCACTGGAACTACCTCTGGTTTGATCTTGAAGGAAATAGAGAAGGAAAGGAAAGAGAAGGTCACTTAGGGCATCTCAGTAGTTCTCAATCTCAAGCAAAGGAAAGCAATGGGAAGGGAAGGCTATACGAAAGAGATTGAAGTCTCTAAGAGGAGAAACACGAGTTGCAACATTTATTGCGAGACAAAATTTTGGATTTGCAATAGGAGGTCAAAGTCATTCCAATAGGAGGTGGAGTTGATATTGATCTTGGAGGGTTTTTCTGATTCACTAGGTCATGGTATTCATCAATTGAAGAATCTAAATAAGAGAAGAGATTTAAGGTTTCTCCCCTAAAGAGGAGGGGTTTTGGCCCTGAATTGTAGCCTATATACTCTATCATTTTTCTTGTTTTTTTGGTAGCTTCTTGATGTATCTTAAGCTTTAATAATAAGGAACAAATATAATTAGGAAAAAGGTATCACATGCAACTATCAAGTTAAAGAGAATTAACATATTTACTACCCTATTAAATTCTCAACACCTTTTTCTCTGCTTATCTACTAGTGTGGGTTGTTGGCTTGCATTGGGGTGGCCATGGTTAGGGCTTCACGATCATTTTGGTTCCTATCAAATCTTCTCTGAGTTATTCTATGGCGACTCTATTGGTGGCCTTGTGCCATTTTCTTCATGGTTATTTTCAAGGCCCCAATCCTCCTCAAGTGGAGCACTTCCTTTTGTCTTTTAAATGAATAAAATGGGTCCATATTTCAACTTGCCACTTTATATTTAATGAAATCCTTTTAAATCATGAATTTAATATTCATCTGAGGGTTTGATTATGTCAACAACCACATGGTACCTCCTCATGCAAAATTTCTTCCAAATATGAAGAAAAGGTCTCGAACAATATGTACATTGAGAAATTTAGTGCAATCAAGAACTTGTGCATGTTTCAGAAAAGCGTAGCTAAGATAAGATAAGATAGAGAGGCATTTCTCACATTGAACAACTTAGAGAAAGGAATGCACAATAAGGATGAACCTGCAAGTTTTCAATAGGTTGAAAGGAAATTGTACAAAGAATCAACAGAATCATATGGATATGTATGGCCATATAGAGCAATACAACAATTGTACAACTTCTACCTTTCTATTTTTGTGCATATCATATACCTCATTTTGAGATGATTATGATGACCATGGAATTTTTATTTTGGTAACTTGTAGAGGTTTCCTTGAGGCATACAAAGATGAGTTTGAGAAGAAATTACATATGTATCTACATAACTCTTTTATTCATCCACTCCTTAAATGTTTAGTTACTGTGTAATTGATGCTACGATATGAAAGTAATTTCTAAATTATATTAAATCTATCAATTTATCTATTTAACTGGGATCATATGGATAATATTCACCTAGGGTTGAATTTTTGTAATGTACTTAAACACAAATACCTAAAAACATGAAATATGCCTCAAAATATGTGAAAATGTCTATTTACCACCAAAAATTTCTACTTTATGGGGAAACACACCTTCAAATACATGGAAGCTCTTCCATTAGTGTTATTTCTCACCCCTTATTACCTACAACATCCCCCAACCACATCCTTGAAGAGGGTGTCCAACCTGATGACTCAAGTGGGCCTTTGACGAAACCCATGTGTAACTTAGTGCTACATGGCATTATCTCAAGTTGTGTGTTCATCTTGTAAAGCTCCCTTTTTGCTCAAATCCTTCATCCACATGCTCTTAGGCCCTAGTTTTAACGTAAGAACAAGGATATCCATAAACGACATAAGAAAAGAGAATGTAATACATGAAACCATTCCTCCAACTACATGTAAGACATGCTTGAATGGATCCTCATAGTGAAATGCATCTCTCAAGGAACCTTCATCAAGCCAACCATACACCTTAGATGATGAAGAGTTCTCAGGCTTGATGGATTTCAAATGTAGATAGTTTCCCAAACTAGTACAACCTTCCCAATAGTGTTTTTGTCCTTGCACATCGTAAAATACCTCTAGAAAAAATGAGTGTTTTTGTTCCATGCTTTTAACCATATAACATGGCTTTTTAGTCACCATGTCTCCTCATGTAGTCTAAGGATGCATCATTTACGGGAAATTTGTGCCATGAAGGAAATTCGACATCGAATAAAGTAATTTATGTGAACCATATTTGACTTAATCCCCTACAACCCTTTCTGATATAGCAACCATTTTTTCTCGCTCCCATCTCTTTACCACCCTCTTGAAGATGTGAAGCTCCAAGAAATATGCCTTCAAGACAATCCATCATCCACAGATAAATGGGCCCATGTTTCACGAACTGTCTTGCAAAATCCCTCACCAGCCAGCGAGGTTTTGTTGAACTTGAAGATCAATTTTTTCCACAACCGATTTCTCTTCCACTGTAAAATGATCGGAGTGTGGTCAAAGAGACCTGTGAGAAAGACCTATTATCACATGTACCCCATCCTGTCCTAGAGATTTGGATTTGCTAGAAATTGGTCCAACATTTTTGCAATGTGTTTGACACCACCTCGGCAGTTCATCTAAGTCAACACAATGGAACCTGAACATATATCCACAATAGAGTTTGTATACATAATTTTTGCTACGCATATCACATTAAAAAATTAAATTAAAACACATTATAAAATATATGAAAGAAAATATCATTCTTATTATATCTATATAACTTTATGTATATGTATTATAAACGTTTTAATAAAATTATATATATAGCGAGAGAGAGAGAGAGAGAGAGAGAGAGAGAGAGATGTTCAATTAATATATAGTATAAATAATATTAAAAAGAATTATCATATATCTATCTTAACTCTAGATCTACAAATTTCTAAGGGATCAAATTTATACATATGTAAACATTTTTTGGTTTAACAAAAATTAACGTAGATCCATTTTAATCTTAGATATATGAAACGTGAAAAGGAATCAAATCTCTTGTCAAAATATTTTCTCAAATTTTATACTAAAAAAATAATTTATACCTTTACCAATATGATCACCCTAAATGTTTAATAAATTTAACTTTAAAATCAATATAAATTGAATATGCAATTTTTCCATTTAAATATTTAAACCAATACTCTTTCAAATTTTATTACAACTCTCTCTTTTTTTCCCTTTAATAATAATAAAATATCTCTTTAAAAATATTAAAAACTTCATTATTTCTTAATTTATTTGAAAAAAAAATCTAAATTATCACTATATATATATATATATATATATATATATATATATATATATATATATATATATATATATATATAGATATATATATATGTATATGTATATGTATATGTATATGTATATGTATATGTATATGTATATATATATATATATATATATATATATATATATATATATATATATATATATATATATATATATATATATATATATATATATATATATATATATATATATTCTTTACCATTAAAGATATTATAATAAACTTTCGATTTTTATTATATACAAAATAAAAATAAAATTTAATGTATAAAAACTAAAAATAAAAATTCATGGAAAAAAGTACAAACCTCTTAAAGTTATATAGCCTGGCCAAGAAAAACATCTATTTATGTTTTGGGATGTATCTTCACTTATTAAAACATTGAAATGTTTCCTCTGAGTGCCAAAGTTCATGATAGTCTAACATATTGTCCCTCTGATCCCCTTCTTGGAAACCTTCTCTTCGACAACTAATTTGTTGTTGTGCCCCCCTTAGCTCTATGAAAATTCAAAGTCATGCAATTGATTTAATCTATTAGCAACTGAAACACATTGCTCCCACTGAACCTTTTGTATTCATACCATTCTCAACCAGTCTTGTGTTCGAATTCGGACGAGTGGGTGCACCTCTTCCTGTCTGTTATATCCTGCTAAGATGATGCAAATGTTAGGGTTTTTAACTCTGACGGGGTCGCAAGTAAGTAGAAAGAGGGTGATCTCTCTCCAACAAGTCCTTCAACTTCCACAATTGTGTCTCCAACTGGCCTGGCGAGGCCCCTGAGGCTATTCTAATTCGATGACAAGGGCAACTTTATAATGGACCTTGAGGCGATCGCCACTTTGCAACATGTGAAAGGGCCTCTCAGTGCTATTTCCGTCTACGGCTGGGCATGATATGTCAAGGGAAGAGCTTCATTTTAAATCAGGTTGGTCATAAAAATATTTTGTGGAAGATCTTTTTTCTTCGGAGTTCTTTCATTAAATTTGAAAAATAATAGTGTGTTTACTGTGGCATACTCTGCAGAGAAATAACATGTTATGGTGTAGAAGCTAGGGCATTTTAGGTAGAGTGTAGTTGATGAAAACCAAACCTCCTTTCTAATTTAATGCCCAAATGCAAACCCATCATGGCTCTAAAACTAGTCTCTTCAAAAGTGTGTGAAACCTTCGAGCAATCCTTTATGTCTCGCTATATCTTGCTGTCAGGGCAATTAACCCACTCCATCAACAACCTCGTAAATCATGTACATGAAGTCATATGCCATTCCAACAACTGTGTAGTGTTTCAGAAATATTATGGGGATGTGTTCCTATGTCAATCTTGCTTCGAAGTAATAAAAAGAATGAAATTTCGATCAAGTTTAGCCTCTCTCTTGCTTGAAATCATGCACACATCCATTGAAGGAAATTTATCCCTGCCCAACTATAACTTGCGGGGTATAATTTAATAAAGAAAATAAAAGGACCTCTGAGCTACAGGAAAACACATTCCAGCAACACTAAGATGCATAGAAAAACTTAATTGAACCTTCAATAAATGCACAGAATATACATAACACACAAACGAGACAAGCTCCTCCACAAGATTCCACACTGGACCTCTCGATGCTCCGAGTGAGCTACGAAGGTTATTTTATTACCATTTTCATAATAACAGGGAAATTACAATTGTTTTTATGTGCAGATCCTAAAAACATGGATTTGTTCACCAACTTCACTAACAGAAGCTAATTTAAGCCTTGTTCTGTTCATTACATGGACTAATAAGAAAAAGGCCATTATTAATAGTAATAAATATCTAAATAGCCAATTAGGCCTTATTACATTCCATATTCATTAAAATTCCTAATCTGATAAGAAAAATCACAAGGGTCCAACCCCTCTAGTAAAGTTTGACCACATGGTCCTTTGAAATGAACAATGCCCCTAAGGTTGAAAACTATTCATGGCTCCTAAGACGAGCTCATTAATGGACTTGCCACTTTTCTATATAAGTGTGGCAGTCATCCAAGTGGCATCCTCCATTGGATGGTCCATCCACTTCACTAAGTACTCATAGTACTTCTTTCCTCTGGTTTCCTTAATGATCCTCTTATCTAAGATTTTTTCAGGTTGCAAAAGCTTTGCTGAAAGCAACTGATTTTCCCAATTAATGGTTGGCTACTGCTTGTTGCTAACACTGAAGGTTCTAAATATTTATAGAGGTCTGAGACATTAAAAATAGGGTAAATTCCCAATCACAGAGGCAGTTATATTTCATATGAATTATTAGAAAATTTCCTCAACATTTTGTAGGGTCCAATCTTTTTCCATTTTAGTTTTCTTTTTTCACATTTTGGAAACCTTTTCTTCTTGAGGTGAGCTAGTATCATGTCTCCAACATAAAAAATCTACTCCTTTTTCCTCAAATATGTGTGGACTTTATATTTCATGGTCTTTTCTTGCAGTTTATGCTTGACTTGCCTGTGAATTTCCTACATTGCTGCTACAAACTCTTCCCCAACTACACTTCTTTGTTTTTCTTTCCCTAGATGCCTGAGTTCAAAAATTCCTTAGGATTCATGCCATACACAATCTGAAAAGGGCTTTGGCCTGTACTTCTAATAAAAGAGTCATTATAGGAAAATTATTCCTGTGCTAGGACCTGATCCCATTGCTTTGGGTGGTATCCTACCAAGCTTCTTAAGATATTACCAAGACTCTTGTTCACTACCTCAGTTTGTCTGTCAGTTTGTGGATGGTGGGTTGAGCTGAAAGCCAACTTTGTCCCAAGCTTCTTCCACAGGGTCCTCCAAAAATGGCCTAAGAATCTTATATCTTGGTCTAAAACAATGCTCCTCGAGATTCCATGCAACTTGACCACTTTTTTAAGAAACAAATTAGCAATATGAGAAGCATCACTTGTCTTGAAACATAGAATAAAATGGGCCATTTTGGAAAATCTATCAATTACAACAAAAATGGAATCACTTCCCTTTTGAGTCTTTGGCAATCCAAGCTCAAAATACATGCTAATAACATGCCATGGCCTATTAGGAATGGGAAAAGGAGTGTATAATTCAGTGTTTTGACTCTTTCATTTGAAAAGTTGACAAATTCTACAATTATTAACTAATTTTCATTCCTCCGATTTCATCTTTGGCCAGTAGTATATTTGGTGGAGTTATGTTAGGCTTGTGTTATATTAAAAACACATGTATTATCTGAGCACATTTCCAAATAACGTTTAATAGACAAGTTATGCATGTTGTGTATTAGAGTTGATTATGGATTATGCACTCTGAACCGAAGTGTGTTGGAATTCCTAAATAAATCCAGTGTTGAGTTTATATATTGGCCTTTTCTTGACTAGGCTATTTCAATAGTTTTTGTTAAATTTGCAAGAGGCAAATCATGGAAACAATGAAGGGCATGACTGACCTAGGAATTTCTAGTTTGTATGGCTGTTTCAAGTTATATTAGTTATGTTGGAGTTAGTTCTTGGATATTGACATTTTAGTAGTTTAAAAGATTTATTGAAGGTTTAGACACTTCAATCTGGAAGTACTATATGGAGACAAAATTTAGAGGAGTGGGATATTGCACAAATGAGGGATGTCAATAGATGGCATTTTGTCCTTTTAATGTGCATTATTATTTATCATGAGCACTGAAACTTGCATGTTTGTGGGTCAAAATGCAAATCTCTTTTTAGGCAGTCCTGATTAAGTTGATATCATCAACTATAATAATTTGTTATTAATTTTCCATGTATTTTTTCAATGAGATGATTGAATAGTACATTTAAATATTATCGTGTTTTGTATGATGTGATAAGCCTCTGTAACAGTTTCCAAGGAACCTTTCCTGGGTTTGAATTCTTGTAATAAACAAAGGTTTCTCTTTAGATTGAATTAAACATTTTACCTCATTCTAATCTATCATGTTAAAATCTCATAATGCTATTTATGTTCATATCTTTGACAACTTCTTGGAAGGAGTAGTGGCTTTCATTAATTCATTATAGTTAATAGTCTCTCTTTAGAGTTTGGACCTTAATCTGTGAGACATGAATATGGGATTGTTTTTCTTATTAGTCCTTGTTGTCTACGATATGGGACTATAGTAATTGATTGCATTAGTTAGCATTAGTACTTGTGCATATTAATCGAAATTTTTTATGAACTTTACCCTGTTCATAAAATGACCATTGTTCTCAACCTATAAATTTATCAATTTAACTTTGAGGACCATTAAGATAATTGATGGTGTTATTTGGCTTATTACTAAGGCAATAAAACCATATCATTGATATTATTCATAAAATATCTTTGTTCCATGCATTTGTTTGTTTGTATTTCCAAGATTTGAAACTAATGCTAACATTATTTTATAGATATTAAATGATACCTATAACCATGGAAACACTAACTATAACTATGGAAACATTGAAGAGGGCCAGATGTTTAAGTACATGTTGGTGTGGTGTATAAGGAACAATACACTTGTTAGTCTTGTTATTCTTCTCCTGATAAAAATCAATGACTACCTTCAAGTATAGTTGCGAATTCAGACTTCTTAGTAGGGCGCACAACCTATCCTCTGCTTTAGCTTGACAACCCAATTTCAACTTTGAATGCTTTAGCTTGACAACCCAAATTCAACACCAAGGCAATTGATTTTATCTCTCGCAATAGAGTTGTGGTTAGCATTGGTGCCCGTGGGATCTAAAACTCATCAAAGCTACCTAACATCTTCCTCTGAGCTTTAGTGAGTGCATCTCTAATAAAATTGTAAACATTTAAGGGAATAGAATGACCAAAACCATGATTAGTATAAATTTAATTTGGAAGTATGCGATGGTGGATTTGAAAGGATCAGTAGAAATGTCATTTGGGGGTACCGAGTATGCTGAGAAAAATGAAATATTTTGATTCTAGCAATTTCATCTGGAGGTACCGAGTATGCTGAGAAAAATGTCATATTTTAATTCTTGTAACACTTATCCATTGAGTAGAGCACTTACTGGAACAAAATACCATTATAGGGATATTCCATTCTAGTTCAACAAGTTATATGATGTGGAATTGTCCAACTAGAGTGGGAAACACCTTTTTCACAATTATAAACTCTCTAGCTTTATTAAACCTTCAAGCTTGTTCATCTAAAAATGGGGCTCTAAAAACTTCTTGTCAGCTTACAAGAACCTCTCCCACTCCAAAGCTTATTAATTTCAATGATCTAGCTTATGATTAATCAACTGGAGAATTAAAAGTGCTTGAAAGAGGTGTATACTTGTGTTTGTCCTTAACTATTTATTTGTTTTGAGTTCATTTTCTTATGCTGAAATAAAACTCAAATAACAGTAAATAAAAGCAGCAAATAAGAAAACAAATAAGACAACAAGTTTAATTAGGAGTTCACCCTCATATCTTGGGATACATCTCCATGAGCTCTAATCAACTCAATAAGGCTCTTTGGGATTATGGTAATATTTATTTTACAAGCTTCACGCTCAACTCCATTGGTTTACAACTGAACTTATGGGTTTATAATACCATCTTATCTCGCTAGTTGTCCTCACTTTGTAGACAGATGTAGGCTTCTCTGGACTTGACTCCTTCAGTCAGTGCTCTAAGCTTCTTGAGCTTCTAGCTTCTCTGACTCCCTCATAATTCTATATTGTCTCTGGAAATCCTTCTTCTATCTTCAACACACTCTTAACACCAGTAAGAGCTTGATCACTTGATCTCTTTGTTGTTCTACAGATTAATTACAACTCCATGGCTCTTAGAAGTCTGATGTGAGCTCTCTGGCACTGGCTTTGGCTCTTAGCTATGGCTCTGGCTCTGGCTCTTGGCTCTAGCTCTTGGTTCTTTTCTCTTTGTTTCTATCGACCCTCTGATTCTGCGTAACTATCTTGAGCTTTGGATCTGCACAGATGTGAGATCCCTGAAGGGAGAACTCGCTTCTCCAATGCCACATTTTTGGTGATCTCTCCTTGTCAACCGTGCTCTCTGGCTCTTGTGAGGCATTCTTCCAGCTCTGCGACTGCCTGTCCATTCCTCTACATGTAATCATCCCTCTGTCTCTTCAACTAGCCCTTTGGCTCATCGACCCTATGGCTCTGCGTTTAGCCGTCTAGCGCTCTGGCTCTATGGTTCTGTGTCTGGCCATCTAGCTCTGTGGCTCTGTGGCTCTGTGGCTCTCTGTGTATAATGCATTCCTACATCATTTTTACAAAATTCCTTCTTACCGTGTGGCACAATGATTTTAGAATAGGGACTGTTAAAAACAAATAAGCAGCCTCTTTCCAGGACAAAATATGTGAAATAACCATATTTCCAATACATAGAGAATATACATGGAAATACACCATCGAGCGCAAAAATAGACTTCAATTGGAATGAAACTACATCTATAAACCCATCGAGTCTTCCATGCTATCGCAAACTGGAATCGCATAGGCATATGGCCAAAAAACCCAATACACGGGAAATACACATAAATCTCGTAAGTTCGGATTTCAAAAGCTATGAAATTGTGCTTATAAACTCTATCAGGTCCACCTTTTATCGGAATACCGCAAGTCACACATTGCAATGTTCATTAGCCCTAGTATCAGGGGTTCGTCGATCATTGATATCGTCAATCAACCCAATGGAACATTGACATATCGCAATATTGCTTATCTGCGGTCGCATGTGCATTGGCCTTTGTATTAGGGATCATCGATCGCTGATCGATGATCACCAATATCAGTGTATTGATATCAACCCCATCGCTATATTGGCATATCGCCATAATGTTATCGCAATAGCCCCGGGGGTCTTCCCTTTGATTGTGTCGATCAACGATCGTCGATGCCGATCATCACATATAGAAATCGGCCTACCCAGGGTCCCAATATTGCATCGCAGCCTACCTCTAATCGATATATAGGAGATCACTAATCAAGAATCCTTAAGGCTTGTAGTTAAGTCCTTTACACCGTTCCGATAAGATTTTCTTTAGAAAGCCTTTATTTCTCCTAAGTTCCATTTAATAAGAAAATGCCTCCTTTTCAAAGGATAATGGGCAATTTCTTTTTTTACAATAACTTCTTCATCCAAAGTCTGTTTTCACCCATTCAAATTGTGTTAGATTTAGAATGAAGAGATCTCTGCAATGGGACTATTTATAAGAGCATCCTTTGAATTTCATTTTTCCTCTGTGAGGAAAATTCATAGACTTAGAAGTCTATGTTAGATCCATTTTGGATGACACCTTCCCACTAAAAGGAACTTTTGGTCTCCAAAAGACTAATATGCCGATCTAAACAGCAAATGAGAGTAAAAACACCCTCTTCTTTTAGCCTCCATACACTTGCCTTGCATAGTGCCTCCAAACCAAAGCCTTTGACCACTTTTCTTCCCGGATGTGCTAGTCCTCCTGGGAAGAACTGCGTTCCTCCTTGACTTCATACAGAACTCCTATTGAGAAGGTCACAAAAGGTAGTTTGAACATCAGTGCCTTGATCATTGATCTAAGATGGCTCAAACCAATGTGAAGTTACATCTACTTCACAAATATTTCATTTGTACCTGTTTTACATGCTGTCAACAACAACCGTTAACAAAAACAGGATTACGAAAAACAACTGGATGGCCTAAACTCCTACTTCAAAAAAAGAAACAGATCTCACATCTTGTGAACACCTCCATGTCTTTACATCTGCATTTACAAATGATGGACTAGATAACAAGACTAACATTACATGCACGTTTAAAACAAAGCAATCAACCCTTCAAGTTAATCACACATACATGTTTAAATACAAGGAAATCATCAACATGTCTGCGCTCATGCATATCATGCTTATGCATGCATTTCATATTTCAACTTTCGCTTAAGGACACTGTACTTTTGAAGCTGAAATGAACATAATGTCGCAACAACAAAGTGAGTCTCCTACTCAAGTTTTTCCATTCACCTTCTTGGTAAAACCCTGTAACTTGCATTCCATTAACAAAGAAATGCAAATGTATGCATCAATAGACATGTAATCTTAACTGGATAAGAACTCGAACCATTTCTTACCAATCCATTTCAAAGGTAGGACCTTTGTCTGCACATCACCATAAACATGTGAATCATCTTGAAACACATCATTCATGGAAACTTCCTTTCCATTCCTACCATTCTCTCTTTCCACCTTCTTCAAATTTTGTGGAAGAATTGTTAGATTCAAAGCCCAACACCTTTTAGCAATGTTTCCTTGCTTATGGCAGTAAGTGCAACACATGTGCATCCTCTTGACAACATGATTTGCCTTGTCCAATGGACCTTTGGCTTCTTGCTTCCATTCCTTCAAAAGTTTCCCATATGTGGCCATTCTCTTCCAACATCTAGAAACATTATGGTTATCCAAACCACAAAAGGAACATGCAATTATTTTCCCATGCTTATATGGAAATTTACCATGCTTAACATAATCAAAAGGAATATGATTAGAACCATATTTATACCTTTCTTTTTCGCCTTTATTGCCTTGATGAGGAGGTGAACTAAATGAAGAAGTGGCTCCCTTTGGAACACTATCAATCTCTTCAAGGTTTTTAGAGTTTCCACAACTCTCTAGTTCAAGTGCATGCTTATAAACACATGCATCCTGAAAATGATGTTTCAAGCTATTTCATTCCCCAAGAATACAATCTTCACACTCTTGAGGTAGAAGACCTGCAATGAAAGTCCTTCTTGGAGCTGTTTCAATAGTCTTCATGGTAGATTTGGAACTTTCTCCATAAGACTGTCCATAGCCAAGACCTAAATACTTAGGCCTTTCCCCAACTATTAATGGCTCAACAATACCTTGTGCATGTTTTCCCAAGCCTTTTCCTTCATAGCCCATCTTGGACATTAGCTTGGAATCTATGCCTCTGGTATGTTTTTCAAAAGAAACAATATAAGAATTCTTAGAAGAATTTGAAGACAAATAGGAAATGTTTGCCTCTTCTTCAAGCTAATACTTGACTAAGGCTTCTTTCGCAACAAGGAGCTATGTCTCCAACTCATGCATCATTTTCAAGTTCATATTTTCAATATGAAGTTGCCTCTCCATTTCCTGCAATTTTTTAGAAAGCAATTGCTTCTCTTCCTCCATGGAATTCAACTGCTCTCTAAGTTTGTTGCTCTTCCTTCCATCCTCATACATTTCTCTCACCATATCCATCAGGGTGAAAAAATCTTGTTTCTTGCCTTCATCAAAGACTCTTGTGAAGAAAGAAGAATTTGAGGACTGACTTGTAGAAGTTGTCATTATCAGAATGCACAAAAGAATTTCAAACAAGATTAACAAAGAGCTTATTCAAGCAACCTTTTGCAAAAAACCTCTTATGCTTCAAGGATTTCCTTGAGGCCCTTTGGGATAAGAAGAAAGCCTTTAGCCCTTCTTCCTTCTTGTCCTCTCCTGGACTTAGCTATCAACATATTTTCCTAAACCTTTGCAAACTCAAACAAGAGTCAGCTTAAAAACAATCAAACAGCTAAATTCTTTCTACTGTTTTAACACCTTTCAAGTCAACAAGCATATAGATTGCTCTGTTAATCAAGCATCTTGATCTGATATCACCTTCTTTGAAGGTGGGGGTAATCAACAACCAGTTCTGATACCACCTGATCTGAAAGTGTGGCTCTAAAAGCTTCTTGTCAGCTTATGAGAACCTCTCCCACTCCAAAGATTATTAATTTCCAAGATCTAGCTTATGATTAACGAATTGCATAATTAAAAGTGCTTGAAAGAGGTGTATACTTGTGTTTGTAATTAACTATTTATGTGCTTTGAGTTCATTTTCTTATGCTAAAATAAAACTCAGACAACAGTAAACAAAAGCAGCAAATAAGTAAAAACATAAGACAACAAGTTTAATTAGGAGTTCACCCTGATATCTTGGGCTACATCTCCATGAGTTCTAATCAACTCGAGTAGGCTATTTTGGATTATGGTAATCTTTCTTTTACAAGCTCCATGCTCAACTCCATTGGTTTACAGCTGAACCTATGGGTTTAGAATACCATCTTATCCCACTGGCTGTCCTCACTCAATAGACAGATCTAGGCTTCTCTTTACTTGACTCCTTCAGTCAGTGCTCTAAGCTTCTTGAGCTTCTGGCTTCTCTGACTCCCTCATAATTCTGTATTTTATCTAGAACTCCTTCTTCTATCTTCAGCACACTCTGGACACTAGCAACAGCTGGATCACTTGATCTCTTTGTTGTTCTGCAGCTTCATTACAGCTCCATGGCTCTTAGAAGTTTGTTATGGGCTCTCTAGCTCTGGCTCTGGCTTTCAGCTCTGGCTCTTAGCTCTGGCTCTGGCTCTGGCTCTTGGCTCTTTGCTCTTTGTTGCTATCGACCCTGTGGTTCTGCGCAGCTATCTTGAGCTTTGGCTCTACACAACTATGAGCTCCCTGAAGGGAGAACTCACTTCTCCGCTGCTACATTTTTGGTGAGCTCTCCTTGTCAATTGTGCTCTCTGGATTTTGTGAGGTATTCTTCCAACTCTGCGACTTCCTGTCCATTCCTCTATGTGTAATCATCCCTTTGTCCCTTTGACTATCCCTCTGGCTCACCACCTTTGTGGCTCTGCATCTGGCCCTCTCGCACTCTCGCTCTGTGGCTCTGCATCTGGCCATCAGGCTCTGTGGCTCTCTGGGTATAACGCATTCCTACATCATTGTTACAAAACACCTGCTTACAGTGTGGCACAATGATTTTAGAATAGGGATTGTTACAAAGAAATTGACGGCCTCTTTCCAGGACAAAATCTGCGAAATAACCATATTTCCAATACACAGATAATATACACGAAAATACACTATTGAGCACAAAAATCGGACTTCAACTGGAATGAAACTGCATAAATAAACCCATCAGGTCCACCATTCTATCGCAAATTGTAATCGCATAGGCATATAGCCAAAAACCCCAATACACAAGAAATACATAGAAATCCCATAAATCCGAATTTCAAAAGTTATGGAATCGCACTTATAAACTCTATCAAGTCCACCTTTTATCGACATATCGAAAGTTGCACATCGCATTGTGAATTGGCCCTGGTATCACGGGTTCGCTGAACATCGATATCACCGATCTGCCCATCGAAACATCGACATATCACAATATCTCTTATTGATAGTTATATGTGCATTTGCCTTTGTATCGGGGATCACCGATCACCAATTGTTGATCACTGATATCAGCGTATCGCTATCGGCCCCACTGCTATATCGCCATATTGCAATATCGCTATCGCAACGACGTAGGGGGTCTTCACTTTGACTGTACCGATCGCCGATGTTGATCATCGCATATCACAATTGGCTCACCCAAGGTCCCGATATTGCATGGTAGCCTACCTTCGATACTCAGAGATTACTAATCGGGGATGCTTAAGGCCAATGGTTAAGTCTTTTACACCTTTCTGATGCGATGTTCTTTAGAAAGCCTTTATTTCTCCTAAGTCCTATTTAATAAGAAAATTCCTACTTTTGAAAGGACAATGTGCAATTTCTTTTTTTACAATAACTTGTTCATCCGAAGTTTGTTTTCACCCATTCAAACTGTGTTAGATTTAGAATGAAGATATCTCTGCAATGAGACTATTTCTAGGAGCATCATTTGACTTTCATTTTTCCTTTGTGAGGAAAATTCATAGACTTAGAAGTCTATGTTAGATCCATTTTGGATCACTTGTCTTCATGCAATCAAATTTTAAAACAAATGTAAACCTAGTCCACTTGCATAAGGCATAATAGTCTATATGAAAATCTATAAATCCACCCTATTAGAGGTGGCAATCATGATTTCATGCATTTGTTGGACTTAAGACTAGCTCGCATGTTGATTAGTCCACTGATATATCGAACTTATCTTGAAATCAAGGTGTCTAGGGTGGTGGATTCCATGCACCAATCCTATCTCATGTAGTTGTTTTTGGTATTTGCAGTATCATTTTAATGAAATGAAACACTAACCTTCAAATAATCAAAATAACCATTTGCAATGTCCAAAAAACCTATTTTTACAATTCTTTGGGTTGCAGACATGTACAGAATGTGTCTTCCCTTGGAGGTGGGGCTCCATATTATCCTTGACATGCAATATGATGTAGAGAAGAGAAATAAGCCATGGCTAAATTGGTAGCAATGATCATGGGTTAGTTATGCCTCAGCACACTGGTTGGAATTAACATGTGAGGCAACTGCTACTTCACCAGAACAATGAATGTGGATGGATCTTGTAAGTACTAATTTTTCTCTCTCCATATTAATTCTTAGTTGTAAGCATATTGTTTGTATGAAATTAATGTATATTAGGTTTGGAAACAAAATAATATTGTATGGGATTAATGAGAGACTAAAGTTTACACACACACTTTGCAAAATTAATATTTGTTGGATTACTTCAATTAGGAAAGCAACTGCTAGAAGCTGAATATCATTGTTGAAGTTGAACTTTCATACTTCCGCCCTAGTTCTTCGATCATAAAAGGAATTTTATCGATGTACATTGAATAGGGACCTAAATGAGGGTTTCATTATATTTCCTTGGGAGAAACTTAGCATCCCAAAATGGTACCCTAATATCTGCCTATACATGGGAGAATACCACATTTTCTAATTTAGCTGTCAAAGGTTAAGGCTTAAACTTGACTCCACATGTTTACCTTACCTTGGCATAGGAGGAGTACCTCTACTAAAATATTTCTTCCACTCCTATTCCTAAAACAAAGGAAAATTGTCATCACGTAGACGGTGTTATGGATCTGATATGAAAAGATATGAAAATAGAAATAAACCCAAGAAATACAAGATCTGAATATAGATAGAAATGCTTCTCTTTTGATCAAAACCCTTACGGTAGGGCAACACCATACATTCACTCCTTAAGGAAGGAGAACACTCCACAAGCCATATCCCTGTTCATACAATAATCCTTGACACCTCTTAATGTGGAGTCTCTAGCCTCTATATAGGCCTCATACATACAATACCATTTATCGAATACCATGGCCCCATTACATTGTTACTAACTACTTGTGGTCCCTTACATGATATGGGTTAACCACCTTATTTATTACTATGGCCCATCCCATTATTACATTATTCCCTTGGGTACCTCCCTTTGTACCCCATATTATCCCCCCTAGGTATATAAAATTCCACACCCCTTAGCATGTTTCGTCCTTGAAACATGGGAAGAACACAAATAATAAGATCTACTCAAAAGAGTAGTCCATTGGTACCATGCACGTGCATCTAGTCATCCAAGAGAAAGGTGAACCCTTGATCTCACCGGTGCCTCGCTCACTTGAGATGGAAGTTGACCATGGCAGCTCTTCTGTGTTGATGTGTAGTAGGTGGATCTTCGCTCCTCTATGTCTGTCATGTGGGGGTTGTTGTCCTTGTGGCTAATTGGTTGCCATCTTGTTGTTTGTTGTCTTGCAGGGTGATGTGGGTGATGATATGTTGAAGTTTTAACCCACGATGTCTTTTTCTTTAATTCACCCATTACTGGAGCCTGATTGTTATCTTGTGCATGTTGTGGTGCCTGCTGTGATGTCTTATCTTTCAATATTACTTCAACCACTGAGCCCTCATCTGATGTATCAGCACCTGTATCCTCTTCTGCTTCAGCCTCTGTTTGTGTTTGATTGTCGATCATCAATGGTTCATCATCTAATATGTCAGTCCCTGGAACATCTTCTCCCTCAACCTCTGTGGACTCCACCTGTTTATTGATGGAAATATCCTGTAATGTAATTTTCTTCTTTTTATACCAAAGCTTCAGGAATTTCTTCTACACGTTAATATTTATAGTACCCACCGATTCCATCCACGGGCATCCCAAAACAACATCCTCATTAGCCATATCTGAAGCATAAAAATCAGAATGCAATACATACTTGTCCATAGAAATCTTCAAATCTTTATAAACCTGCACCTGCTCATTATTAACCTGTGTGTGTTCCATGTGGTTCACTGGCACTTGTAATTTTTTTGCCAATTTGACATTTATGAGATTTTGCTTGCAACTCGGATTTATAGACACAATTATTTTCTCCTTCTGAATCAATCCATGAACCTGCAATAAGGATATACCAGTAGAAAATAACCCCTTACGGGTCTAATTGTCCTTTGTTTTAGCACGAGACCATTTGTCTAAAAGGACTCTTTCAAATTTTGCATCTGAAAGTTTTGTCAACTGCTTGTTGTCAAGTGAGAAATACCATCTGTAAGCCTCATCTTTGAAACCAAGCCACACTGAATCCTTCCAATTTTTTTCCCATACTAACATTTTTTGTTTTATGAATTCTTCAATAGTAGGGCCATTATCTTTTCCTGTAAAACATAGAGCTGCCATGAAGAGGGTTTTCAAAAAAAAATCACTTACTTGGCGAAAATTTGAAATTGTCATAGTTTAGTCAATATTGCTGAGAATCCCTATTATGACCTATTTTCGAAAATCGAAAAACCATTCTGCATCTACCCATGTGATAGAAATCTCAGTCCAGGCACTGGAATTTCATATCTACGCTGCAACTCTCTCACCGTCACCAAAAATTCTGAAAAAAAGAGCTGATTTTAAATCAGCGAAATCTCCCTCATCCGAACTCCGATTCGACTGATTTTTTTTTTTTAATTGGGTATTTTTTCACATAGAATCCAGATCTGCAATTATATTTTGCATATTTTTCCCCAAAATGTTCAAATATGTACTGAAACTCACCGCCCTAAAAAAATTTCTGTAACACCACTGATTTTTAGATCAATGATATCGCCTTCATCCAGATTCTGATTTGGCCGATTTTTTTTGAAACCGGGTATTTTTCACAAATAATCTAGATCTGCAATTATATTTTGCATATTTTCCCCTAAAACGTACAGATCTGATCTGCAAACGCGCCAGAGTGGAGACAGAGCATGCACATGGGTTGTTGGTGGATAATTCTTCCAAGATTCACATGGAAAATCATTGGTTAGGGTTGATAGTTTTCGTTCTAAAAAGGAGGCTTTCAACCATATATATCATCATGATCAGATTAAGTGAAAGTCCAAAAATATTAGGGATTCCAAGAGCCCAAGCAGTGAATCTCTTTAGGCAAAAAACTCACAAAATTTCTAAGTTCTCTCTCTATGGCATTCTCTCTCCAAATTATGATAATCCTAGCATCGATAATTTGTAAAGAATACTAGTGAAATATGGTACCACTAAAGTTTTAAACTTATACAATGTTAACGAGTCCAGCTCACTTGGGAAAAAGAAGCTCTTCAAAGTAGAAGATGGAACAAAAGGACTTCTACAAAAGTAGAATATTGTTCCATTGCCCTAGCCAAATTGCAATGAAAATATCTATACTTATAAGGATGTAAGATATCATACCCTTCATAAGAGAGTGATAAGAATCTACATTTTATACCCATGATCTAGTCTACATCCTCCAGTGTAAGGGTCATCTTTCCTAGAAGGAACACAAATGTGTGTCTACTAAGATTCCAATATGACATTATGTATACTAACTACATATGATATTTATAGATAGTTTGTACTTGGATGGTTCTCCCTCTCTTGTGCTCTCAATTATATCCTTTAGTGGCTTGTCTTCCTATCTACCAATCTCATCATCACCTCTAAAACTATCAATTTTAGGTATATCAGTTTCCATTAGCATGTCCCACAGCCAATCCAAAGAGACTATTATTATCAGAATTGCTAACTCACCCCTAGTAAAAAATTCTATTGAGCACGATTTTTGTTTGCCATACCAGTCACCCTACCTTCTTTACCTTCACCTCAATCCTTAGGGAGAGGCCAAATGGTAGGAAACATGATAACCAAAGGAAACAAGTTGCCAACAACAAGCTAGGAAGGCTAGGGGGCCATCGAGGATTGGGCCAAAGAGGTCAGTCCTAACAAATTGGAAGGAGGATGTGAGCAGTAGAAAAGGGGGAGATTGGGACCAAAAAGGGACAAGGAAAGCATGAGAGGAAGTGAGTAGGAGAAGGGGAAAGAGAGGAAGAAGGAGAAGAAGCTGAGAAAGGAAGAACTGGTAGGCAGTGGTTGCAGTTTAGTCAGGGAATTGTGGCAAGGAAAGAGGAGACCGAACTCAACATTTCGTGGTCGATACCATAAGAGAAATATGGGGACTTGTAGTGAAAAATGTTAGTGATTACGAACTTTCCAAGGCTGAGTGTAATAGTTCTGTTATTCCACTGGTTGTTTCAGACTATGTTTGTTAAACAAAAATTGTGTTAAAAAGGTTATGTATGGCGATAGAAGAATACACTAGAATAATAACTTATTCCTTTACTGAGGTGTCCAACTCTGATGACCTTGTCAAATCTTCCTTGGATCACAGGGCACTCATACTTACTGCACTAATAATTACTACCCATAAAAGTGGTTAGGAATAGTGTTAATTTTAGGTTAACATGTTCTTCACTTAGGATAGTTACTTCAAAGATCCATAAATCCCATTTTGCAGTCCATTATACTTTCATTAGAAATAAATAATTTTTAGAATAATTGAAGAAAGAACATAAACAAAAAACTCTGAAGACAAGCCAAGACTAGAGAACACAAGAATATGGCTCAAGCTAGGGAGAAACCCCAAGATGGGGAAAACACTTGATCAATTCTTCTTATTATTAATGTCAAATGTTTAGCAGAGAAAGACAATACAATAATACTAGGTCAAGACTAACTTGCCAATTAGGATATGCACTATCATTGCCCTCAATCATAGATGTACTTCTAAAGCTGACAAGATATACCTTCTTAGGTTTGTGACATCGTGTAGAAGAAGCTTGGACTGGTTAGGGCTACTTCTAGTCTATCTAGGAGCTACCATAATATGACCAATTAGGTCAACCATCCAACTAGCATTCAAGGCTACATAAATACATCAGATCTCAAGTTGAAGAACATTGTTGTTTCTAGCTTCTCCTGGGGAAGAATGTATCACATCTTGTTCACAACCACATGTAGGGAAAGGATGAACCACATCCTACAATCATACATTTCAATCACACGTAGGGAAAGGATGAACCACGTCCTACAGTTACATATCACAATGCATGCAAAACACTGAGAGTAGGGAAAGGATGAACCACATCTTACACGCTGCAAACCAACAATAGTAGGAAGGATCCTATACGTCGGGAAAGGATTAACCACATCCCCCCAACATGTCAACCACAGATCATAGGGAATAAACATCCTACATGTGGGGAAAGGATGAAACACATCCCACTAACACATCAATAGATGTCCATAAGCATTTCTCACCAAGGGTATTTGCAGGAGAAGGTGAACCACTCATCCTACTCATATGCCATAGGAGAAGGTGAACCACTCATCTTATGTATATGTTATCAATACTAGGGGAAGGTGAACCGCTCACCCTACACACATGTCAACCGTCATAGGGGAAGGTGAACCACTCACCCTATGGTCGCTCATAGCTCAAGAAGTACCCCAAGCCCCCAGGAGCTCCCAGAGCCCAATGTTCAACTACGACCCCTCCTAGTAGGGTCTATCCATGACTCCTAGTCTCTTTCTGAAGAAAGATAATCTTGATATTACCAAGAGGATATGAAAGGATGATAGTCTGCTCATCCAATCAACAATGTTGGAACTTGGAAGCTTTCCAATGTACCATATCAAAATAAATCAGTACCCAATACTTGGAGCTATCGTGGAACATGGATTCTCTGAAAAATAAATCCCACTTAAGAATATCACAGTTATACAATGGTGGATTTCAGCATGTGCACAAAAGGCTCATTGAATAGCTTCTTCAACCAACTGGCTTCATAATAAGTCATACTTGCTGCTATATACATTCAACCTCAATAGTGCTTCCAGAGCAACTGAATCAAGAGATATAGCACTATATGTGCTCTTTCAATTCTTTATACTACCAGCTCAGACAACAATATGCTCATCCATATATAGATTCATAGTCTTTATAGAAAGGCATATGAAAGTTGTTTGTTAATAAAACCAAAGATCCATAAGATATATTTATATATATCTAGACCAACAACTTCCCTTTCTCATCATACTTTTAAGTACATGGAATAGTGCATCAAGGCTAGGTCTTCCATCTTGAAATTCAACGTCCTCTTTGATGAATGAGAGAGCATACATCTCTAATAACTGCATATTTACAATATTTTGTCCATAGTACCTTGTAAACGAAGGGAGAGTGACCTTGCCAAAACATAGATATCGAGTAATCTACAACCTACCACATTTCTTGTCATTATCCCTTTGGACATTAAGGCAAGGTCATCAAACTATTTTGACAAGGTTCCCTCTAAATCCTTGGTTCATTTGGTCATTTAGCCTTCATCAACTTGTTCCTTATCTTATCACCAAATTTCCAATGCACTTGGTAGTCTCTTTCACGTGATCTGCCTGACAAAACCTAACAACATTATAGTGGATACCTACTGCAAGGGAGGATGTCATAACTCTATTTCTACTTGAAACTATTTCTAAAGAAGTAGTTTAAGTGACAATAGGCCAGACCTTTTTCTGTCACACTCCCTTGATTATGGCTCTAATCTTGCATAGTAGGTGATGATACTTGATAACAACTCTTGATTTGCCGTCACACTCCCTTGATTATGATTCTGATCTTCTGCAATAGGTGATGATACTTGATAACAACTCTTGATAATTGTATATCAAAACAATGGACTACTACAAATCTCCAAAAAATAAAAATAAAAAGAGAATTCCTTGTATGCTGGTAATTTTCTTGCTGGATGATACACCTTGGATCAGGTCAGCTCCAAAAGAGCTCATACATATATGAATATGTATAGTACTATCATTGTTTGATGCTTGGAACAGATACACCAAAACCACACCTCAATAGTTATAAATTTTCTTCTTGAAGATTGATTATGAATTGATCACATTCAGGTCTGTAATAATTCACAGGGGTTCCATAACTTTATTGGATATAGAGAAATGAGATGAATATGTCACAGATATAACCACTTCAGAACAGGTTCTTACTCTGCCAACCAAATTGACATCCTCTTGTGATGAGATGCCCTAGAGGGTGAAGGGTCACAAGTACCTTTTCTATTCACAAGTCTTTTGATGTTGGAACTGGTGCTCTGGATAAGGGCTGAGAGTTTGTAAATGAAGAGCTTGTACCTGGTATTCTTTGATATTCCATAGACAAGGGTTCATTGAACCTCTGCCCTCCTTGAAAAGATGGTTAATAAGTTAACCTTCCAAAAACAAACCTTTTCTCTTCCTTTGATTCCTATGCATGAGGTTATAGAGACATGTTAATATCACTTAGGTTGTAGATATAACACGTTTCTTCTCAAATGATAAACATGATCAATATTGTTGCAAAATGCAATTGGTGCCTCGGGATTACTGTAGGAACACAATCTTTGTAAGATGATAATATCAAGAGATTTTGGAAGACTGATGCTTTAGAAGATCATCAAGACTGATTTCCCAACTGGGCCAATGATGTTAAATCTGAGAGATGGCTTACAAGAATTTGATTTCCAAAGTGGGAACTGAATTCATTAATCGGAACCATACGATATCAACTTCAATGAGTCATCAAACCCTTACGCATAGCATAATGGGGCTAAAATATTTTCATACTTATGGTGACAGATGACATCTTAATCAATCACAAAAATGGATTGCATTAGAAGCTCAACTTCACTTCTCCAGAATTGTACTAGATTTAGCTTAGAACTGAAAATACTACACAAGACACCTTTATGAGCAAGACTTTATTGAATTGAATATGACTCAGAAATGTTACAGGCCTGCAATAAGGCCATACATGACTATAATTCTTCTATTCCTTTATCAGTACATAGCAAGTTATGATGAAATAAAACTTATACATAATGCCAAAAGGGGTCATCCAATCATTACAGTCATTCAAGATATATTATAGAGCTAGGGCAGACGAGACCAAGCATTATACTATATGGCTTTCTGTAATAATGAACAATGATACAATAGAGATGTAGATCATATCAATACAAAAGATATGGATAGAAATACTCAATCAAATTCCTTATAGACTAAAAGGCCTGTAGCTATTGAACACAAAGATTGTCATAGGGGAGGGAATAGCTCAAACACATAGATGCAAAGAGATTTCTATAGTGCAAGCCATAGTCCAGAAGAGAGTGTGAGATCCTAAGGTAAAGAACCCATAGATATGAAACAGATGCGAGCTATTTTTCTTAAAGATTGGTCACTGGTATGAATTTGAATCCCTATTCATATCAGCACTACTTTCTTTGATAAGATGCTTAGCCTTGAATTACAATTTACTTGAATACTTGAAGTCTCCATGATTGTGAAAATGTGTACTTGAATACTTGAATATGGTCTCTTCTTCTAGGTAAGACTCAAGAATAAGAAGGTGAGACTCTTTTCCTAGTTTCATGATTAGTTATATGAATTTTTCTTTACACATTATAAGCTTTTAATAAGAGTAATATATACAAGGCTCTAATACGAAAAAGGAGGGCCGCAACTGCAGAGTCCGCAATGAAGTCCAAATGTAAAAAGAGTGGGCTACCCTTGGAAAAGCTACTCATAAAGAGTCTACATTATTTTCCATTGACATAACGTAAAAAGAGACAACGAACAATTGCCTGCCTAATGTTTAAACTTAGAGATAAGCATCCTTTTAATGTAATAGATTCAATTGCACCAAGATAATCTTAGAGGGACAAATTGCTTTGTAATAGATTCAATTGCACCAAGATAATCATTAAAATAGCCACAACGAGAAGACAAATTTTTTCCCTGTTAGGTTTTGTGAGAACAATAAGTGTGTCAAATTGTGGATTTGTTTTTATCTCTGTGTTTTTATTCCGCAGCATATGAATTTTTAAGAAACTATGTATCGTGGTGAAAGTAAACTAGTTTCAATTTCCAATTATTCATCTAAGTAGTTGGAGAGTTTCGTGGAAATTTTAACAAGGAATTGAACTATGCATTATGTAAAACCATGAATCTTATAAAAAATAACCTTACTAGGTAACCATGCATTAAATCTACATGGTTGTTACTCCTTTTTAGTCAACAATGCACTAAGAATTAGGTTCAAAGCTGACAGTGCTAGGGTCTTCAGTTCATGAGTGCATCTGAAGCATACGATTTGATTGGTTTTGATGCCTTGGTTCAAAAGCTTGTGATGGTTATGAAGATTGTGAGTTTGTTGTGAACTTTTTATTGGCATTGGTTCTATTGAATTATTCAAAAGCTTGCGTTGGTTATCAAGCTTTTTATTAGTATTGGTTCTGTTGAATTTTTCAAGTCACGTTTGTAAGACAAGAGGGTTGTTTTTCATTTCGTTGGACTTGTAAAATTTCTTCTAGCTTCAAGTTAACTCCTTGGAATAAAAACTAAACAACTTTTAAAAATTGTTTGTATTGGAGAAGAACTATGCGAAGATACAACTCATTTTACTTTGTTGTGTTCAATACTAGTGCACCAAAGTTATTCGCCTCTATCCTAGAGAAGATACAAGTAGTAGTAATTGAGAAAAACTCTTGGGTCAATGTATTGTTATGGTTCCCTCCACTTTCAATGCAGAATGTTATTACACGTACTTATCACTCCTAATATAATAAGTGTTAATACTCATGAGATGTTTATGGCCAATTTCAAGATTTTGTTGTCGTTCAATTTGGAATTGGAATTTAGAGTTCCATGGTGTGAAGTGTTTAAGTGGCTAGCCCACCTTATTAAAGACTCCCTCAGTAGAATCTCCTTAGTTGGTATAGCTATATAAATAGGGACATGCATGTACATAGATAAAAATTTATGGGGATGCCATCTTTACAATTTGCCACCAGACTCTCGCATCATCTTAAATTAGACAGTGAATACATTTATCTTGGTCTCTACTTATTTGAAGTAGGGAACATTTTTTTTATTGGGAAAATCAAATTATTACACAATTTGACTTCAAACACCTATGTATGACATTAGAAAGGATTATTTATCATTCAAAGTACTAGCTCCTTTATTTATAGACTAGTCAAGTAATTAGATGGTAGCCATTTGGATGCATTTGTGCATATTTTATTGCCATAGGCAAATGAAATGCATTCTTAACTGTCAATTCTTCGGCATAATTTCTTAACAAGGTATGCATCAATTGCTCCTGTGATGGTTGTCAAACATTAATTTATTGCATATTGGCTCCCACCTTGCTTATTTCTAGGACTTAGAATTTAGCTACTCCCATGATGGTCGACAGACATTAATTGACTACCTATTGGCTCCCACCTTGCTTCTTTATTGGACTTGGAATTTTGATGTTTACCCATTTACTTGATTTGGTTGACTGATCCCTTGTGACTTGTCTCTCAATGTCATTCCAAGACTTCATATGTATCATTGATTTTTAGCACTTCTACATTTGGGCATATTTCCAGCATCTGACTTAGCTCATGCCTGCAATCCACCTTTAATTATCATTTGATATCCAAATAAAGAATAGAACTTTTGCATGCCTTGAGGCATTTCGCCAAAGCCCTAAGGTAAAATTTGTTACCAAAAAATTCTATCTTCACCATCTTTGATCTCATTATTGGGTTTCCTTCTTCTACGTGCTCCTATTCTTCATGACTATTCCTTAAATGCATTGTACAGGGTTCATTTGAATGGGTAAATCCTGCAAAAAAAAAATCTTATTTGTCTTCCTACATTACTATTAGCCTGTATTTTTTATTGAGGAGATGTGTTGTATTGACAGTATTATTGATCCCATTGACCTTTCTTTGGTCCTAAAATGACATTAATATCATTTCGTTTCATTTCCAAAGTTATTTTGTGAAAATGTTTGGATGACTTAACTTTGTTCGCTAATTAATACCGATGAAGTGCTGATTGAACCAAAAGAGAAATGACAGCAAAGTTTGCGCTCATTGAAATTTGCAGATTTGTAGGCCAATGGCCACAGATTTTGTTAATTTGGTTCCAGCATATTGACACCTCACCTTCTTGTTTTGTGTGTTCAGTTTTAATTGATAAGTTTCCCATACTATTCATAAGTTTTCTGATGTTATTATTTTGTTGATTAATTATATCCAGAGATGAAGAAACTAAATAAGAAAAATCTTGCTTTTGTTTTGCATTGCAGACTGCATTATTCATTTTAGTGAAGGTTTTTATCATATATAAGCCTCTCACAAGTTGAGGGGAGATTTTAGGTATAATGTCCTATTCAACGGAATGACAATGATCAACCTGTTTATGATATTAAGGTGGTCAATAGTTTGATAGAATATCCCTTGAATGAAAGAGAAACCCTCTATATTAGCTGGCGATTCTGGATGGTGGACCATGAATGGTAGCATAGGCTCATTTTAAGGTAGTCAATTTGGTACTATTAAGACTTTTAAAATTTATGAAATAATTGATTTGCAACTGGTAGCAATCTTCAGGTAAAAAAAGATGAAAGAGAGTGGAAAATTTCTTTTAAATTATATCTGAAGCCCTTGAATGACACATAACAATAAAATATCCTTTTGAATGCTTTGAATTTTGAGGTTTTAGATTTCTTTTGCTATAGAATTTCTTGCATTTACTTGATTAGTTACTCACCTGATTTGGTACAAGGGCATTGTTCAGTTTCCTTCATATTATCTTTTATTCTTGTAATTTTTACTTGCGACATTGTTCTAGTCTTTCGCATGATGGTTATTTGTTAATTAGATGTTTTGTCTCCCTTTGAATGGTTGTCTTTTAATTCTTGTGTGAATACTGGATAAAGGGAGCCCTCTGTACAATGTTTCATAAAGCGAGATCATGCTACATCTACTTATCAATTGTTTCTCAGTCTGACTACAAGTAAGTTTAGAACACTCATATTTTTTCCATGATCATAGCCTGTAACTATTTTGTTTTGTATGTAGGAAATAAGGTTCCATTAGAAGTTTGCATTCATCAAACATGACTATTTTGAATTTTTTATTTTGATGGTAATTTGTACAAGGCCATAAACTCTCCATGATTGTGAAAATGTGTACTTGAATACGTGAATATGGTCTCTTCTTCGAGGAAAGACTAAAAAATAAGAAGGTGATACTATTTTCCTAGTTTTGTGATTAGTTATATGAATTTTTCTTCACACATTACATACTTCCCCCTTCTATGTGCTCCTATTCTTCGTGACTATTCATTATATGCATTGTACATGGTCTATTTTAATGGTTAAATCCTCCTATTTTTTTTCTTATTTGTCTTCCTGCATTATTGTTATCTTTTATTTGTTCTTTTTCAAGAGATGTGTTGTACTAACTGTATTCCTGATCCCATTGACCTTTTTTTGGTCCTGAAAGGAAACTAATATCATTTCATTTCATTTCTGAAGTTATTTTGTGAAAAACTTTGGAATAACTAACTTTGTTCGAGAATTAATACCTATGAAATGTTGATTGAACCAAAAGAGAAATGACAGGAAAGTTTTACCTGGGTGAAGTTTGCAGATTCATGGGCCAATGCCCAAAGGTTTTGTTAATTTGGTTCTAATGTATTGACAACTCACGTTCTTGTTTTGTGTGTTCAATTTTAATTGATAAGTTTCCCATGCTATTCATAAGTTATGTGATGTTATTATTTTGTTGATTAATTATATCCAGAGCTGAAGAAAATAAATAGGGAAAATCCTGCTTCTATTTTCCATTGCAAACATCATTGTTCAGTGAATGTTTTCATCAGAGATAAGCCTCTCACAACTTGGGGGGAGACTTTAGGTATAATGGCCTGCTCAATGGAATGACAATGGTCAACCTCTTTATGTTATTAAGGTGGTCAATAGTTTGATAGAATATCCCTTGAATGAAAGAGGAAACCTTCTATATTAGGTGGTGATTATGGATGGTTAACCATGAATGTAGCATAGGCGCATTTTAAGGTAGTCAATTTGGTACTAGTAAGACTTTTAAAATTTCTACATTAATTGATTTGTAAGTGGGAGCAATCTTCAATTAAAAAATATGAAAGAGAGATGAAAATTTCTTTGTAACTATATGTGAAGGCCTTCAATGACACATAATAATAAAATAACCTTTTGAATGCTTTGAAATTTGAGGTTTCATATTTTTTTTGCTATAGCATTTCTTGCATTTACCTAATTATTTCTTCACCTGATTTGGTGCAAGGGCACTGTTTAGTTTCCTTCATATTAGCTTTTACTCCTATGTAATGTTGACTTGCAACATTGTTCTAGTGTTTGGCATGATGGTTATTTGTTAATTAGTTATTTTGTCTCCCTTTGAATGGATGTATTTTACTTCTTCTGTGTAGATTGGATCAAGGGAGTCCTCTATACAATGTTTCATCAACCGAGATAGGGCTACATGTACCTATCAATTGTTTCTTAGTCTGACTACAAGTAAGTTTAGAACTTTCATATTTTTTCCATGATCATAGCCTGTAACTATTTTGTTCTGTATGTAGGCAATAAGGTTCCATCATAAGTTTGTATTCCTCCAACATCACTCTTCTGAATTTCTAATGTTGATGATAATTTGTACAAGGCCATAAAGTCTCCATGATTGTGAAAATGTGTACTAGAATACTTGAAAATGGTCTCTTCTTCTAGGCAAGACACAAGAATAAGAAGGCAAGACTGTTTTCTTGGTTTTATGATTAGTTATATGGATTTTTCTTTACACGTTATATTCTTCCCTCTTTTGCATGCTCCGATTCTTCTTGACTATTCCTTATATGCATTGTATAGGGTCTATTTGTATGGTTAAATCCTCTTATTTTTTTTCCTGCATTGTTGTTAGCATGTATTTGTTCATTTTCAGGAGATGTGTTGTACTGACTGTATTCTTGATCCCATTGAACTTTCTTTTCTCCTGAAAGGACATTAATGTAATTTCATTTCATTTCTAAAGTTATTTCGTGAAAATTTTGAAAGTCCTAACTTTTTTCGAGAATTAATACCTATGTAGTGGTGATTGAACCAAAAGAGAAATGACAAGAAAGTTTTCCTTGGGTGAAATTTGCAGATTTGAGGGCCAATGCCGAAAGGTTTTGTTAATTTGGTTCCAACATATTGACACCTCACATTGTTCTTTTGTGTGTTCAATTTTAATTGAGAAGTTTCCCATGCTATTCATAAGTTATGTGATGTTATTATTTTATTGATTAGTTATATACACAGCTAAGGAAACTAAATAGGGAAAATCTAGCTTCTATTTTTCATTCCAGGCTCCACTTTTCATTTTAGTGAAGGTTTTCATGAGAGATAAGCCTTTCACAAGTTGAGGGGAGATTTTAGGTATAATGGCCTATTCAATAGAATGAAAACAGTCAACCTCTTTATGTTATTAAGGTGGTCAATAGTTTGATAGAATATCCATTGAATGAAAGAGGACACCCTCTATATTAGATGGCAATTCTGGATGGTGGACCATGAATGGTAGCATCGGCTCATTTTAAGGCAATCAATTTGGTACTAGTAAGAATTTTAAAATTTATGCATTAATTGATTTGCAACTGGTAGCAATCTTCAGCTAAAAAGATATGCAAGAGAGTGGAAACTTTCTTTGTAACTATATCTGAAGCCCTTCAATGACACATAATAATAAAATAGCCTTTTGAATGCTTTGAAATTTGAGGTTTCAGATTTGTTTTGCTGTAGCATTTCTTGCATTTACCTGATTATTTACTCACCTGATTTGGTACAAGGGCACTGTTTAGTTTCCTTCATATTTGTTTTTGACTCCTATGTAATTTTTACTTGCGACATTCTTCTAGTCTTTGGCATGATGATTATTTGTTAATAATTTGTTTTGTCTCCTTTTGAATGATTGTATTTTACTTCTTTTGCGCAAACTAGATCAATGGATCCCTCTATACAGTGTTTCATCAAGCGATATAGGGCTACATCTACCTATAAATTGTTTCTCAGTCTCAATAGAAGTAACTTTAGAAATTTCATATTTTTTCCATGACGATAGCGCATAACTATTTTTTTTGTATGTAGGAAATAAGGTTCCATCAGAAGTTTGCATTCCTCAAGCATGACTATTCTGAATTTTTGATGTTGATGGTAATTTGTACAAGGCCATAAAGTCTACATGCTTGTGAAAATGTGTACTTGAATACTTGAATATGGTCTCTTCTTCTAAGCAATACTCAAGAATAAGAAGGCGAGACACTTTTCCTGGTTTTGTGATTAGTTATATGAATTTTTCTTTACACATTATATACTTCCCTCTTCTACATGCCCCTATTCTTCCTGACTATTCCTTATATGCATTATATAGGGTCCATTTCAATGGCTAAATCCTCCTATCTTTTTTAATTATTTGTCTTCCTACATTATTGTTAGCTTGTATTTGTTCTTTTTCAGGAGATGTGCTGTACTGACTGTATCCTTGATACAATTGAACTTTCCTTGGTCCTAAAAGGACATTAATATCATTTCATTTCATTCTGAAGTTATTTTGCAAAAACGTTCGAAAGACTTAACTTTGTTTGGGAATTAATACCTATGCAGCACTTACTGAACCAAAAGAGAAATGACAGGAAAGTTTTCCCTGGGTGAAATTTGCAGATTCGAGGGCCAATGCCCAAAGGTGTTGTTAATTTTGTTCCAACGTAATGACACCTCACCTTCTTGTTTTGTATGTTCAGTTTTAATTGATAAGTTTCACAAGCTATTCATAAGTTATCTGATGTTATTAATTTTTTAATTAATTATATCTAGAGCTAAAGAAACTAAATAGGGAAAATCCTGCTAATGTTTTGTATTGCAGACTGCATTGTTCGTTTCAGTGAAGGTTTTCATTAGAGATAAGCCTCTCACAAGTTGAGGGGATATTTTAGGTATAATGGCTTATTGAATAGAATGACAACAGTCAACCTCTTTATGTTATTAAGGTGGTCAATAGTTTGATAGAAGATCCCTTTAATGAAAGAGGAAACCCTCTATATTAGGTGGTGATTCTGGATGGTGGGCCATGAATGGTAGCATAGGCCCATTTTTAGGCAGTCAATTTGGTACTAGTAAGACTTTTAACATTTTTGCATTAATTGATTTTCAACTGCAACAATATTCAGCTAAAAAAAATGAAAGAGAGTGGAAACATTCTTTGTAACTATATTTGAAGCCCTTTAATGACACATAATAATAAAATAGCTTTTGAATACTTTGAAATTTAAGGTTTTAGATTTTCTTTTCTATAGCATTTCTTGTGTTTACCTGATTATTTACTCAGCTGATTTGGTATAAGGGAATTGTTTACTTTCCTTCATATTAGATTTTTCTCCTATGTAATTTTTACTTGCGACATTGTTCTAGTATTTGTCATGATGGTTATTTGTTTATTATCTATTTTGTCTCCCTTTGAATGGTTATATTTTACCTCCTGTGTGTAGACTAGATCAGGAGAGCCCTCTGTATAGTGTTTCATCAAGCGAGATAGGGCTACATCTACCTTCTGATTGTTTCTCACTCTCACTACAACTAAGTTTAGAAATTTTATTTTTTCCATGATCATTGCCTGTAACTATTTTGTTTTGTATGTAGGAAATAAATTTCTATCATAACTTTGCATTACTCAAGGATGACTATTCTGAATTTTTGATGTTGATGGTAATTTTTACATCGCCATAAAGTCTCCATGATTGTGAAAATTTGTACTTGAATACTTGAATATGGTCTCTTATTCTATGAAAGACTCAAGAATAAGAAGGTGATACTCGTTTCCTGGTTTTGTGATTAGTTATATGAATTTTTCTTTACAAATTATATACTTCCCTCTTCTACGTGCTCCTATTCTTCATGACTATTCCTTATATGCATTGTATAGGGTCCATTTCAATCGTTAAATCCTCCTAATTTTTTTTTCTTATTTGTCTTCATGCATTATTGTTAAACGTATTTGTTCTTTTTCAGGAGATGTGTTGTATTGACTGTATTCTTGATCCCATTGACCTTTCTTTGGTCTTGAAAGGACATTAATATCATTTCATTTAATTTTTGAAGTTATTTTTTGAAAGGCTTTTGAAGACTTAACTTTGTTCGAGAACTAATACCTATGCAGTGCTGGTTGAATCAAAAGAGAAATGATAAGAAAGTTTTCCTCGAGTGAAATTTGCAGATTCATGCGCCAATGCCCAAAGGTTTTGTTAATTTGGTTCCAGCGTATTGACACCTCATCTTCTTCTTTTGTTTGTTCAGTTTTAATTGATAAGTTTCCCATGCTATTCATAAGTTGTGTGATGTTATTATTTTTTTAATTAGTTATATCTAGAGATGAAGAAAGTAAATAGGGAAAGTTCTACTTCTATTTTGCATTGTAGACTACATTGTTCATTTCAGTGAAGGTTTTCATCAGAGATAATCCTTTCACAAGTCGAGTGGAGATTTTAGGTATAATGGCCTATTCAATGGAATGACAACGGTCAACCACTTTATGTTATTAAGGTGGCCAATAGTTTGATAGAAGATCCCTTTAATGAAAGAGGAAAACCTCTATAGTAGGTGGTGATTCTGGATGGTGGGCCATGAATGGTAGCATAGGCCCATTTTAAGGAAGTCAATTTGGTACTAGTAAGACTTTTAAAATTTCTGCATTAACTGATTTGCAACTAGCATCAATCTTTAGCTACAAAAATATGAAAGAGAGTGGAAACTTTCTTTGTAACTATATTTGAAGCCCTTCAATGACACATAATAATAAAATATCCTTTTGAATGCTTTGAAATTTTAGTTTCAGATTTGTTTTTCTATAGCATTTCTTGCATTTAACTGATTATTTACTCACCTGATTTGGTACAAGGGCACTGTTTAGTTTCCTTCATATTAGCTTTGACTCCTATTTAATTTTTACTTGCAACATTGTTCTAGTCTTTCACATGATGGTTATTTTTTAATTAGCTATTTTGTCTCCCTTTGAGTGGTTGTCTTTTACTTCTTTTGTGTAGACTGGATCAAGGGAGCCCTCTGTACATTGTTTCATCAAGCGAGATAGGGCTACATCTACCTATCAATTATTTTTCATTTTGACTACAAGTAATTTTAGAACTTTCATATTTTTTCCATGATCATAGCCTCTAACTATTTTGTTCTGTATGTAGGAAATAAGGTTCCATCAGAATTTTTCATTCCTCAAGCATGACTATTCTGAATTTTTGGTGTTGATGATAATTTGTACAAGGCAATAAAGTCTCCATGATTGTGAAAATGTGTACTTGAATACTTGAATATGGTCTCTTCCTGCATTATTCTTAGCATGTATTTGTTCCTTTTTAAGAGATTTGTTGTACTGACTGTATTCTTGTTCCCATTGACCTTTCCTTGGTCCTCAAAGAACATTAATATCATTTCATTTCATTTCTGAAGTTATTTTGTGAAAACGTTTGGAAGACTTAACTTTGTTCGAGAATTAATACCTATGTAGTGTTGATTGAACCAAAAGAGAAATGACAAGAAAGTTTGCCCTAGGTGAAATTTGCAGATTTGTGGGCCAATGCGCAAAGGTTTCCATGGGATACCCCTTAATTCAACTTGCTTTCCTTCCCAAAAATATTTCAAGAAAAGTTACTGGAAATTAAAAGCTATCGTACCCAAATATTGTAACCATTGGAATCCTAGTACAACATCAACACCACCCATTGGAATGGAAAGCATTGGACTATTCAATACATATTCTCCCATGCATAGATTGATATTATAGTACTTTCCAGAAAAAATTATGGTTCATCCATTTGTAACCATCACTTAAACTTTGGTGCTGGATATAGGAAGCAATTTAATTCCCTTTTTATCTTACAATGAATAAAATTATGGGCACTACTCGAATCAATCAACACTATTACTTTTTTCTTCTTGATATGTCCTTTTATTTTGAGAGTTTGAGGAGAGGTAATTCCTGCCAATGCATTACAAGATGTGGTGAAAGTAATTTATTCTTTCTCTAGGGTTGATTCCCAGTGTATATCCTCCTCTTTTGATGTTTCTTGTTCCTTTTCTTCCTTGTCTTCGCAACCTATGTAGAATAATTTCTTTTCAACACACTTATGACCTTTAGTATATTTTATATCACAATTGTAACAATACCCTTTTGCTCTACTTTTCTTCAATAGATTTAGTGTCAATCTTGTAGGTTGTGAAAGACTACAACTAGTAACAATTCCATCTTTATAGTTGTGTTTGGTAGACTTCCTTGTTGCCATAATTTTTATTTCATCTTTTCTTGCCACCTTGAATGCCTTCTCCAATGAATCAAGTTCCCAAAGGTGAGCCTCATGTTGGATGTTATATTTTAAAGTCCCTATGAAGACATCAATCCTATGCTACTCTGGAATATCGGTTACCCTAATATTCAATTTTTAGAAGTCTTCAATATTCTCCACCATTGAACCCTTTTGTTTGTGATTTATCAATTGGATAAAGAATGTGTTTCTCTTTGCATCTTCATAATGTGCGATCATTTCGTCCATAAAAACTGATGGGATTCTAAATATAAAGATGTAATACATACCTTTTGTGAGGGTTACACATCCTATAGATCAAAATATTGCTTCATATGTAGTATCCAAGTTACTAAATCCTTTCCATCAAACTTCCTCATATCTATCTTTGGAAGATGGTGGTTCTTAAACCCCACATGGGAGTCTCTAAAATCATGATTGATATTTCCTTCTTCTTCATCATGATTTTCGTGGATTTCCTTTTCACCAATGGGACGCCTTTCTTCTACCAACTTTTCCAAACCTTATTTCTATCCTTCTACCTTGACATTCATCATTGTTTCCATGTTTGATTTTAAGCCATCATTCAAAACTACCACCTAGCTCTTTGTACCATCTATCTTCACATTCATCATGGCTTCCAATTCATTTTTTGTTACTTTTTGCGAGAGTTAAATTTGTTACATTTGATCTTGAAATTTTGATATATCATGTTGCTTTTCTTCCTCTTCTTCATGTGTTATAGTTGGAGCTTGCGGGTTTCAAACTAATTTTTCAAACAAAACTTATGCAAATTTTTAAAAAGACTACACACCATTTTTTTCTTCATAGGAGCTCAATATTGAATCTATTGTAGCTCTATAATTTCATATCTCCAAGGTCTTAAACTTCATCTTGTGGTAGGTCGCTTAGTCCTATTTCCAACTCCATAGGTTTGATCAAGATTGGAGTCTTCAATAATGAGTTAGGCTAAATATCCTACTGTGACCTCATTATAGAATTATTCATTAGAGAAAAAGTGTATGAAGTGCCACATATCCCTGTTTCAACCTTCGGACCTAAACACACCACTAAAAACTAGAATTTGTCCTCTTTCTGTTACTTCTTATGAAATTTCAATCTGATACACAGAGAGAAAGTAATTTGGGATGTAATTGAGGATCTTGCAAAAACCCTAACTTCCTTGGATCATATATCCGAAAATCTAGCGATACAAGCTCTAAAATTCAGACCCAAGGTGCAGCAAGATTTCCTTTAAAATGGGTTTTATTTTAAGCTTATTAAACACCACAGAAAATAATATCATAGCGAAAATGACACAATGACCTATTTAGAGTAGTGAAACCCTAGAATCCAAAGCTCTCATACCAAATGTTATGCAACCAACTCACAAAATAGAAGAAAATATAGATAAACTACTTAAAAATAAACCTATTCGAGGGAGAAACCTCCTTTACATTACACAAATGAATAATTCTTGGATGATTCAAATGACACAACCTGCTTTCTATATATAGGAGTCTAAGGGGTCATAATATGATCAGAGCCGACATAACAATAATAATGTAATGGCACCATAATAACAATAGTGGGTTTCTATGGTTCACAACAATAATAATAAGGGGCGTACACTAATAACAATGAGGGAATACACTAGTAGTATAGGGACCTAACAACATCCATGGGTAATCAGTATTCAACATAAAAAAATGAGTGACCTCTCTTCTTTATCTAGGTCAAATAGAATTATTTATTTTTATTTTGAACTTTTTATATAGTTTCGTTAACATTGGAAAACTCATTATAGATCTTGGTTTTGTTAATTAGATATATTTATTAGTTTGAATATAAATAAATTCTCTTTTATAGTTAGATATGAAAATATCATATTTTTGGTTACTAATGCTATGATGCCTTTAATATCATCATACTTGAATGTAAAAACAACTGGGTTTGGCCCTTTTATGTGTTACGTTATCTATGGTAGAGCTCTTTTCTTCTTCATTGTGAGAATATTATGATTTTGTTCAAAATGCATGCTCTGCATATTATTATTGTTTGAAATGTTAGGATGCTTCCAAATTCCTATTTAGAATGCCTTCAAACTTGTTTTATTATTTATAATATCCTCCTTAAGTCCAATTCATCTCTATTATTCCTCTTCAAAATATATTATGGTCAATGGGTTTGACCAACATAACTGAATACTTTTTAGTAATGGTTTAAAATAATTTGTAAAAAAAATTAAATTACATAAATAGTGGCTAATGAAAATGAAACAAGAAGTTCTCAATTTGATTTTGCCTTGATTAAATTGTGAAAATTCCAATTTCCACATTACTAGATAGCTTGCATGCAATTAAGTTGTGTGAAATGGCTTGTGTCACCCAATTTACTTAGGAAGTTCAAGTTGGAGCAGTTAGAGTTAGAGCTCAGTGAAAAATGTGTGATTGCTAATTTGTAGCAATAGAGGTTAGTTATCTCAACTTGTTTTTAGTTAAACTAGTTCTAATTGTTGCAGGAACTAGTGGAAGGTCAATTGTGCAGTGAGACTTCAATCAAACTTAGTGATCATCGAGTCAATAGATCAATCATACCAAAATACCTAGTGCATACAAAGAATTCGATTTATTGAGCTATGGTCGAGATTCCAGGGAAGTGTAACATAACTTGTAGACTAGGCTTGGGTGTATAGTTATTGCATGCAGTTAGATGATTAACCTTAGGAATTGCGCAATCCATTTTGGGGAAATTCTTAAATAATAGGGGTGTAATTTATCAAAGAATTGAGCAATGTAATAGGGGTTCCAAGGAGGTAGAAATTGACTAAGTACAGTTCGAAGCTTCTTAGTGAGAATTTAGATAGGTTATTCACTTTCAACTTGTGCTCAGTTGAGAAAAGGAATTGTAATACATCTAAATTCATTGAATTTAATGGAATTAGGAAATGGGGATTTTAACAAATTATTTTCCACTTGAAAAATACTGTGTGCATGTGTGTTATTTCTAAATGCATTTTTGTGATTGATGTTTGAAATTGTGAATTGAATTTCGTAGAGCAGTAGAGTGGGTTTGTGTCTTGTGATTTTGATTGAAAATTCATTAGAAATTGCAATTTTACACCATAATTTCTACATGGTATCAGACCAAGATTCACATTAGAGAAGGAATTCCCAAGTTGTTTCCATGGTTAAAAATCTTGTTACAAGATATCTTGAAATGTATATATGTTTAATTGATATATTAATTCTTTTTATAATAGATAATAATAATAATAACGTTATAATTTAATTATTATTTATGATTTTTTTATTGTTCATTATCACAAAAGTATGATGAGGTATATTTTTGTATGTTTATGGATGTTCACCAATTATATAATTTATATGGTTGTACTAGTTGAATTGAAAATTAAAAGGGGCATAACTACCTTTAAGATATATTTCAACCCTCTATCTAGAATACTACTAAACGTATATAGTGGATATTTTGTAAAGGATAAATCTGTATCATACACCTATTAATTATTCATAATTAAAATAAAATTCTAGAAACCTTATTCAAAAATAAACACAAGTACACCATGTATAAATGATTTGTGAGAGGTTATTGTTATCAACTTATTAGATCAAATATGGTAGGAACAATAAATATTTTAATAATATTGTGCTCAGCTAAATTAAATGGATGGTAAAATTTGATAGGCATCAGTCATGTAAAGCATCAAAAAACTTACTTTCCTAGTCACCGATATTTTAAAAAATCATTAAAATTAACTAAATTTTAACTTTATTTAAAATTATTAGTATTATTTATTAAAAAACTTAATATATGAATTAAATAAATATGCATTTGAATGTATCATAATTCTTAATCATGCAGATTCATCCTCACTTACCATGGAGATATTTTCTTATAATTCTATATGCCAATAACATGGATTATCAACATTACATATCCAAGAAATCATAAGTCATTTAATTTCATATGACATTTTCTTAAAACTAATAGATTTAGTCAAAGGGGAATAAATGGCATGACTACATTGAAATAAATATAACCTTTGATTCTTGACTACTATCAAGAATATTTTACAATATTTCATGGTGGTTAAATATCTACCCTCAATCAAATAATTATTGATAAATAAATTTAAATTTTAAACATTGTGATGTAAACTAATTGATCATGGTGGTTAAATATCTACCATCGATCAAATAATTATTGATAAATAAATTTAAATTTTGAACATTGTGATGTAAACTAATTGATTTGCGTGCGAATTAGTGTCCCTAATATGATTTTTTTTTAAAGAACTACTAATATCTTTGGACAAAATCTCATGAGGAGTTTTTTTTTTTAAAGATCATTTGGATTTTTTTGACTGAATGTCATAAGAAAGGTCGAGAATCTTATTGTGAAAGTTAACCCTATCTCATGGAATTTCGAGAGTATCATGGCCCAACTATAATGACCAAAGATCAATTTTTACCCCATATTGGAGCTAGCACCGACCTAGATTCATTGTAACTTGCAATATATAGAGAGAGAGAATTTGGAGGTGATAGCAAGCATTATTATCTTGTGTGTCATCACGAGTTTGTCTTGATGGAATTTTCCATCTATATTGGCTATTCGAAAAACAACTTACGTGGAGTTGCAGTGGGAGGTGATCGATGATGAACCAGTGAGTATCTAGCGGGTTTCTAGCGGCTAAATTATCTATGAATTATGACAATTTCGGTAGCCTAGCGTTTCATTTATTATTCATTTTATTATTTTTTTCCTAGTCGTTCGCAATTGAAGGATAACTTGGGTTTAGATTTCCATTGAAAATGTAGTATGGAATCGAGAGTGGTGAGGGATCCACTTCAACCTTGAGATGGGTTAACAACAGTATCAATGGGTCACACAATTTGGTGATAGAGGGTTATTATCAAGCTGATTACTCCAGACAAGTCCCTTTCTGGAGTGATCAATTTGAGACTTGCACTGTTTGAAAATTAACTTAGGCTAACTGTCACTGTTTGTGTATGTCTGTGGATGCTGAGAAGGGAATTGGCTAAAGAGTTAAACTTCAGTCTAGAGGAATTATGAAACCCATTTTTAAGATACATCTTTTTAATGCTTAATGTAAGAATAGTAGATGAATTTTTTGTAATAATCATGTCTACAATATTGGTATTAATGATCGTTACAGGGGAAATATACTTTTGGAAGGTACAACCTATTATTTCTCTTCGGTCATATGTTGTGTTCACACTTTTAAGTCCTATTTTCGAGCAATTTATAAAGAAATCCCTTCGGCTTATAAAACTCTCTAGCAATAGGTTATATCATGTTTGTTGTTGTTACACTATTATCAGGATTTATGTGCTTCACACATATCATAAATTTATTATATGTTCTATTCAGTTTTCTCCTATTTCAGATAGGGAAAGCATAAACTATTTGTCTTTTGCTAATTTATGTGTTTTTTCATGCCATTTTTGGTTTTTTTGGTGTCTCCTTCAGGTAGAAGTATGGTTGTTTTAGTAACTAATAATTAGTTTTTTTTAAATAAAATTATTCGTATCTTTTTTTGAATGGGAATGTTATTAAATAAACTTTATTTGATGTTGGTTAGTTTATGAAAACCTATAAACTATAGGATTCAAGGTTAATAAAGTTATATATTAGTGTGTGCGCTCTTAAAATACTTCAAGAATATATTTCGTTATTTTTTATATTTCATTTGTTTGATAATTACGCCGTAAGGCGTTCCCTCTGAGAAAGACATCCCTTAAATGTGATGTGTGTGATCCTGAGCCATTGATTCTATGTGTTAGATGATTGGGGTGTTTTTTGCCGTTCGTTTAATCTGTTTTTCATAGAAAAATGTTTTTTTTCCCATGGTAATGGCCCATGAAAGGCCAGGCCTGGCCTGCTGGCGATGAGACTCTTTTGCTGGCCATGAGACTCTTTGCAGACACTTCCTACTCGCGATGAGACTCTTCGTAGAGACTGCCTGCTGGCGATGAGACTCTTCTGCTGGCCATGAGACTATTCGCAGAGACTCTTCATGCCTTTCTTCCCTGCATGCATAACCTTGTGTTGTTATATCTTCGCAGAGACTCGTTTGCTTCACACATGGGATTTCTGCCCAGGAATACTTCAAGGCTGCCCACCTTGCATTTTCAAGTACTTTCCCATAAATCACTGTAAGTCAATTACTCTTTGTACCTATATTGTTAATGTTGTGGCTGCGTTATATTTTGTATTTGAAGGGTTTGTGGAAAATCTGATGCATTGTTTTTCCTTATTCCCACCTGCCTCACGAATCGCACGCTCCTTCGGCCTATCCATGTCCATAGCAACCCTGTGCGCATGGAAAGAAATGACATGACTTGAGTTTGATAGAAACTTGGCCCCCTGTTCGAATCTTTCAAATCACGTTGTCGATTTTTCACGCTGTAAAGCTCGTGGGCTATTTGTGTATTTTCCTGCGCTGTGCCTGTCAATAGAAAACATCTCTGTGTTTTTTGCTAGCTGTGACACTTTGATCTGCTTTCAACAATACCCACAGAGAGTGGATACACCATCACTTATGCTAAAGACAAATGGATTGAAATGAAATACAAAACAAGGAAGCTTGATCACCCTTCTCATAGCTTCATGGCAGATGAGAAGCTGATTGTTAATCAGACTCTGATAGAATCTTAGACAAGTCATGTCTAGCTTTACCACTATGACCGTTGTGAGTATTTAACCCCTATTTTAGGACTTTTATTAATAAGGTCAATATAATTCTTCGCTACAGTTTATATGCAGTTTTGCTTAGACAATTAGACAAATATTATTGACTAATTTTAGGCTTTTCTAAGCCATATGAGGTCAGAAGAGATCGCCTATTTCACTTCAAATGCCTAACTATGCATAGTAAATTTGCACAAAATCTGGGACCTGTACAAAGTTAAAACATACCTAGGGCTGATATTGGCACCTGGGAAACCGTGTCTGAACCCTATGACAGAATATAAAACACTAACCCTTTACAAATCTGGTTCCTCTACAATGGCTAGGCTAGGGTTGCATTACAATTGAGAAACCCATACTTTTTGAGCTTTTGATTTTGATTTTGTGCTGCAAAGATCAGGGCTCAAAAATAACTCTGTGAATATTAGGCACCGACGTTCTGAGCATGCCTTTTGAGGTTTGCAATGGCCACCCACTGTGGTTCATAATTATGAGGTTTTGTTGGACTTGGCTGAAGTCTGGCTGGACCTGAACCTTTGGACCAGCTCAACCAGTATGGACCAAATTCTTTCTTAAAAAGTAATGCAAGGGAAAAACCTGAAAAAGGTCAAGAAAGAACTTTAGAGCCTTCTAGGGTCGTCACTTCATGGCATGAACTTTGAAGCAGGTTTAACCTTACAGATGTTTAAATTTTCATTTTAAGTGTGGGCTCTAAGCTATGGATAACGTAATTTTGTTGTTGATACTTATCCATGTCTCCTTTTTGAATTACCATTTTGTTTATGTGTATGTATTTTCCAGGTTTTTTATTAGGCAAAATGTTTGTTTTTTTAAAGTAGAAATATCATTTGTTTTTCATTTCTTTAAAGTAGAATTCAGCTATATTGACTCTCCAAATTAGAATTTGGATTTTCTCCAAGAAAAGTGCTTGGTTGTCTATGTGAATCAACCTCGACTTTGCACCCCTTTTCTTTTACAATTCCGTCTACGTGCAACCTTCATACTACTGTCCAGATTTCTTCTGAAGGCATCAGTTTGAAGGGCAAGGCTAATTGGTGGAAATATGATACTGTGTGCTTAGACCATCTTAGAATTTACATTCTTTATATGATGTTGTCCTCATAGTATTCAATTACGGGTCCAAGAGAGCCACAGTGAAGGGTACCTATGAACATATTTACTACTTCCATCAAATCATATATCAAACCATATTGGTTCTTGGTCCCTCATGTCAAACTCGTATATGGTGTTTTCAGCACCTCTTGTCCCAATCACGTTTGAGATTCAATCCCTCCTATCATCACTAAAAACTGAGTTAGCGTTGAATTTTTTTCTTCAAAATGGAATTCAATCATCATAAGCATAGTTGGGTAAGCCTTGGTAAATTGAAGTCATCAACTTCAGCTACGAATATCTCACCCTATGATCCAAATTGGCTAGGAACCTAAATAGGCACTGCTTAAGCCCCTGCATAGTCTAAACTTTATAATAAAGATCAGGCCGTTTGAATGTGGACTGAACCAGGGATGATTTACCTAGCCAAATGTGTTGCGGTTAAGGAATTCCCCCTATTATCCCATTTGAATTAACTAGTAGAGAGAAAACTCATCAACTTCAGCTGTGAATATTTCACCGTAGGATCCAAATTGGCTAAGCACCAAAATAGGCCCTGCTTAAACCCTTGCACAGTCTAAAACTTCATACTAAAGATCAGACCTTTTGAATTTGGACTGAATCATGGATGGTTTATCTTGCAAAATATGTTGTTGTTAAGGAATGTCCCTGTTATCTCATTTCAATGAACTAGCTAGAGAGAAAGGTTGCCTCTTCCGTGGTGATGTCCACAATGTTGCAAGTCTTACTACTACAGTGGTATCTCCCAATTGGGATTTGGTTCCCCATTAATATTCTCCTTAATTCTATCAGAGGAGAATGCATCCAGGTTCCATGAGGGGGATATGATGCCAATCCAAGATTCTTTTGTTCGCCTCTAGAGGCCTATTTTTTCACCTCAATCCAAATCCACATTTTTTTGTACCTTGACTGATCAGACCTATGAAGCAAAAACTTCCATATGAAGGAGAGGGAAAGGAATCCTTTCATTGATTTGCAAGTTTTTTGAATGAATATTTTGTATTTAAGGAAATGATATTAATCTGGGTAACTCACCTTTTAGATGGCAGATTTCAGAATATTTTGGACTCAACCCTAATTTCTATTTATCTTATTCCTAGAATATTTCAGGTTTATCTTATTTCCAGAATATTTTAGAATCTATAATCAAATTAAATTAAATTTGTGAATAATCTTGTCAGAGAATGAGGTAAAGTCATTACAATGGCTTATAATGTCATAGTCACAAGATTCAGCTATATTGACCCTTGTTGTTTTGAAATTCAGTGGCAATGCAAAATTCTGCAAAAATTCCCTATTATAATTCTGTACATAATCTCAAGATCACTGGCTAGATTTCTTCTTAAAGCATCATTTTGAAGAAGAGAAAGACTAATTGGTGGAAAGGTGTTGCTTTCTGCTTGGACCTTCTTAGCTTTCACATTCTTTATATGATGTTGGTGTGCATTCATGAGCAAGACAACATTATTCTGGGCATATCCAACATGCTTTTTATTTTTGACTCCATTCTCCAATGTATTAGGCAGATTTTCTCCAAGAACAGTGACTTGTTTGTCTACGAGAGCCTGGCTAGCCTCTTTACTCGCTTTTCTTTGTATTAATGGCATAAGATGAATTTTCATGAGGTGGAGGCTTTGGTTTTACTCTTTTCTGCAAGAAATTACTTTCTCCCATCATTTTTGAATAAAATGAGAAAAATGAAAGTCCTCATAGTAAACAATTACAGGTCCATGAGAGCCATGGTGAAGGGTACCTATGAACATATTTACTACTACCACCAAATCATATATCAAACCGAATTGGTTCTCGGTCCCTCCTGTCAAAATCATATATGGCTTTCTGAGCACCTCTTGTCACAGTCACGTTTAAGGTTCAATCCCTCTTATCACCACTAAAAACTGAGTCAGCGATGAATTTTTTTCTTCAAAATGGAATTCAATCATCATAAGAATCATTGGGTAAGCCTTGGCAAATCAAAGTCATCAACTTCAGTTGTGAATATCTCGCCCTATGATCCAAATTGGCCAGGCACTAAACCCCTGCATAGTCTAAACTTTATAGTAAAGGTTAGGTTGTTTGAATGTGGACTGAACCAAGGATGATTTACCTAGCCAAATGTGTTATAGTTAAGGAATACCTCCTGTTATCCCATTTGAATTATGAGTAGAGAGAAAACCCATCAACTTTAGCTGTGAATATTTCACTGTAGGATCCAAATTGGCTAATCACCAAAATAGTCCCTGCTTAAACTCCTGCAAAGTCTAAAACTTCATACTAAAGATCAGACCTTTTGAATTTGGACTGAATTAAGGATGGTTTATCTTGCCAAATATGTTGCTGTTAAGGAATGTCCCTGTTATCCCATTTCAATGAACTAGGTAGAGAAAAAGGCTACCTCTTCCGTGATGATGTCCATAATGTTGCAAGTCTTATTACTACAGTGGTATCTCCCAATTGGGATTTGGTTCCCCAGTAATATTCTCCTTAATTCTATTAGAGGAGAATGCATCCAGGTTCCATGAGGGGGATATGATGGCAATGCAAGATTCTTTTGTCAGCCTCCAGAGGCCTATTTTTTCACCTCAATCCAAATCCACGTTTTTTTGTACCTTGATTGATCAGACCTGTGAAGAACAAATCTTCCATCTAAAGGAGACAGAAAGGAATCGTTTCATTGATTTGCAAGTTTCTTGAACGAAGATTTTGTATTTAAGGAAATGATATTAATCTGGGTAACTCATCTTTTTAGATGGTAGATTTCTGAATGTTTTGGACACAACCATAATTTCTATTTATCTTATTCCTAGAATATTTCAAGATTTATCTGATTTCCAGAATATTTTAGAATCTATAATCAAATTAAATTAAATTTGTGAATAATCTTGTTAGTCAACGAGGTAAAGTCAGAACAATGGCTTGTGATATCATAGTCACAAGATTCAGCTATATTGACCCTTGTTGTTCTGAAATTCGGTGGCAATGCAAATTTCCGCAAAAATTCCCTATTATAATTTTGTACATCTGCAATCTCCAAATCGGTGTCCAAATCTCTTCTTAAGGCATCATTTTGAAGAAGGGGAAGAATAATTGGTGGAAAGGTGTTGCTTTCTGCTTGGACCTGCTTAGCTTTCACATTCTTTATATGGTATTGGTGTGCATTCATGAGCAAGACAACATTATTCTTGCCATATCTGACGTTCTTTTAATTTTTGACTCCATTCTCTAATGTAGTAGGTAGATTTTCTCCAAGAACAGTGACTTGGCTGTCTGCGAGAGCCTCGTTAACCTTTGTACCCACTTTTCTTTTATGATTCTGTCCATCTGCGATCTCTAGACCAATGTTCAGATTTTGGCTCAAACCATCAGTTTCAATAAGAGTGCGAGTAATTGGCAGAAAGATGTTGTTGCCTTTCTGGACCTCCTTAGCTTCCATATTCTTCATCTGATGTTGAACTGTGTTTACTGGCAAGACATCATTATTCTGGTCATATTCAACTTGCTTTTCGTTTGTAACCCTACTTTCCAAAGTAGCATGCAAATTTTCACCAAGAATAGTAACTTGGTTGTCTGTGGGAGGCTGGCTAGCCTCTGTATCCTGTTTCCTTTTACAAATATGTCCATCTGCATACTCCAGACCAGTTTTCATATTTTGGCTCAAACCATCAGTTTGTTTAGCATTCATAAAAAAGATAGCATTATTTTGGCCATATCTGACTTGATTTTTGTTTCTAACACAGTTTTTTGAGTCCATAACATCAACTGGGTTCTGATTTGCTGACTAGGACTCTTTAATCTCAGAGTCTTTCACTGCCTCATTAGTTGAACTTTTAGAAGTTGGTTGGGATAATTAATTTCAATTCTTCTCTAAATGTATGACATAATGTAATAAGGGTAACCACAAAAACCTGTGTTTTATTATTATATCTTATAAGCCTTGGAAAATCAAATTCATCAACTTCAGTTGTGAATATCTCGCCCTATGATCCAAATTGGCTAGGCACCTAAATAGGCACTACTTAAACCCCTTCATAGTCTAAACTTTATAGTAAAGATCAGGCCGTTTGAATGTGGACTAAACTAGGGATGATTTACCTAGCCAAATGTGTCGCAGTTAAGGAATGCCCCCTGTTGTCCCATTTGAATTAACTAGTAGAGAGAAAACCCATCAACTTCAGCTATGAATATTTTGCCGTAGGATCCAAATTGGCTAAGAACCACAATAGGCCCTACTTAAACCCCTGCATAGTCTAAAACTTCATACTAAAGATCAAACCTTTTGAATTTGGACTGAATCAGGGATGGTTTATCTTGCCAAATATGTTGTTGTTAAGGAATGTCCATGTTATCCCATTTTAATGAACTAGGTAGAGAGAAAGGTTGCCTCTTCCGTGGTGATGTCCACAATGTTGCAAGTCTTACTACTACAGTGGTATCTCCCAATTGGGATTTGGTTCCCCATTAATATTCTCCTTAATTCTATCAGAGGAGAATGCATCCAAGTTCCATGAGGGGGATATGATGGCAGTGCAAGATTCTTCTGTTAGCCTCTAGAGGCCTATTTTTTCACCTCATTCCAAATCCACATTTTTTTGTACCTTGATTGATCAGACCTATGAAGAACAAATCTTCCATCTGAAGGAGAGGAAAATGAATTGTTTCATTGATTTGAGATGATATTAATCTGGGTAACTCATTTTTTTAGATGGCAGATTTCAGAATATTTTGGACTCAACCATAATTTATATTTATCTTACTCCGAGAATATTTCAGGATTTATCTGATTTCCAGAATATTTTAGAATCTATAATCAAATTAAATTAAATTTAATTTGTGAATAATCTTGTTAGTCAATGAGGTAAAGTGAGAACAATGGCTTGTGATATCATAGTCACAAGATTCAGCTATATTAACACTTGTTGTACTTAAATTCGGTGGCAATGCAAAATTTCGCAAAAATTCCCTATTATAATTTTGTACATCTGCGATCTCTAGATCAATGTCCAGATTTCTTCTTAAAGCATCATTTGGAAGAAGGGGAAGATTAATTGGTGGAAAGGTGTTTCTTTCTACTTGGACCTGCTTAGATTTCACATTCTTTATATGATGTTGGTGTGCATTCATGAGCAAGACAACATTATTCTGGGCATATCTGACATGCTTTTTATTTTTGACTCCATTATCCAATGTAGTAGGCAGATTTTCTCCAAGAATAGTGACTTGGTTGTCTGCGAGAGCTTGGCTAGCCTCTGTACCTGCTTTTCTTTTATGATTCTGTCCATCTGCGATCTCCAGAGCAGTGTTCAGATTTTGGCTCAAACCGTCATTTTAAATAAGAGGGCGAGTAATTGGCAGAAAGATGTTGCTGCCTTTCTGGACCTCCTTAGCTTCCATATTCTTCATCTGACGTTGAATTGTGTTTATTGGCAAGACAACATTATTCTGGTCATATCCAACTTGATTTCCGTTTGTAACCCTACTTTCTAAAGTGGCATGCAAATTTTCACCAACAACAATAACTTGGTTGTCTGTGGGAGACTGGCTAGCCTTTGTACCTTGTTTTGTTTACAACTCATACCATCTGCATACTCCAGACCAATGACACCCTAAATAGCTCAGATGCTTTATTATCAAAGCCCAATATATTCATCATGTCAAAAAAATTGCCAGCATCATCAACAATATGAGGAAACACAAAAAAACGTTAACCATCTCTGCATCTTATTTAGATTTTCCCATTTTTCCCATTCCCGTGTCATGATTGTTCCTCAATTTATGCCTTACGGCGTTTCCTTTGCAACATCTGGTGCAAATGCTAGTTAAGTAAATATTAAAGTGATAGTGATTAGATGGAATTATTATATACAATATTAACTAATTGGGGATTCTTGAAGTCCTATTTTTGAAGATTTAGATATTAAAAATTAAAGCTATAAAAATTTCATTAAAAATTAACTATTATTATAAATATAATCATTAATAAATTTTTAAGAGCTTAATTTTTGTTTAAAAGAAAATTGACATAACCATTTATAATCTCTTAATGATAATGTAATCCTCTTAAATATATCTTAGATTTAAGATCTATCAAATGTACAGAGGTCAAATATCTAGAGGTGAAAACCATAGATATAAGATGTATTCAATTGTGCATAACCAATTTTTTTTTTGAATAAATGTTTTATTCTATTATAATATGGATCATTGTTAATCTTCTAATTGAATGCATCTAATACATAATCGTTTAATAGTAAAATCATAACTTGTATGCATAACTATCATCAAATCCAAGTGTTTCATATGTTGGTGTATCCTCATGGAAACATTGCTAATTGTTTGTGCAATACTAATGGTGTGTCACGTAATTGTGTTGGTCCAATTGAATAGATAACTTTCAAAATTAGACTTACACGTCTATCAACATCTTTTCAAGTTGTGTGAGATATCGAAGATAACTATCTGTGATGAGGTCCTTGTGTGTTATCCTTCTCATTGCATACAATCAGTAATGTTCAAAGTTAATTGTGTGTATAGAGGTAGGGCTTATCATGTGATCTCGTTGACCTCGAATGTGTGATTGCATGCATGGAGAACTCAGATTTTCAATATTACCATGATTTAAAGTTGGATGAATAGTCGATCTTGATAAATGAAAAAGGTTGTACTTAATTCTTACACCTATATTAAATACCTCAAGCATTTGGATAATTATAGTATCAATATGGGGAGAGGAAACTTGAAAGGCTACACTGGAACTAAACACTCAGTAATGTGGCGTTGTGGAACTAAAAACTCTGTAATGCGGAGTTGTGGTGGAGTGAAGAGTAATACCAAAATATAACCAACAATTAACACGTTAATAAGTAGAATGGTTGATTATTAATTAGTTATCTTTTATTGCGTCTACTTATTGAGTAACGAGAAGACTAAAATTCGACTTATTATATGCTGTGAAAATTTTTCAAAACTTAAGTTATGGTTGAATGCTCTTGTGAGGGCCCAAAGACTTTATACCATAATTTAAACTTGATACTTGGATAGATAAAATGTGCATAGTAGAGGGAGAGAAATAAACAATTTGGTAATGCTTGGAAACTAGGATTATTGCATCAGAAGTGGGATACTATACCCATAATATTAGTGATATATTTAATTTGATAATTGGTAATACACCTGTAAGAAGAAGAATGCATATATCATTGAGGAATGAGAAGGAGTAAATAATATAAGCATCTTAGGGATAATAATGGATATATTATGTAATGAAAGTTATGAAGAAATAGGGAGGTGGATAAGTGATTAGATTAAAGATTTGATGAAATTTATTAATATGGTCATCATATCATTATACTCATATTAAAATCAAATTATGAGTTGTATGATTTCTATGCAAGGACATAACTTAATAAAATACAAAATAATGTCAGGGTTAAGGACATAACTTAATGGAATAATGTTTATATGTATAGAAATGTGAAGGGAATAAATGTCGAACCTTTATGAGATAAAATGTTAACTGTTTTGTTTCCATAGATCATGGATAACATAAAAAAATAGAGTATATAAATGGAAACTATATAAATCATCATGTAAGAAGTCCATGACATACTATAAACATTAACAAAAGTTGATGGTTAATTAAGTGGTTTCCATCTGAGAATAAATTCTCAAGGTTTTTCCTGGGGATATCTATTCCTAAAGGTTCTCATGAAAAATCATTAAAATCATGAAGGATAGGTCATTGTATGAGACCATGTATTTGAAAAAAATTGTCTCTCAGCTTAATAGCTGATTGGTGCATCTACATGTAATGATGCAATCCATTTTGGAATGTAATTTGTAGTTGGGGAAATTCTATGGAAGGGAACATAACCTTACCATATTATTATATTAAGTAATATATGCATATTTTGTTGGACATGTCTAGTTTGGACCTACAAGTTTCATTGCATAAAACAATTATTGTAACTAACATGAATAAGAAGCACAAATTATATATTCAAATCTAGACTGAACTAGGGTAAGAGTTTGAAAGAGTAACCACACGTGCAATACAACTTACTGTAAGCATGAAGTCATCATACATGAACAAACTTATGACCTTCATAAGTAGGTCAATGGGACTAACGCCAAAAAGTAAAAATACATAATGGAAGCAGCTCCTACTGCTTCTCGGTTAATAGAAGAAAGACAATATACACTTAAGATCTCATTCATAAAAGTTCACTCAATTCCAATGTGTCAAACTCCGTAACATGGATGTGAATATCAATCAAAATATAAATATATTTATGTTAATATCAACCCATAAATAGGGACCTTTCCAATTTGCAGCAAGAAAAATTATGCTTTTAGTAGAAGGATGGTAGATCTGGAAAATGTACTTCTTGGGAAGGGATAATGTTACAATGATATGTATGTATATATAAACAAAATATACATGCTTATAACAGTATAAATGAAAAAAAAATTGAATATGGTGGTGCTAGATAGAGAACAATTCATAACAACCAAATGAATAACAAGAATGGTACACTAGATTTGAAACATGACTCGTGTGAATTAATAAACCAATCTTTGGTAAACTAGATTTTTTCACATTAATACAACCTATAGATATTAATCTGGTAGTAAAATAATACATGCATCAAGTAAAATGGAACATATAAAATGTTCTAAACAAGGAAGAAATAGGATAACGAATCACGAAACAACTTGTTGCTAAAATAAGAAGATGAAGGCTAAAGTGGCACTGGTAATCACGGTTGTTGTGCACCAAAGATCTTAGGACAGCTATGTAATATGAAATGAATATTTCCTATCCAACAATATTGAAGAAATATGCTTGTCTGATTGCATTAATAGTGTTGTTTGGTTCTGAATAGGACTATATAACAAGTATTGCATAAAGAACATAAGAATTCATGTTAATAAATTTGATAATTGATAATTGATAAATGAGTTATATTCTCTTTGTTTAAAGGGGCGATTTAATGTTAAAATGAGGTGTTAACATGTAAATACAGTAGGATCACACCTTGGTACACAGAGTGCCTAGAAATCTTTGAGGGTGTGCAATTGAAAATGTATGAGAAATGTATGTAATTTCATATTGATTGTTCAATTGGTTTTGGGCATGCATCAAATTATTCATGGCCAACAAGGTGTTGGAAGAAGTATAAAAAGAGAAATAGTAAATCATATGACATGATTAGTTTAAGTGTGAAGTACCTTTGAGTACCAAATGATTATTTTCTTGGTTGAAGACAAATTTAAGGTTGCTATTAGACTTCGATGATAAAATTGAAGTCCATACTAGACTAAGTATCCTAGTCAAGTGGAGGCCATATTCTGTTGTTGTTAGAACCTTGTCTAAGAGACATATTTGATCCCAAAAATCAAAGTTATTGGTATCATAAAGTTATAGTATGCATGATTACCTATATGATACTCTTTTGTTGAAATTATCCTTCCACCATAGGATATATGAAAAGGATTAGCTAGCTAAAAGAACTTGAATACTTGATATAAGAATTATCTACTTATTCTCTTGTTGGAAAAACTAAAGAAGTCCATGAAATTATTTATTCTCCAATTCACCAAACAAGCACGATTTGATCAGACTTGTCCAAATTTAATATGAATAATTGAAGAAACTTTTAGCATAAGACTAACATGGTTGAAAACATGTGGATAAGGTATATGCCATGTAGGTGATGCTATGGACATTGGTATTGTGTACAAGTTGTATAGGCCATACTGCATACTAACGATACATATGGTACTGGTATGGATGGAGGTAGTGCATGATGATATATGACATATAGCTGTATACTTTACTACACACTATGCGCAGGTGCACACGGTTGAGGAGAAGGCACTGGAAGATTACCAGGATGGTAATCGATCCAAAGTGCAGAAGAAAGACAAAGTTGGAAATTAAGAATTTGCATTGAGAACTAAGGATAAGTATCTGTATTTTATTTCAAACTAGGTATACATATGAAATATGAATCTTCTTTATGAGGGTTACATAAAAGTTATGATTTAATGGTTATTCTTGAGATAACTTAACATGATATTTTATGCTTGTCGATTACTCAAATCTGTTAGTTTGACTTGTTGTTCCTAATGTAGGGAAACTGCAAGAAGCAAGAGTTCGAAAAGAACAAAAAGGAATTGAAAGAATTCATTGGAATAACACGTATTTCCTTCATGACATGCAACATAACATGTAGATACTCAGATAATATCATTGTATATCAAGTTATGATATTAAATGTGGTAAACAAAGCTGATTTTCTGCATCTAAATTCTCGCACAAAACTTATTGAAACAAATGATACAGGTAGAAATGGAAGGAGAATGGCTGGTAGAACTCCTTTGTAGCTAATACATATCAAAATATTTGATTCAGATGGCAAGGAGATGGGAGCCTGCAAAATTAGAAACAACTACCTGTGGATGGGAAATAATATTGTAAGTTGTAGTAATACACCAAGGATAGTGTAAATTTAAGGGGGGGTGTATGTGAAACCCCTCCACTATATGTAACACTCCGCTAAGCTGAGCTAAAAAAAGATAGGTCTAAGGTCAACAATGAAAGTAAATAATTTATTTTTAATAAATAAAAATAATGTAAAACGCTTGGAGAAATGAGACACAAATAGATGAGGTTGTTTCCAAATAAAATCCATTAGTAAATGGGAATGGATAATTCTTTCATGATAAAACTTCTAGAAAAAAATTCTAGATAAGCTTAATGGATTGGGAGATAAATATCCAATAGGTTTCTTAGCTGTAAAAAGATGCTAAGTTTAACATAAAATAAATGTAGAAGAGAAAGGCAATGTTTTATGTTAAAATCCTCGTGGGAGAGAAAGGCAATATTTTATGGTAAAAACCTCGCGGGAGAGAAAGGCGAGCAATATAAACATAAAATCCTTGTAGGAGAGAAAGGAAAGGATTTATGGGAAAAGCCTCATGGGAGAGAAGGTGAGATTTTCAAGGAAAATCCCAGGCAAATGATAAACACGTCCACATAAAAGCGGGACGTCGCTAAAGGAAATCATATCATGAAAGAGGGTATTAAATACTCATTGAATATATCAACAAAGGAAGCTGATCCATGGCAAGAACTCTCGACGCTAGGGTGATCTGGGGGAAGTCAATTCTAGGTTGGATGGTGGTGCTTGATTTTCCAAGTGGCTCCCTTCAGCTAAGCTAGTTTACCTCCATTGCTCTGGATGTACTATATGTGGCCCCTTACTCTTTTTGTTGTTTCATCTTTAAACTTATGAGTACAATTGCATGTGTCATCTTATGATTCATTACTATTGATGTTTTCAAATTTATGAGTGTATGATGCATGAATAATATTTGTTCTTGATATGATGGAATAATGGTGAATAATTATGCATGAGACAACTATGTAGGAGGAGTAATTATGTGTTTAAGGGGTGAAACTGTATGGTCTAGGCTTCAAGTTGTTTATGCTATACATTATGCTTCACGAGGTGAATTGCATCTACTGAGGCTTGTATAGCTAATTATTTATATTTCATAATTAATACTTTTGACTATGCCAGTAGGACTATGATCATGATTACGATAATGTTGTTTTCAGTATATTCTTGATAAAATTTCGTTAATGCTTTTGTTGAATCCTCCTAGAAATGAAGTATGGATGCTCAAATCTTGTTGATTGAATGGCATGATTTATTCTCTTCTCCAAGTTGTAATTTATGCTTAAGGCTTGATCTGGAATGTAAGTCTATGAATTGAATCTAAAAGTCCACATCATGGATCGAGTAGAGCATAGAAGTAAATTGTAGTATTGTCCCCGACGGGTATGTGAAACCAATGTAGGATGAGGAAGGAGGTCGGAGGTGCATATTTAAAGTCCTCCTCTTCTCCTATGATGAACCTAGACGCATCCCCTACAAAATAAAAAAATATGGGTGAGATTACTAGTCGGAAAAAAGCAATACTTGCAGACCAAAAAGATAGGAGGAAGGTTTATTGTCACCTCAGTCAAAGATGAAATGTTTCTATAGATGGAATATATGTTATGGGCTCTTTATATAAGAATAGGGGACCACTGGGGCCTCTTCTCTACAACCACAAAAGGTAGACATCACACCTGGCCATGAACGTAGTAGAGACCCTGTGGTAGTAAACCAGAATGCAAGGTTGTCCTAGGGATAGAATGACCCGAGGGAATGATGAACCTCAGACCCTATAACTATATTATGTATGCAATATAATATAGAACAATGCAAGGAAAAGGTATCACAGTGAATGAACTAGGTTCGAGCTTAGGGAGGGTCATGAGTAAGGTAGCATTAAATCCATTCTCTCTGAAAAGACAATCAGAGGAAGAATAGAGCTTTTGAGGGTCAAGATAGGGTTTTTCAAAGAGTTAGTGTTTGGATAAGATAGTGACAGTCGTTGATGAGAATGTAATACATCAAAATCATTGATGTCCCTTCGGGAAAGTAAATGCAGAGGCTAGTGTACCTGGGTACGCCATCACGTGTTCCTAAATGATATGGAAACCGACATGTGGAATGAATCCAAGTGGCGGAACATGTTTCATGTGAAAACCAAGTTATGTGGGAATGTAGAATAAATGTCAGGGTGTCATAGCAACAGTGAGATCATAGAGAGTTGTAAGAGAGGAGCACCTTCAAATCACATCAATATGGAAATAATCAACTAACAGTAAAATGTGAAAACCAATGTGTATGAACTCCAAGGCTACTATGGCATCCCTCAAATGAAGAAAATGTAAACCATCATTTCCAAGAATAGCTCATAATAGAGTATCTACATGGGTTCATATAATGTGGTAAGGTTAGACTTGGAATAGTATAAACCATATTAAAATTACTCCAAAACATGTATTAATACAATGGTACCCTACTAGTGTTACACATAGATAAGAGGTAATGAAAAGTTACACAATTAGAAGGTAAAGCAATTACATTATGAAAGATATACAAACAAAGGGGGAGAAAGGGTGTAGGAAGAACTTTTTGTCCCTCACCATCAATAAATTATTGTAAGACAAATAGAAAAAACACATTCTTTGTTGGTAATATGAGTGGGTTCATTACATTATTTGGCCCTATATATACTCTATTTAGCATTCAAAAATAAAATTTAAACAATGAAAAATAACACATTATGTTTTGCACTCTAAAAACGTTTGCACGTGAAGGAATTTGATCCTTCCTGGTTCATGTTAGTTATGTACTAAGATTGATCTATTCCAGTTTATATATAATTTGGAGGCCCATCATTCATCAAGGGAAATCCAAGTCAAGTTTTAAAGGGGCATCATAGAGTAAACTTGAGTTGGTGAAAGAGGCAATGTTACTTAGTAAACAATGGTGGCTTTGGGCACATTGTTTTTGTTTACCATGATTTTATGCCTATAGATTGCGTATAATTAAATTTTAAAATGCATAAAAAGACAACATTGTAAGGTTGATAAGGATGTGAGAAGTGAAAGGTCACTCGAATGACTTTATTCCTTTTTTTCCAAGTACAATTAATAGAATATTTTATTTGCTCATTTTTTTGATAGTTTAGGGTTTTACAAGATAATATATATATATATATATATATATATATATTTATAAATTTATATTTCTCTTATGTAAATTTTGTTAACAACGAGGATAAGGAAGAGACCCTCCTTATCATTATGAACTTAAAGTCTATGTAGGTGGCTTGGATAGGAATTTGTAACATATTTAGGCTCACATGGGCATCCCTCCAGACCAATGTTGCTCGAGAATGGGCAACAATGAGCCAACTACATTCAAAGGTTAAAATCCAAACACTATGATGGTTCCAATTTACTTTCCTTTTTCTTAGTTTCCATGTTAGCTTCTTAACATTCGATTATAGTGGTAATAGCAATATAAAGGCCCTAAGTCAAACCTTTTGTTATTTTGATATGAGTAGACTTCGTCAATTTTAAATGCTGAAAAGTCTTCAATTTTTCAACTAATGTCTCTTGTGACAAGCCAAAGAAAATCATACTATTTTTTTTATAACTATTAGGAAATGAAAAATATTTTATTACAAAAGAGGAAAGGCAAAAAGATGTACATTGAATAGAAAATTAGTGTTAGTTTCACTACATTCTTTTCAAACTCATATAAGATGGATATAAAAGTTCTGATGTGATCAATATGTTGTTTACACTAATGTTTACAAATATTTCAATACTCAATACCAATAAATTATTTCAACAGCCCCTTTAAGTTATTATATAAAGAAAAACGTAACTAAAATTATATAAAAAAAATATTATTATGTAAATAGGTTTTTTTCATCAAGATTAATTCTAACTCTAAATGTATTTATCGTTAGTTGAATGATAATTTATTTAAAAAATATTAACAAATGGAAAATATTTAGTGTGTCTTTGTTACACCAAGTTAACCGAAAAAATTCAAAGTAAAATAAATGTTAAGATGCATACATAATCTAGCTTATTCTAGATATGAATGTATGGAACACAAGGAGTTAGCGACTATGACAACACCGACAAACACATACTTAATTATAAGTCTATTTAAAAAAATATAATTTTTTTAGTATTATAAAAAATATTATATATTCAAAATACTTAATATAAACATGTTTCTATTTCTCTAACCCTACTTTGAACAAGTTGTCATCATCTTACTTATACAGCCAAACTTCTCAAAGCACTTTGAATTTCAGTCTGTATATTCAAGAAGTTCATCATGGACAATGATTTAGACATCCTTATGATCCCATTTCCAAAAAATAACATGTGCATCCATTATAGAAAAGAGTCTATTGTATCAAATTGAGACTATTGTCTCAACTTCCTTCTCATCAATGAACACATAGAGGCCTACTACACCAACCAATAGGGATATAAGAGAATTTATTTTATTCAACTTGTTAATGATATGATGAAAGGAAACCAACTAAAAGGAAATAAAAGATGTCTCTAAGGAGTTAAGATTTAATATAAACTACCAAAACCTTTTCTATAGCATAATCTATCATAACTTTAGAATCACTCAAGACATGCAATTTTTTTTTTCCATTAAAAAAAAAGTCAAATTCAATAATTTATGCTTTATTATTTGAACCTCTCTCTACAATATATTTGATAAACATATAATGACTAAAAAACAGAATAATCTTACTTGATGCAAATTATTCTTATTCTTATTCTTCTTATCCTTATTATTTTTATTATTATTATTATATATATATATATATATATATATATATGAATTGCATGGAGAAATTTACTTCAACAAGTTGGACCTTCATGCAAGATATCATCAAATGAGAATGAACACTAAAGACATTCCAAAAATAACATTTAGAACTCATGAGTGTCATTATGAATTTTTGGTCATGCCTTTTGGCCTTATCAATGCACCTTATACATTCCAAGGTTTGATGACTTCCATTTTCAAACCCTTCCTTAGAAAATTTGTGTTAGTATTTTTTGATGATATACTAATCCACAACAAGTCTTGGAAGGATCATGTTCAACATGTTGATAGAGTGCTCAGACTATTAGATGAGAAACAATTATATGCAAAAACCTGCAAATGTTTCTTTGGAGTATAAGAGGTGGAATACTTGGGTCATATTCTATCTCATGAAGGTGTTAAGGTAGACACTCAACAGCAAAATTTTCTCCAACACTTAAAGGATAACCTCACTTTCCGACAAAATCGAATGAAACAACAGGAAATTCAACATCACAGGGAAAGAAGTTTTGATATAGGTGACTGTGTATTTTTACGAATACAACCATACAAACAAATGTCCCTCAAGAAAGCTAAGAAGGATAATAAATTATCACCAAAGTACTATGGTATTTACAAGGCACTGCAAAAGATTGGTACTATGGCATACAAATTGAAGCTTCCTGCATCTTCCCGAGTGCCCCTAGTTTTGCATGTTTCATGCTTGAACAAGTTTATAAATGACAAGATCTGAATTCAAACAATATTGTCAGAACTTGATGAGGAAGGAAAAATCATATTGGAACCTAAAGCAGTCACGAAAGCAAGAACCTGACAGCTACGAAATCAATCAATATCAAATTATCTCATCAAGTGGAAGAACTTACCCGCTAAAGATTCCAGATGGGAGGATGAGAATTTTATACAGAAGTGTCTAGAACTACTCAAGCATTGAGGACAACACTTTTGAAGGAGAGGGGCATGTTAGGTCCCTATATACTAGTGTAACCCCTTATTGTTATTAGTGCAACCCCCTTGTTATATTGTTGTGCCCATGTAGTCCCCATATTGTTATTATTATGCCCCATAGAAGCCCACTATTGTTATTGTTGTGCCCTTACATTATTATTTTTATGTTGGCTTTGATTATAATATGACCTCTTAGACTCCTATATATAGAAAGGAGGTATTGTCATTTGTATCATCCAATAATTATTTATTTGTGTAATGTAAAGGAGGTTGCCACCTCGAAGAGGCTTACTTCTAAGGCATTCATATTTCTTTTCTATCTTTTTGGTCAGATGGTTTCATAACAGTTGTTTTTCATTTCATTGGAATTGGAAAATCTCTTCTAGATTTAAGTTAACTCCTTGGAATAAAAACTAAACAACTTTTAAAAAATTGTTTGTACTAGAGAAGAACTATGCAAAGATATAATTGATTTTACTTTGTTGTGTTCAACACTAGTGCACCTAAGTTATTGGCCTCTATCCTAGAGAAGATACAAGTAGTATTAATTGAGAAAAACTCTTGGGTGAAAGTCTTGTTATGGTTGCCTCCGTTTACAATGCAAAATGTTATTACACAAGCTTCTTTTTCCTAATAGAATAAGTGTTATTACTCACGATATGTTTATGGCCAATTTCAAGATTTTGTTGTCATTCAATTTGGAATTGGAATATTGTTTAAATGGCTAGCCCACCTTATTAAAGACTCCCTTAGTACAATCTCATTAGTTGTTATAACTCTACAAAGAGGGACATGTATTTACATAGATAAAGCTTTATGGGGATGCCATCTTTACAATTTTCTACCAGACTCTTGCATCATCTTAAATTAGATAGTCAATATATTTGTCTTGGTGTGTACTTATTTGAAGTAGGACACATTTTTTTAATTGGGAAACTCAAATTCTTACACAATTTAACTTCAAACACCTATGCATGACATTACAAAGGATGATTTATCGTTTGAAGTACTAGCTCCCTTATTTCTAGACTGGTGAAGTAATTAGATGGTAGCCATTTAGATGCATTTGGGCATATTTAATTGTCATAGGCAAGTGAAATGCATTCTTAACTATCAATTCTTCGCCATAATTTCTTAGCGACGTATGCATCAACTACTCCCATGATGGTTGAAAAACATTAATTGACTACATATTGGCTCCCACCTTGCTTCTTTCTTGGACTTAGAATTTTGACGTCTACCCATTTACTTGATTTGGTTGGCTGATTCCCTGTGACTTGTCTCTCAAATATCATTCCATGATTTCATATGTATCATTGTTTTTTAGCCCTTCTACATTTGGGCATATTTCCAGTGTTTGACTTAGTCCATGCCTGAAATCCACCTTTAATTATCTTGGGGGAGAAATATGAACTTATTGCAAAGATGTCAATGGGGGCATAGCTTTGGAATCTCTTATCAACATCACTACTCCAATCTTCTATGCATCAAAATCTCATCGAACTTCTTTAATTTCCATGTAGATCAAGGAAGAATGCAAATCACTCTCATACACACCATGGAAAATTACCTTGAACTAGTAGTGGTCTCCCACCTCAAATATTGTTCTCTTTAGAGGAGGACGAAACATCATTTGATATCCCAACAAATAATTGAACATTTTCATGCCTTGAAGCATTTAGACAAAGCCCTCATGTAAACTTTGTTACCAAAAAATTCCACGTTAACCATCTTTGATCTCATTATGGCATAATTGCATATGAAAAATACATCTTTCCACTTAAGTTTTCAACAAATTCCTTTGGTGTGAAGCAAATTGTCAATTGATGTCACTCATCAACAAAAATTCAAAGCACTTTATAAATCCTTCATAATCCAATGGGATAAATCAAAATAATATAAATGGGGTCTACATTAGAGTTTCTTTTCTTGGGATAGAGTTTTTAATTCTCTCTTACATAGATCCTCCCCTCTTTTGGCACTAGCAACCTGCTTCTTGGTGTGGCCTAAATCTTTAACAATGTTCTCTTTATAGAGTCTAACTTTATAGATGCATGTATACATGAACATTTAACTCTATACTAATATAAGATTTTGAAATTTTTTGCTAGAGGTATAATTTGCCTCTCATTTCATCCATCGGGGCAATTTCTAGTTTTAGTAGGTTAAAAATATGGTCAGCATGATTATAGTTTTTATAACGATTATAGATCATGTGTCAGTTTTTTTTTTTTAAATCAATGGATATAAATGTAGTTTTGAGGATTGCCATAACTCTTCACGTAATTTTTAAAGTGTGCTAGGTCAATGGAAGAGCCCCTGCCATACAAGAAGGAGGTTGATGGTTCAATCGTACTGTGTGCTAGCATGAATTAATCAACGATTTTGTAGTTTATTTTTAATTAAAAAAAAATTATATCGATTTATTTCAATGGTGAGATATTTCTAGATTCATTGTTTTATATTGTCTCAAGAGAGACAAAAGTGATCTTTAAATAAAAAATATATTGTCTCTAGAGAGACAATAGCTAGTATTAGAGACATATTGTCTCTAATCTGAGTGTTGTCTGGAGAGACAAAAATGAAATTGTCTCAAGAGAGAAAAAAATGAAATTGTCTCCTAAGAGACAATAATGCTTGTGTTATAGATTGTCTTTATAGAGACAATTTTTCAAGACAATAATCTTTAAGACAATATTTTGTAAGACAAAAATCTTTAAGACAACAGTTTTTAACACAATAATTTTTGAGACAACCGCTTAAAGAGAATATTTAAGACAATACACACGTTTTTTTTTGTCTCAAGTTAAAACAATTTATCCAAAAATTGTCTCAAATATTGTCTTAAAACCCCCCTTTATGTAATAGTGCAAGTTGTTAATGACTATACCAACACCGACAAACACATACTTAATTTTAACTCTATTTAAAAATATATATATAATTTTTTTAATATTGTAGAAAATATTATATATTAAAAATAATGAATATAAACATTTTTCTATCTCTATAACCCTACTTTGAACAAGTTATCATCATCTTACTCATTCAACCAAACTTCTCAAAGAGCTTTGAATTTCAGTCTGTACATTCAAGAAGTTCATCATGGACAATGATTTAGACATCCTTATGATCCCATTTCCCCAAAAATAACATGTGAATCCATTATAGAAGAGTCTATTGCGTCAACTTCCTTCCTCCCCATCAGTTAACACATAAAAGCCTACTACACCAACGAATAGGGATATAACGTTTTTAGAAGGAGAATTTATTGTATTCAATTCGCTAATGATATGATTAAAGGAAACCAAATCAAAAGAAATAAAAGCATGTTTGATGTCTCTAAGGAGTTCAGATTTAACATAAACTACCAAAGCCTTTTGTGTATCACAATCTATCCCAAGTTCAGAAACAAAGCCTTTTGTGTATCACAATCTATCCCAAGTTCAGAATCGCTCAAGACATGCAAATTTTTATTTTTTTTCATTTTAAAAGAAGTCAAACTCAACAATCTTGCTTTATTATTTGAATATTTTTGTAGAATATATTTGTTTGAATCTTTCTCTAAAATATATTTGGTAAAGATATAATGAGTGTGATTAAAAAATAGAGTGATCTTACTTGATGATGATGATGATGATGATGATGATGATGATGATGATGATGATGATGATGATGATGATTGATTAAAAGAAATATGTAACCATTTTTTAATTATAAAGATTTATCCCTCTTTATCATAAAGATATTCAACTTATAAATTAACTTGACTACAATACCACGATTTATTATTTATTTCAAAGTATATATATATATATATATATATATATATATATATATATATATATAATTAATTTAATTTATTTATATAATAACTTTTAATTTTGTAGATAAGTACAATTATTTAGGAATCAATAAATTTTAATTTTATTATCATAATTATTAGGTAAATGTATAGACTTAAACTCCCCAAAATATTCTTTGTTGAAGTCACATATAGAAGGTTTATATTTATATAACAAGTAGTTATGTATTTTCTTCTCTTTTAACTAAATTTATTACTTAAAAAAATGTCATATTGACAAGATTTATGGTCTTTTAGGCATGTGCTGTTAGTAAGTAATGTTGTTACAAGTTTCCTTTAAATTCCTCACAATATGAGATGTATGATGAATATGTTCTTTGATGTGTATTCATGCTAACCAAGTGTGTAATTTATATGATTGTACTAGTTAAAGTTAAAAGTGAAAGGGACATGACTACCTTTGAAATAAATTTAAACCCTCTATCTTTTATATATATATATATATGATAAATCTCCATCATCCACCTTTTCATGAGTGCTAATTAAATTAAAATTTTAGAAGCCTTATTCCACAATAAACACATGTATTAATATAAAAAATACACTAAGTATAAATGATTTGTGTGGGGTTATTGTTATGAGCTTATTGGATCAAATATTGTAGGAAGATGAAATATTTTAATATTGTTGTAGCCACCTAAATTCAATATGTAAATGTTGATAGAGATTAATCATATTAAATATCAAAACATTTATTTTATAATAAATATGAGATTTAAAAAAATCATAAAAGTTAACTAAATTTTAAGTTTATTTCAAATTATTACTATTATTAATTAAAAAAATTAATATATGAATTAAATAAATATACATTTAAATATGTGAAAAATCTTAATTATGGAGATTCATCCCCACCTATTATCCAGATATTTTCTTACAATTTTAAACGCCAATAACATGACTTGTTAACACTAGATGTCCAAAAAAATATAGTCATTTCATTTCATATGACATTTTTTTCAATTAATACATTTAGACAATGACTAAAGAGAAAAAAAAACATAACTACCTTTGAAATAAAATAACCTTTGATTTGGAAAGACTATCAAGAATATTTTACAATATTTCATGATGGTTAAATCACTAGTCTCTATTGAATAATTATTAATAAATAAATTCAAATTTTGAAAATTGTTATGTAAAGTAATTGATGTGTATAAAATTTAGTATCATTATTTATGTTTTTTAAAATGATTAAAAAAAAATTGACTAAATTTTATCAAAAGTTTTCTTAAAAAGTAATTTTTTTTTTCTTTCTAAATCTAATGAGAAAATATAGAGAATCATATTGTGAAAGTTAACCATATCTCGAGGAATAACAAGATTAACATGGCACAACTATAATGACCACGGACAAATTTTTACTAATATAGAGAGAGTGTTTTTTTAAAGGTCATTAAGAGTTTTTTTCACTTGACCACAAATCAATTTTTATCCCATATTCGAACCAGCACCGACCTATATGACGTTGTCCATCTATCTTGGCTATGAGACAAGGGCAGTGAATATTTAGCAAGTTTTCCCCTGAAATCGCTCAAAAATCGCTTACGTGAAGTTGCAGTGGGAGGCGATCTACGATAAACTAGGGAATATCTAATGGGTATCTATTGGTTGAATTATGGCGATTTTGGCAGGCTATGGTTACATTCCTGTGTTCTGTGTTTTTTTGTTTTTTGCTTGGCCGTTGCCAATTAAAGGGTCACCTCGGTCTAGATTTCCGTTGATAATGTGGGATGGAATCGAGAACGGCAATGGCTCCGCTTCGACCTCGAGATGGGTTAACAGCAGTGTAAATGGATCGCACAATTTCGTGATAGAGGGTTATTCTCTGGTCAACGGCATGGGCGTTGGCAGGCGCATTTCCAGCGAGACATTCTTTGTGGGAGGTTATCAGTGGGCCATTTATTTCTACCCGGACGGCAAAAGTAGACAGGAGAAATAGCGTTATGTTTCGGTTTTCCTAGCGCTGGCCAGTAAGGGCATGGACGTTCGCGCTACGTACGTATTGACGTTGGTCAATCAAAGCGGGGACGGCAAGGATAAGAGGTGCCCCAGCCATTTGGCCCCGGAGCGGGAGAGAGGGCCTCACATCCTTGAAGTTCAAGGAAGCATGTGGGGTAAAAAACGGTTCTTCAAACGGTCTGCACTTGAAACATCCAATTACCTCAAGAATGATTGCTTGAAATTGCATTGCACAGTAGGTGTTGTGGTCTCTGCCGGGGTCTACGCTGTGTTGCACTCGGTAACTATTCCTGAATCAGAGTTAGGTTAACACTTTCGTGCACTTTTAGAAAATCAAGAAGCCTCAGATGTAATTTTTTATGTGGCTCGGGAGAAATTTAAAGCTCACAAACTCGTTGTGGCTGCACGATCCCCAGTATTCAGAGAAAAAGCTTTTGCTTCTTCAGAGCAGAATAATGAAGTTGTTATTACAGAGATGGAGCCTAGAGTGTTCAAGGCTATGCTGCATTATATTTATTCAGAAACCCTTATTGATGCAGAGCCAATGCCAGCCGATTCATCTTCTTTTTCTTCGACAACTCAGACATTGATATACTGCTTGCTTGCCGTAGCAGATGCGTATGGTTTGCGGCGGTTGAGACTACTTTGTGAATCAAAATTATGCAGAAGCATATCTGTAAATACAGTTGCCTCCACTCTTGATCTGGCTGAGAGTTGCAATGCTAATGGCTTGAAAGCTGCATGTCTCAAATTTGCCACAAAATCTTCCAGAGGTTATGCGTTCAAAATGTTTTGAGTGTTTGCAACAGAAATACCCTTTTCTTTTGTGAGAACTTCTAAAAGCAGTTGCTGGCTTTGAGGATGATTGCAGCAGCAGAGAAACTCGCAGGAGTGTCCGGGATCAACCTTCCGATGGTACTGATATTAATGGCAGGAGAGTAAGACCAAGAAATAGCATTTAGAGTTTCGACTTGTGTGTGGAGTGTCATCATGAAAGTTGGACGTTAAGTGAGGCTGACTATCACTGTTTGTGTATGTCTGTGGATGCTGAGAAGGGCATTGGCTAGAAAGTTGAACTTCAGTTAGAGTAATTATGATGCCCTTTTTCAAAATACATCTTTTTTTATGCTTAATGTAAGAATAGTACATGATTCTTTTTTTAATAATGCTGTCTACAATATTGGCATTAACGAACGTAGCAGGGGAAATATACTTTGAGGCTAATATGTTGTCTTCGCACTTTTAACTCCTACTTTCAAGCAATTTATAAATAAATTTATTTGGCTTATAAACTTCTCTAGCAGCAGGGCAATATCAGGTTCGTTGATGTTACAGCATTATCAGTCTTTTGGTGCTTCAGACATAACATATTTTTATTATACACGCTATAATTAGTTTTCTCCTATTGCAGATGGGGAAAGCATGAACTATTTGTCTTTTTAGTCCCTGCCCGCAGGACCGCACGGACTATAGCAATCGGTTTCACCCATAAGCATTATTCCGACACTCAAACCAATGCTTGTTTTCCCATTTTAAGCAAAGTTCGTTTATATTAATGAAATACTTTTTATTTTTTAAAACGGAACGAAATCAAATATTTATTTTTAACCAATCAAAGGATTCAAAAGATTCATCGTCTTATTTGGCCTCAAACCGAGGCATACAAACTCAAAAGTTAGGAAAAAGTTGGGAGAGGTACAAGTAATTAAAACAACTTGACACCTGCATGAAGTAATGCTATGTTTCCCTTAGCATTAATTTGCAACATTTAATGTTATCTTCTTTGAGTGCGGATTACGGTTGATACACTATGGTTTAAATATTATTCTTGGTGATTTGTGTTGAGCTATCTAATGCCGTCAGCTGCCAGGCGTTCACCCTTCCAGTTGCTAAGTGGTCTCTCCCACGACCGTTGATCTGAGAGGCGTGATCCAGCGGTCCACCATGGAACTATGGCTAACCACCCGGTGACCTACGTTCCTCGTTTGGTCATTCTGCTCGGAGATGCCCCCCGAATATCGCTCTGCAAAACCCTAACTCCGTTGGGGTTGCATTCTGGCAATTGGACTTTGTTTCTTCGGTTCTACTTGGCAGGAAATACGTCTCTCCGACTATGTCTAGTGGTGAACCTGACCAACGCATCGAGCCCAACTGCTATTGCAACGATATGTTCCCCATTATTACCAGATTACTGCCTTCCAGACACAGGTGAGATTTATTGTTTACAGTGAGTTAATTGAAACTGCTCAGGTTAAATTTCCATGGGCCTCATACATCTAATTTGTTTACTTAACTAATTTTTGGCTTCTTACATCTGCCTGCAGGCATTGTGATTGTTGCGACATCAAATGCCTCTGTACTTGGATTCTGGTTTTCTCATCTTTGGTGCTGGATCGACAGAAGCAACTGCTTCATTGACTGAACCAACTGGATCTATAGGGGAACTGGATCACGATGACGATCATCAGAACGAGCAAGGCTAGAAGCTAGGTGCTTATCAGTTGAGAGTGCTTACCTTCGGTTCAGAGAAAAAAAAGAGCGAGGTCCTAGCCAGTGAAGAGCGAAGCCCTAGCCAGTTAAGTGCGAAGCCCTATCCAGCCTGCGATTCCCACAGCTTCCGCTATGTGCGAACTCCGTCAAAGTTTGTCAATCTTGAAACCCTTAACGACAGGGTTGGCCCTGGCGATCGCTTCATGACCAGCGGTGTTTCTCGGCATATCCGCCTTCTTATGGTGGCTTGGGAGATCGGAATCCAGCCAGGAGAGAGTCATCAAGGTATAGGAAGAATCCCGCCTTCTTTTGGTGGCTTGGGAGATCGGGCTCCAGCCAGGAGAGAGTCATCAAGGTGGAACAGAGTTTTGAAAACTTGAGAAATAGTCTGGGTCATTATTTGGATGAGGATTTCTCCTTTAAAGAGACCAAAGAGACCAAAGACATGACTGTAACAAGGGTCCTTGTTAGTTTGGAACTTCGAGAGAAGTTGCATGAGACCATGAATATTGGAAAAGGGACAGTCATATTACAGGTGTTAGATTATGAAGGGATTTTGTTTAGGTGCAAAAGATGCCAAAAGTATGGTCATCTGGTAAACAATTGTAGTCTTCCATTCAAAAACCCTTTGTTTTTGTGGAAGCCTTCAAGAAACAAAAGACTGTAGAAGGGGCACAGGCAATTGATGCAAATATGCAAAAGGAGTTTTGGACAGGGGTAGAGAATCCAGTGCAGTTTGTGGTCGCTAAGTCGAGTACCATGGTGACCTCTGCGAAGGATCTTTTGGTGGATGTCTCTACAGGACCTAATCATATGGCATTGATTATCCAGACTAGCAAGGGCACTTCAATACATGGTTACACTGTTTCCCTTCCCCCTGTTATTTTACTTGTAATGCCAGAAGCACCTTTTCCTATGGATATGGAACTAGGCGAAAGGACTGGATATTCAACTGGAACAACGACAACAGACAGGTCCAAGATGGAAGAACAAAACAAACTGACACAGGTTAAGCACCTTTTCCTATGGATATGGAACTAGGCGAAAGGACTGGATATTCAACTGGAACAACGACAACAGACAGGTCCAAGCTGGAAGAACAAAACAAACTGACACAGGTTGGGACTGGGCAGGCAGCACTCCATAAACAAAGGTGGCTGATAAGATCCTAAGTTCAGTAGGTTATATGGCTTAGCGAGCAGGGAAAATTCATTAAAGCTAAGGCAGTAAGTTACTGAAGCCTCCCCTCAGCTTATAAATTAGCAAGCTTAGTATTCTAATTTTTATATTAATGCTAAAGCGAACCCCTCCTATATGTCCTAAAGTTATCCCCAACATCTGTTGGGCCATCACCTAAGCTGATTTGATGGGGGTTAAGGTAATTCAGGCCATATCCTCAACATCTGTTGGGCCATCACCTAAGCTGATTTGATGGGGGTTAAGGTAATTCAGGCCATATCCTCAACATCTGTTGGGCCATCACCTAAGCTGATTTGATGGGGGTTAAGGTAATTCAGGCCATTTGTACGTGTATTGTGTACACATTTCATTCCAGCTCACATTATGCATGCAGCGTCCGCTACGTGTAAGTTACTTTTGTTGTTATATAATAAGGTTATAAATGATTTCGTGGTTACTTCGCGTCGGCTTCTTATTTCGCTTCGGGTCCACTACACTGGTTTATTTCAGGTACTGTTTATGTTTTCGCTCTGCTACATTGTTACGTTGACTGCATTGTATCTATATATGGGGCACGAATCTCATTTGATTTATTAACGTATACCCTGTATGGTTACACATCATATCTATGTGATGTGTGCTATTTGCAGCTAATGTGTAGGTTCTAGGTCTGATTGATGGTATTAGTGTTTGAGAATATTGTTTAACAATATTCTATCTTTTGATAAGTATGATATATGGGAAGACTGTAATTTGTGAACACCTTTTTCATGACCCATAGATTATTTGTAGTCTAACAAATGGGCGTTCTTCATTGTAATCGGGTATGGCATAGTGAATGGCAGTTTCATTTGGTTTATAGCATAGGTTGGCTTGTAGTATCCTATATTTGCATAAAATACAGAGTAATGATCTGTTCTCCAGTAAATCGAATGACGTGATTGATTGCATCCTACTCATGGTGTGATTTATAATATATATGTTTAATACGTGGCCTTATAACTTTATAAATGACACAGTTTCTTTAGCAAGTTAACAAATTTAACGTGTTACCTTTATCTTTTCTTTCACCTTGATTGACTGACAAATACACAATAGGAGTTAATTCACATAGTAGTATTTTTAACAATGAATCCATGTTTCATCTTATTAAACAAGCTACACAATTGCACTTTTATATTTTATTTATTAGATTGGTTTTCGTAGTGCTATATAAAGTTGGTGGTTTTAAGTCTTTCTAATGCATTGATTCTTTTGCTTCATATTTCTTTGGATTTGTAGGAGTTATCACTGAAGGATTCTGTAAATCATTAAAATCTTTCATGCTTGTAAGAACACATTGCCCTTGAGTGTGAAAGATGGAATCCCTTAAGGGAAGGGCTCTGCGACATGAACCCAATGATCCCTATAGATTAGGGGTTTTTAACAAAACATTAGGGTATAGAGCTTTTCATGGAAGAAGCCTATGTGCAAGTGATTCCTTAGATGTGGTTGATGATAAACATTCATTGAGAGAGATGTGCCTTGTAACAGGTCCTGCAATAGGTATTCATTTGATTGATACATTTTTAGAGTGTCCCTTTGAATCATATTATTGTTGAGTACAAGACTTAGATTTACTAAAGGAAAGACCTAGAAGTAACCTGTAAGAACTTGATTGGCCTTGCAGGAGATAGTCTTATAATGTTGTTGCTGAGAGAATAAACCCATAATACCAAATAGAATCCATATGACAATAGTTTAGTATAGAATATCACCAGTTACCCTTCCTCTATGCAATACTTGGGTAAAAATTAAATTATGCTTTAGCATTGTCCTTTCGTAGGTTTGATGATCTCTGCATTTGTCCTTCATGTTCCAGAAAGTTTGGCTGCTTTAATGAAGCAACTTTCTGTTACGGTCCGAAGAATCTCTTATTATAACTTCATCCAATTTGTCATCATCATATGCATGTTTTCAGATTCGCGTTTTCTGCATGCAATAAAACCACGGTCACTTTTGGTCCATATTGAATGTAAAATGACTTTTCTTACTGAGCAAAACCCATATCTTCAATTGTGACCTATCTCCAATTTGTTGCATGTGTGGCCTGCTCAATGGAAAATGGGTATTCGCAATTAGTTTGAGATTCTATTATTTGTCTTGGGTGCAGTTCAGTCTGTATATATGTGTGTTTTGGTTTTTCGTTTTAATACACTTTGTAACAGAAAATAGGTGTGTCAGTTACTTGTCTTTGATATATTTGATCAAAATCTGAATAATAGTAATTATAAGAGTGCTATAGATGGGTTTAAGGCTGAAGTGTAATACTCTATGGCCAAGGGATTGACAAAGTGAGTCTTTGGAGATCTTACTCAGTGAAGTGGTGAAATGTTGATTGAAATCCTTCACCTTTTCCTTCTTCTCCATCTTGATCAGGTTAAGTTGCTTGAGAAGAGAAAAAGCTGATTTCCCTTCATCAAATTTTCTAAGAAAAGCCCTCTCAAAGGCATCCCAACCAGCTATTGAAGCAGCAAGTAGATTATAGTACCATGTGGGTGCTTTTTTCTCAAAGGTATAAGGAAACAGCTTGCAGACCACATCCTCATGTTGTACATTCATCAGACATAAAGATAGGTAGAAATTCTTTATGTGGTCATCATGAGTGACAAATTTTTTAGGATCATAGTTTGCCAAGAATCTCTTCGGTCATCTAGAGATCATGCAGGTTGCCTGCAAGAGTGAGGACTCCTTTAGGTTGGTCTATAGTATCCTATATTTGCATAAAATACAGAGTAATGATCTGTTCTCTAGTAAATCGAATGACGTGATTGATTGCATCCTACTCGGTCATCTAGAGACATCATGCAGGTTGCCTGCAAGAGTGAGGACTCCTTGAGATTGTCGATTGAGGAATCCAAGGGCTCCTATGTCGGTTAAGGGCACATAGAATGTCATTAGATAGAATCTTTGGTGAACTGTACTGTATTGGGATTGTAGTTAAACATGTTGGGTTGTGTTATATTCTTTCCATGTAGTTAATAGGGGGTTTGAAGGGCACCCGTAACCCCACTTTATGGGGTCCGGGGCAGCGCCCCAGAAAATTTTGGTTTTGGACCATATGTTAGGTTGGGTAGACCCACCTATGGTTTTGTGCATGATTTTCGCACATGTTTTTTGGACGCGATGGTTTTCGGTCCATGGTATTGGACGCGATGGTTTTCTATCCATGGTATTGGATGCTTCAACATGTATAAATATGTATTGTAACATTGAAAGGAACATAATGAAAAATCAAGATGGTAGTCCCGGTTTTGGGATCTAGGGAAAAATCTCTGTGCATATGTGTTTTATGGGTTATGCTCTCGCATTGTTTATTTTCTTTGTTTAAGAATTCGTATGCAGGTAATTTCTGTACAGCGTTAAAACCTACAAAACAGAGTATCTCACTGAGACAAAACTGGTTGAATTTAACTAATTGTACTTACAGTTCACTACACTCTATTTTGTTAGAGTTAACTCATTGGAAAAAGCGGGTTGCTAGTTCACAATTTATCCCTCCCTTTTATAATACAGATTTAATCAATTATATATGTAGATTCATTTTTATTTTCATTTTCATGTTTTGGTTTATTACACTGTTTCATAAGTTTTATCTCATTGAAAAGACCCAGTTGTATTCTACAGTCTAGTCCAGAAATCATCCCTCCCTTTATATATCATTTTAACAATACAGATTCTTACACATTTCCAATCAGCCCAGAGTCCATTCGTCTTTTATCATACATATCTAATGCATATCGTTTCACAACACATGGAATCTTTTCCTTCTCCATTTCCATTTCAGTTGAAGCCTCACAATGACTTTATTTTAATGGTTATGTAATAGATTTGGGTTTAATAAAATAGATTTGGGTTTAATTAGATTTATTGTAATCCATTATATATATCACTTCACAACAGATGGATTCTTTCTCATTTCCATTTCACTTGAAGTCTCACAATGTCTTTATTTTTATGGTTATGTAATATCACATTGTCTTTTTATGGTTATGTAATAGATTTGATATGTAATAGATTTGGATTTAGTTAGATTTATTTTAAAGAATTAAAATCCTTAGTTTTATGGTTATGTAATAGGGACTACAGGGGTACTTTTGAAATTCTCCATGGTCTGGTGCATTCCTTTCAATAGTTTGATTATGCAATAATGGGCATTTAGATTGCAGAACCTAGCAAGTATCTGATTTCTTGATTCCACTTATTAATTTGAAGCTGTCTTCGACTGGTCATTGGATTGATATAGATTGATCAATGGATTTACAATGGCTGATCCTAATGTACAGCAGGTTCTACAGGTTCTTTTTTATCTTGGCAGTCATATTTTGAACTTCGGTATCAAAACTGTGCATTGGATGCTACCTGACATAAGCAGTCTGCGCAGCTTAGTAGACATTTGCAGTGCCAAAGGTACACACAATCACTTCGTGTTCTATATTCATTTTCATTGTTCAACTTGCTATTATGATTCTGTGACTTGTAATTGCATTGCATCAGTAAACATAATATTGCATCGAACACTTAGTTGTCATCATGTCACCTATGTCTGAGAAACACAAGTTGCAATTAGTATTGCAAAAGCATCACTTATTTCGTGTGGACAATTTCTCATATCTAATTGGAGACTGTTTATTCGATAGTTTATAACTTTTGCTAGATTTCTGATACACATCAGTAGAGCTAAGGAAGGGAACAATAGAATATTTTAGAGACTGTCTCGAAAAACAAGATAGTGAGGCAATTTTGTCTTATGAACATGAACTACATGAAGCCTCACTTAAAGAAATGCATAACATTAGCAACCGTGAAACCTATTTAGACAAAATGGCTAGATCTGCCTCAAACAATATACCCCTAGCATCTAGAGGTCTATGGGGAGATATTTTCTGCATCCATTGGCTCTCAAACTGGCTGAAAATTCCAATTAGGGTTTGGTCCAAAACAAAGATGAGAGTGTACTTGCACTTCAATTCAAGTCTTACAACAAATACTCGTGACATATTGTTCCATGACGAGGATCCTCTGAATGGGCACTTTGAGCCTTTGGTTCATAGGCAGCCTACAATTGGTTGTAACTTCCAACAACAAATCGATACCTCAAAGAACAATATTGAACCGCAACCTGAGACAAAATGTCAATCTATTGAAGCTAAATTAAAACCATCTTGTCACTTAAACAAGCACAAGAGAAGTGTATCTTTGCATGTGCTTAAGGACATTGCTCAGAAAAATTTGAAAAGGCAAAACATAGGCATTCAATATAACAAAAGTACAATGGAACAACAAGTAGTTCTAGACAACACAGAAGATGTTTGTGACACACCGGACACAGAAGATGTTAGTGACACACTGAGATTTCGATTACTTAGAAGCTTGAAAAAACATATTAGAAGCAACGCACAAACATAAATTGTAACTTCTTGTCCATTAGACAAACAGTCGGAAAGTCTATCGTTGCATTTGCTTAAAGGCATTATTCGGAAAAAATTGAAGACATAGAAAATAAGACTTGCATTCAACACAACAAAAATGAAACAAGAAATAGTCATAGAAAACGTGGACTACAATCCATTTGCAACAAGATCAAAGGATCTATCAGAACAATCAAAGAAATCAGGAAAATCAGAGACACTGAGATTTTGATCACTTAGAAACTTGAAAAAGCATATTAGAAACAACACACAAACATAAATTGTAATTCCTTGTCCATTAGGCAAAGAGGCAAAAAGTTTATCTTTGCGTTCACTTAAAGGCATTATCTGGACAAAATCGAAACGCAGAAAATAAGACTTGCATTCAACACAATAACAATGAAACAAGAAATAGTCATAGAAAACGTGGACTACAATCCATTTGCAACAACATCAAAGGATCTTTCAGCACAATCAAAGAAAGCAAGAAAATCAGGCCTATCGATTCAATCAAGATCAATGAACAAATTAACAGAATTATCAAAGTTTGATCAAATATATCAAAGACAAGTAACTGACACACCTATTTTCAATTGTTCATCATGTGAAACAACATTTTTCAAAAGAAACATCTTCTTTGTGAAACAAGAAAGTCAAGCAAAACAAAATAACATTAGGAAACTGTCAACTAGTTTCGAGAATGTTAAATCTCGTGTTGAAAATTGCTACATTTGTAAGCACTGCAAAAAAGCAATTGAACATGAAACAATTCCTAAATATGCAGTTCCTGGACAGATAAGAAGAAACAATGGCACTAGAACACTCAGAGAACTCACTGAACTACAAGAAAGACTAGTTGCATTAAGATTTCCCTTCTTGCAAATAAAAGAAATGGGCCATCGACATAAGAAGTCGCAACTACGCTTAACTCGAGGAGTCATCAATGTCCCCACTAACATTTCCAGAATTCAATTTGCATTGCCTTGAACTATAAAAGACACAGACATGGTTGCCGTTGCTCTCAAAAAGAGTTTGAGATTCAAAGGTGCTTATACATTTGGTCGAGTTTGAGTTCACAAAGTGATGAAAGCATTAAAACAATTATGCAAAAGGATTCCTTACAAGCTTGAGAATGCTACCATAAATGACAGTTGGAAAGAGGCATTCCTGCAAAATGAAGAGGCATATCAAAGTTCAAGTGAACCTGAAGATAGCGAACACGATAACCAAGACAACGATGAACCAACAACAAAAACATTGGTCCATGGATTCATTGATGCACACACTGTCCATGACCTTTTAAATAAACAAATTAACATTGCACCTGCTGCCAGATACATGCCATTAGGAATCTTCAAAGATAAGTACTTAGAAACTTTACATATCAAAAACTTCCAGTTGACATCTTCAAAAACTTTACATATCAAAAGATTTGCCACTGGGAAGTGTTGCACAAAAACCATGATTTTGCTTATCATACTACAAACTTGTTCTATAAAGCAATTTTCATTATCATAAATCAGGTGTTGAATACAATGTGGATTAGAATTAGAAAAGGGCAGTTGAAAGGTAGAAAACTAGTTGCAAAAGACGTTAAGTCAAAACCAAACCTAGATCGTATTTTAAATTCTGACATTGGGTACATGGACCTAAAAACAATTCATACCTCACCTGACTACCACCAACGAATACAGAACAAACTCTATGCAATGATACGACAACTAGGGCCGCCCACTTTCTTTGTCTCCTTTAGCAGTGCAGAGCATCTTTGGGATCCTTTAATGCATGCATTGAGATACATAAAACAAAACACTAGAAGACCAAATACAAATGAACTTGATGAAAATGAACCTAGCTCATTAATAAGAAACGACCCTGTTACTTGTGTACGTTACTATAGATCTAGGAGGGATGCACTACATCAATTGATATCTCATGATCACAAGTATTATGGAGAGCTGACTGACCACTTCTATGTAACTGAATTCCAAAACCGGGTCAATGAACATGAACATGGCTTACTTTGGATAAAATCTGCACCAATCTACGGTCAAAATACAAATTTTGAAGTCAAACAATTCGTTGACAATTACTTGTCAACTAATTCACTCTTACTTGCAAGTGAACGTAGAGTTCTACAACACCATTGTCACACAAAAAGTTGTAGGAAGCGTGCAAATTCTAATTGCAGATTTAATTTCCCAATACCACCGATGAAAGTAACAAAAATACTTGAGCCTCTCGAATTCGATAGTCATAAAACAAAAGCACATGCAAAGCTAATCTTCGAAACAATAAACAACACAAGATACAGTGAAAGTGATACATTTGATAGCTTTTTAGCGAACCTTGGACTAGTGCACAATGAATAATACATGCTATCCAGTGTACACTAAATCGAAAAACACTCTTATTGCAAAGGAAACCATTTGACACTTGGACAAATAAATTCGCAAAACATATTCCAGGAATTTGGATTGCAAACACTGATTCCCAATTTGTACTTGACTCATATGCAGCTGCAATACATTGCAGTTCCTATATGACAAAAGAAGATAAAACACTCACAAGAACATTTAAAAACATACGCGACAATCATGTGAAAACAAAATATGATATCCTAAATACCATTAGTTCTTTAGGAAAAGCTTTGGTCAACTTGCAACAAATGTCTGCACAACAAGCAGTACATATTGTGTTATCACTCCCACTAAACTGTAGTTCACGAAAGTGTGTATTTATTAATACATCTCCTGTTGATGATTGTGCATTTGTTCTTAAAAGAAAAAAAGACCTGCAAAAGGAAGCAGATGACTCAGAAGACATAATGTGCCCATCAATTATTGACTACTATGTTCTACGACCTATCGCTATTGAACATATATGCTTAGCAAAATTTGCATCTAGTTATACAAAGAAAGGACACGAATGCAGAAAATCAAGTAGACCATATGTCATTCAATCTGTTAGATATAACAAATACAAGGACATTGAAAATCACTGTAGAGAGAAATTAATGTTATACTATCCCTATCGAGGAAGTGAAACTACATTTAAGCAACATCACACAAGTTGGCAAGCCGCATATCTTGCATTCGAAGAAATAGTCAAGCAAAATGAACAAAAGTTCAAATTTGCTACAACAACTACATGGGGTGACGTAGATGACGCAATGCACATAGTAGAAACAGAAGCTCAACAAATATTTGACATAGATAGTTTGAAATCAAATGAAACAGAAACTATAACATTTATCAAATCGATAGATGACAAATATGAAAACTACGACTTCCAAAATGACTTGGAACATTTGCAAGATACCAAGAAGTTTTCTCTACGATCTACAAGGCCATATGACATCGTCAAACAACCACATATACTTGAAGACATAGAGTACTATGAATTAATGCGACAATTAAACACAGAACAAGCAAGCATAGTTACTGATGTCATAACAAGAAAATTGTACAGACCAGATGAGCTGATCTACCTGTTATTAACAGGAGGTGCAGGAATAGGCAAGAGACACACAGCCAAGGCAATCTTCCAATCCTTAGTGCGCATACACAATGTGGCATTGCCTTATAACCCATCACAACTAATAGGAATAATCATTGCATACACGGGCAAAGCTACCTTTAATGCTGGTGGTGTGACATTGCATTCTGCATTCTATTTGCCCTTTAACAAAGCAGATTGCCCCTCACTAAACAATGAAAAATTGGACACATTATCAAATCATTTCCAACAGTTGCATGTACTCCTCATAGATGAGGCATTGCTCGTTGGTGCAACAACACTATATCAAATTGATAAGCGCCTGCGACAAATCTTACACACACCAACTTCATACTTTGGTAATGTTGACATGATATTCTTCGGTGATCTTTACCAGGCAAACCCAGTCAAAGACTCTCTGATCTTTGAAAACCCAAAAATCAACAAAAGCACAATTCCATACGACTTCTGGCCAGAGAAAATAAAATGTTATCGATTGCACACAGCCATGCGCCAAAAAGACCCATTGTTCATTGATCTACTATAAACATGCAAACAGATGAAGATATTGCTTATGTAAACAATAACTGCTATAGGATCCCACCTTCAAGCCCAGTTTTCCCATACATTTTCTATCGCAAGAAAGATGTCCATATTCACAATGCGAAAATGATTTCCCTAACAAAGGGGGAACAAATAATGCTCGTTGCAATTGACAACTACAAGATTCTTGGATCGAGTTATTTTGCTTTTGATAAAGCAATCTCATTGCCATCAACAATTATAGTTAAACAAAACATGTTAGTTGAACTATATGCAAGAAATTACAATACAAACGATGGATTGGTTAATGGTGCTGAAGGGATTTTCAAATCCTATTCATCTAATACCAACAGGCCTGACATTGTTTGGATAGAATTTTCAGACCCAGAAATTGGGAAACAACAAAGAAGCGAATTCAAACAACTATACGACATAAATATATTGCCAGATTGGACACCAATCTTTCGAATTGCAAAATCACTAGAAATGTCTCGTAACAAATTACAAATTACAATTCGAAAACAATTCCCAATCCAATTAGCCTATGCACGAACAATACACCGAACACAAGGGTTGACATTAGATCAACTTTCATTTGACCCAACTGGTGTCACAAAACATGGTCTAGTCTACACTGCATTATCACGTGTTAGAACTATTGACTCACTATACTTGATTAACAAATTGACACAACAAAACTTTCATGTCAAAAACAAAATAATCAATGAGATGGCACGGCTAGAAACAATTGGTGCATGGAAACTAGAATTCGCAAAGAAGAAATCTGTGAACAAGGATGTTTTATCAATGGCAAGCCTAAGCACACGTAGTCTACGTGCACATCTTAGTGACGTGATTCATCACAATGACTTAATGGACAATATGATCCACTATTTTCAAGAAACTCATTTGTACACTCCACCAATAGACAAAGAATTCTTATCATTCAATTTTGCCATTGCACATTCTACACATGGAATTTTTACTTGCATAAACAAAAAAATATCTATTAGAGCAACAAAGACATTTTGCAAAAACAAAACAGAGCTTACCCTAATTGACATGTACTTTCAGTGGCCAATTTGTTTAATGAACATTTATGCAGCATTGTTTGAACAAGTATCCACGATAATGCAAATAATTAAGAAAGCAAAATCGCAAACTACATATACTAATTGTGTTTTTTTAGTTATCGGTGATTTCAACCTTGAAATACAACAAGAAACAGCTCATAGCAAACTCTTTGTACAATTTATGGAAATGGAAAACTTACATGAAATAACAAGCAAACTATCTCCGCGCCAAAAAACGGTAATAGACCATATCTAGACAACTTTGCCTATAAAATAGTGTGAAATAAATGTAACATGGGCTTATTGGTCTGATCACAACATATTCTATGCGCTACTACAGCTCTAACGACCCTTAGTACAAACCAGTTTTAGCGTGTAGCAAAATCAGTGTAGCATTGATATACAAGTTTCTCTACAATTTGCTAAACTTCATATTCGAACAAATGCTGTGTTATGCGAGCAATATCAATCTCCAATTTCCATACTAAAAGTCTACTTCTTGTAGCTTCCTTTCAACACTCTGCGCAAACTAATCTAGGTATGTAACGACACATAGAATAACATTATGCACAGATTTATTATTACATGTAACACATTTTGCTTGTAAACCTAATAGCTTGTACCCTTGCTGTGCAGATAACTAATATGAAAAGGCAACACGAAGAAGTAACTCCTCCAGAGGCTTCCTCTCTCTCAGAGACCTGCAACGTCTCAGAGACTGATAAACAGATAACTAATATGAAGATACAACACGAAGAAGTAACTGCTCCAGAGGCATATTGTCTCTCAGAGACTTGCAACGTCTCAGAAACTCATAAAAAGTAACTAAATAACCTTCAAATCTATTCTTACAAGTTTTGTAGTACAAACATAGTGTTAATTCAGATTCTTTAATATTGTTCTATAGGCAGAAACAGGAAAATGTATCTGAAATAAGAGCTAAGCATCAACTATGGACACCGATCACAATACAAGAGTTGAGAGGCCTGAAACTGGGAACAATCTTTCACGGTCAGATTCTTGTAATATACAAAACAATAGTCGATCAAGTACACGGAATTCAATTGTTACGTGCTAACCTAGTGGACAGCAAAGGGAGTATGGCAATCACACTGAATGTGCCACATAGCCTGATTGCTACTAATGAATCCAAACTTGTAGTCGGCCAGGCAATTTGTATCAGAGATTTCAAGATCTCTCCCAAAACAGTGTATGACCATGGGGACTGTACCTGCATACTTGTCCTACAGGAGAAAAGCATCCTGGAAACAATACCACCCATCTGTACACAATACACATTTGTACCCACAACGACTATTAGCCAACTCACAAGCACAACAACTACATTCGCAATCGGCACAATAGCTGGTCTTGTAACAGCTGCAAAAGAAATAGGCAATCAATATGTGCTACATATCAAGGATGGCCCATCTCAAAAAGACAAAGCTACGGTATATACAAATTCAGTCATTTATTCTTTTTAACATTTAAATTATCTATACTTTTTAACATTCACTTAAAAGAAATTACATTTAACACTAGTACATTTTGCAACTCAGGTTCATCTTTTCAGTACATTTCAAGAAATTTTCAAATCCATACAACAACAAATTTCGAAAAAAGAAGCACCAATGATGCTGTTTCGAAATCTTTCCAGAGGCAAAGAACATGGATCACTACGCACTTGCAGATCCACCTTCATTACAGCCGTCACTTCGAATAGAGTACTTGCAGACCTCAGTAAACTAACTGCGTCAACAACAAAGGTTCTTTCATAGTGCACAAAATATATATTATAATTCTTTATTTGTTGTTCTCCTAAATTATGCTCGTTCATTTAACGTCCTCTTAGCATTTTTTATTACAATATCTAACGCTAAACCTGTACTGAAACATGGACCAGGTTAAAGGAATGTTGACGATAGCAAACATACATGCAGAACCTTTTGTTACAATCTGCAACAATTGCTCTCTGCTCGCGGATACATTTGGAACAATTTTCATGGATCAAATTGATTGTTCCACATGCAAAAAGTTAACCACATATCGACACAGTTTACAATTGAATTGCATTATCCAAACAGAGGCAAATGTTCAGTACAAGTGCATTCTAAAAGACAGTTTGCTACTAGAACTTTGTCCATCTTTAACAGGTCTGACATATGAAAAATATCTAGAAGACGTTGCTGATGTTACATACAATTTATGAGATTTCCACGTACAAAGCAGCTTTCTGTTGGATAGTTCGGATGTCATTGTCCTTACAGATTGACATATTTTACCCTCTGTAGGATTTGACTTTTTCAGTTTTCATGGTGTATTTCTCTCCAATCAGAAGCACACGCTAGGAGTGCCTCATCTCCTAGATGGCTTCATAGACACAGTTGATGTATATAGTCACTATAGTCACTTTCAGATGTACATTTAATGGTTACAACTAATGTTCTTGTTCTTGTAATAATTAAGCTACATTGTATTTGTATTCAAATCACCTACTGTAGATCGTTTCGGTTAATGCAATACTTGGGTAAAAAGGGGCTTTTGCATATGTAAGTTTTCTTACAGCTTCTTTGACAGAGACGTAGCCCATCTGGTTTGTGCTCTTCTTTGCTCCCTTGGAAATTTCTTCATGGTTTAGAAAAAGAAGCAGTTATGGATTATCATGGCAGTTTTTGTCTTTTCTTTAAATTATGCTTCAGCATTGTCCTTTTGTGGGTTTGATGATGTCTGCATTTTTCCTTCATGTTGCAGAAAGTTTGGCTGCTTTAATGAAGCAACTTTCTGTTACGGTCACAAGAATCTCTGATTATAACTTCATCCAATTTGTCATCATCATCTGCATGTTTTCAGATTTCCATTTTCTGCATGCAATAAAACCACGGTCACTTTTGGTCCATATTGAATATAAAATGAATTTTCTTACTGAGCAAAACCCATATCTTCAATTGTGACCTATCTCTAATTTGTTGCATGTGTGGGCTGCTCAATCGAAAATGGGTATTAGCAATTAGTTTGAGATTCTATTATTTGTCTTGGGTGCAGTTCAGTCTATATATATGTGTGTTTTGGTTTTTCGTTTTAATACACTGTAACAGAAAATAGGTGTGTTAGTTACTTGTCTTTGATATATTTGATCAAACTCTGAATAATAGTAATTATAAGAGTGCTATAGATCGGTTTAAGGCTGAAGTGTAATACTCTATGGCCAAGGGATTGACAAAGTGAGTCTTTGGAGATCTTTTTCCGCGAGTCATGAAATGTTGATTGAAATGCTCCACCTTTTCCTTCTTCTCCATCTTGATCAGGTTAACTTGCTTGAGAAGAGAAAAAGCTGATTTCCCTTCATCAAATTTTCTAAAAAAAGCATTCTCAAAGGCATGGGTTTAAGACTGAAGTGTAATACTCTATGGCCAAGGGATTGACAAAGTGAGTCTCTGGAGATCTTATTCCGAGAAGTCGTGAAATGTTGATTGAAATCCTCCACCTTTTCCTTCTTCTCCATCTTGATCAGGTTAAGTTGCTTGAGAAGAACAAAAGCTGATTTTCCCTCATCAAATTTTCTAAGAAAAGCCCTCTCAAAGGCATCCCAACCATCTATTGAAGCAGCAAGTAGATTATAGTACCATGTGGATGCTTTTTTCTCAAAGGTATAAGGAAACAGCTTGCAGACCACATCCTCATGTTGTACATTCATAAGACATAAGGATAGGTAGAAATTCCTTATGTCGTCGTCATGAGTGACAAATTTTTTAGGATCATAGTTTGCCAAGAACCTCTTCGGTCATCTCTGAAAAAAAGGGAAACTATTAGGATTTTCAGTAGTATCTTTAAGTTATTTGTATAATGCATCAGTGCCTCAGTGATGTTATGTTGAATGGCATTTCTGCTAGCACATGACCAATTGAAGTTCTTATCGCACAGAATTGTGCTAGGCTTAAAGTTAGAATATGCATGCTTCATTGTTTTGTATGAAGATGTTTGTGAATTTGTTTTTTTTTCGATTCCGTGCACATTGCTGGATATTGCAGGTCTATAATGTATACATGGGGAGTAAAGTGCATGATGACCCAGAGATAACCTCACTCCAGAATCATGAGATTCTTGCTGCTGCCCATTATGGCAGGTTGGTACCACAAATATTTCCTCTTTCAGATATGTTAACTTAATGCAAAGACCTCTCAATTTGAGGGAAGCTGTTAATATAACATTTTTTAGGATATTTAGTATGAACTGTAAAATGATTGCTATCTTGGTCATTGAACTGTAAAATCTTTATTACACTCTGCTCTACCTACAGCATGGAGAAAGCCAAGTTATCTATGGTTTACAGCTACCGACATGGATTTAGAGGTTTTGCGGCCCAAATATCAGATACCCAAGAATTGATGAACTAAACCAGTTTTTACTCGATTTCTTGAACTAATATGTCTATGTTTTTGCATTAACTAAAAAAAAGGTGAAGTCGTTGTTTTCCCAATATCCTTTTTGTTTAAATTCATACATATATTTATCTTTATAGCATCCTTCTGAGTTGCAGAGATGCCTGAAGTTGTTTTTGTATTTCCCAACAAGCTGAGAAAGCTCCATACAACACACTCTTGGGAGTTCTTGGGAATGCCAGATGACAATTCTTTCGAAACCTCAACTGACACTACTAGACTTCAAGAGGACATCATCATCGGTATTATAGGCATGTCAAGTAGGGCAAATCAGTACAACAAAACCAGCGATTTGCGCCAGATTTTAGTGCATTTTTTTTGTAATTGTGATGAGCAACCTGGTGCTAAATCTGGCTCTATTGTACAATTTTTAAAGCGTCCTTTTTTGCACCTGATTTTGCATCCTTTTTCACGCTAGATTTTGCATCATTTTTTACACCAAACTAGGCATCATTTTTTGCGTCAAATTTTGAACCAAGATTTGCATCTTATTTTATGATAGGTTTTACTTCTAGTTTTGTGTCATTTTTTGCATCTATTTTTCATTCTCTTTTGCTTCCTATTTTGTGTCATTCTTTGCTTCCATTTTTGCACCATCATTTGCATCAAGTTTACACTGTATTTTGAATCCAATTTAATGTCTTTTTATGCATCCATTTTGTGTCAGTTTTTGCATCTAGTCTTATGCCAGGTTTTGTATCTAGTCTTACACTAGTTTTTGCTTCTATTTTTGCACCAGCTTTGGTGCCTATCTTTGCACCATGTGTTGAATTTGATTTAGCACCAAATTTTGCATCCATTTTTGTGCCCATTTTTGCATCTTTTTTTGGACCATTTTTTACATCCACATTTATGTTTGATTTGTCTCCATTTTTCCCATCTCATTTTGCACCATATTTTGCGTCATTTGTTTCATCCAATTTTGCATCATTTTTAACACCATCTCTTGCATCTAATGTTACATCATTTTGAGCATCCAAATTTGCATTTATATTTGCATCTTATGTTGATTCATGTGTTGTGTCCACCTTTGCATCTTATTTTGTGTCTAATGGTACATTCAATTTAGAGCCATTTTTTACGTCGACTTTTGTATTTGTTTTTGCACCAAGTTTTGCATCCAATTTTAAGCTATTTTATGCCCCTTTTTGCACCATTTTTTTATGTCTACTTGTGTCCAATGTTGCACCATTATTTACACCGACTTTTTCATCCAATTTTGCATTTTTTTGGTGTCTAGTTTTACATCGTTTTCACCATCCAAATTTGCATCTTTTTTTGCCTCATTTTGTGTCCACATTTGCATATAATTTTGTGTCTGAGTTCGAGCCTAAATTTGCATGTGATTAGGAATCATTTTTTACATCCAATATGGCATCCTTGGTTTCACCTTTTTTCAGCCCCATTTTGCATCTTGTTTTATGTCTTTTCTTACATCTTTTTTTTTTCCTTTTTTGCACCCAAGTTTGCATCCCAAATTTACACCATTATTTGCAGGAGTAGTCTACTTAGGCGGTAGAATGGCCCGTTTTCCCAGGGGAGGGTGGCGGAGAAGCGGAGAAGGAGGGTGGCGGAGCTAGGGGAGGGTGGCGGAGGATGGAGACATTCCTGGTGACCGGAGCCGGACGATTTTCCGGCCGGTGACGGAAAACGGGCCATTCTACCGCCTAAGTAGACTACTCCATTGATCAATTATATCATTACTAGATTCAATGACTAATTATATCATTATTTAGCATAGTGAACTTTCATATATACTAAGTCAAATGATCAATTATATCATTGTTTAGTATGGTGAATAATTTTAAATTTATGGAAAAAATAAATTTTTAAATTAAACAAGCACTGCTATTTATGATATTAAAATAAATAAAACACATGAACCTTTTCTTGCTGGTAAAAAAAAAATGATAAAACACACTTTAAATACAAAAAGCTGGGTATTTTTTACCCATCAAAAAAATCTTGGAAATTTTCATTAAAAATCGTTACCCAGCAAAGCTTTTTAATATAAAAGTTTTCGGAATTTCATTTAAAACTTTGTACAGATCCTTTTAGAAGTAAAAAAAACATTAAATTCCCTAGAAGAAATGCACATTTTGTGCATCGAACGGAAGTAACCACAAAACCAAATTTGGGTCATGTTTAACCTCTCATAACTTATGGGTTAGATAGGTTAGCTTTATGTGAGCCTCACTTTAACTAAAAATAAAATATTCTGAATTGTTACGCTGGTTAAACGTGATTGTTGGTGATTTAAAAAAAAAGGTCACCACAAACCAAAGAACACTCGTTGCAACACCGGTGAAGATTGTATGATGATTTTTTTCATTGCAACCTCCATTTAATTTTGGTTGTTAACTAAACCAACTTCATCATCTGTGAAATAGGAGGAGAAGAGCCTAACATTATATTAAATACAGAAAAGCCCCCTCTCTCCCTGTCACAATTATCAGATTAACTATATGCAGAGTGGGATTTGCTGCCCTTCTTAGAATCTTCCATAGAGCTCCAAGAACGAGCCCACAAAGAAAAGTATATCGATGATCTCGAGTAATGATCACAGATAAATGCTTATAACTGGCAGCAGCACCACGTACAATTCACAATAACATGTGGTAAACTGAACAGCAGCAAACAAACAAACAATATGCTTTTGCGTTTGTGGAAAAAACTCAAAGCCCAAATGCAGAAAACATGGTGCTATCCCATGACAAAATCAAAATAAGGATCAAAACTTGTTTATACAACGTCTGACACAACTAAAAAATCCCATCTTCCTGACACAGTTCCTTTCTCAGCATCTGTGAGACTAGCTGGCAAGCATCCATACTCAGATCTACTACTGCTGCCAAGGCCACAAAGACTGCAGCATCTTCCATACAATTAACATGTCTCGTGGCTATTTGTACAATGGGCTTGCTGCATTGACGTTCTCCCTGAACAGTAGAACTCATCACAAAGCCTTTATAAACAGGATAGGGGAACTGGCTGAAAGAAAAATCTCCACTGCTGTGAGGACTTGCAACAGGAGAATTGAGGGATGAACATCCTGACCGTCCATTACCCATGTCAATCAGAAACTTCCCTCCCTTCTGGGAACTGATCACTGATTCTGCAAGCAATATCCCATTATTCATGCCAACCAATCCACAGCCCTCTGCCACAAGCTCAAATCTGCAGCCCAAACCGTCACTACCGCCGCGTTCTTTCCAAGCTTCCAGTCGACCCCATGGCGTCCAACTGCCTTCTCCCATATGTCTAAGAATAAGCCAAGCTCCAGGGTTAGAGCGGCTAACCCTATCTGTACCAACTGAAGGAACAAAAGGAGTTACCATTGATGCAGCTGCAACTGGAGACCCAGAAAGATCATGTATCATAACCAACCATCCTTTCCGTACCCTTATATCTCTCTCCCGACTACTACTACAGGAGCTTAACCAGCCCTTATTACTTGAGTCACATTGGATCGATCTGTGACATATAAAAAGCTGTAATCAGAATCAAAAGAAATCAACAAATACAAAAACAGTCTCTAAACCCCTGCTAATAAAACAGAACAAGAACATGCAACCATCCAAAGAAACATCTACATACAAAGGAAAAACAAAAAACAGGCAACAATCCCTTCATACAATCCAAAACATGACAATCTCTTTCCACAACAGAAACGCACTCTCATGGTACAAAACCTTAAAATCTGCTAAAGCAGTTCAACTTTCAAATTTCAAATTTCAAACAAACCACCTCTAATATCCTCCACAAATTTTACATAAAAAAAACATATAAGACATCACCAGGTTTGCTACGGTGGTTAGCTCTTAGAATTTAATCTAAACTGCAGGACAGTCTGACATTAAATATCATAATGGGCACTCTCAACAACCCATTTCCTTAAAATCTGCTAAAGCAACTAAAATTTCAAATTTCAAACAAACCACCTACAATAGCCTACACAAATTTAAAAAAAAAAGGACGACATCACCGGGCTTTGCTATGGTGGTTAGCTCTTAGAATTCAATCTAAACTGCAGGACAGTCTGACATTAATTTTGATAGCATATATACAAATTTTGCATGGGTTTTGATAATGGGTACTCTAAACACCCCATAACTCACAATCTACGCCAGAAGACAACCAACATTCCACCTGATCCACTCATTTATTCAAATTTTAAATTTATGGTTTGATTGGGAGTGGACCACTGGATTTATAGATCAGAAGCGTCACTGGAAATGGGGGCATTTGAGTGTCTAGTATAAGGGCTCGGTTAGATGGTGAAGTGGGAGTGCTTCATATCCCTGTCAAGGTTCACATCCGAGTCAATGTCATCCCTCATGCGCTGTCTTGCTCAAGAAAGCAGGCTGCTTCGAGTGGTTAAGACCAGTTGCATGTATGGATGACTTTGGCAGAATAAGATACCCACCTAGGTGAAGAATTTCTAAGCCATCTACATTCAATTGGAATATTGTTAGATTGGGAAAATGCACACTTGCCACACATTGATACCAATAATAATAGAAAGTCAATTGTAATATTGCCAAAGTGGGAAAGGTGCTCTTGCCACATATTGATGGCAACAATAATAGAAAGCATATTGTGATAACAAATAAGGGATTTAAATTTCACACTAGCGTTCTTTTGAATTGAAGAAATCCTGTATACCAATCTCTAGCTACATACAAAGGAAAAACAAAAAACAAACAACAATCCCTTCATACGATCCAAAACATGACAAACTATTTCGACAACAGAAACACACTCTAATGATACAAATCCTTAAAATCTGCTAAAGCAGTTCAAACTTCAAATTTCAAACAAACCACGCACAATAGCCTCCACAAATTTTTATGTAAAGCAGTTCAAATTTCAAACAAACCACCTACAATAGCCTTCACAGATTTTACATAAATAATATATAAGACATCACCGGGGTTTGTTATGGTGGTTAGCTTTTAGAATTTAATCTTAACTACAGGACAGGTTGACATTAAATATGATAGCATATATAGAAATTTTGCATGGGGTTTGATAATGGGCACTCTAAACACCCCATTTCTTTAAAATCTGCTAAAGAAATTCAAATTTCTAAGTTCAAACAAACAACCTACAATAGCATACACAAATTTTACATTAAAAAAAAATATAGCAAAATAACAAACAGAAAAAAGACACCACCGGGTTTGTTATGGTGCTTAGCTCTTAAAATATAATCTAAACTGCAGGACAGTCTGACATTAAATATGATAGCATATATACCAATTTTGCATGAAGTTTGATAATGGGCACTCTAAACACCCCATTACCCGCAATCTATGCCAGAAGACAGCCAACATTCAACCTGATCCAGTAGTTTATTCAAATTTTAAAGTTATGGGTTGACTGGGAGAGGACCACCAAATTTATAGATCAGAAAATTCACTGGAAATGGGGACATTTGTGTGTCTAATATAAGGGCTTGGTTAGAGATGTTGAAGTGGGAATGCTTCATATCCCTGTCATCAGACTCAATGTCATCCCTCATGGGCTGTCTTGCTCAAGTAAGCAGGCTGCTTCAAGTGGTTAAGACCAGTTGCATGTTTGGGTGACTTTGGCAGAATAAGATACCCACCTAGGTGAAGAATTTCTAAGCCATCTATATTCAATTGAAATATTGCCAGAATTGGGAAAATGCACACTTGCCACACAATGACACAATGATAACAATAGACATAATGATAACAATAGAAAGTCATTTGTAATATTGCCAAACTGGTAAAGGCACGGTTGCCACACATTAATGGTTGATAATAGAAAGCATATTGTGAAAACAAATAAGGGATTTAAATTTCACGGTAGCGTCCTTTTTCATTCAATTCAAAAGAAAATCCTGTATACCAAGCTCTAGAGATTCTGCACAATGTAGTTGAGAGTAAATAATGCGTAGCTAAGAATCAGAGCACCAACCGTGATCTAGAATTCCTGTCGCGGCTAAACTTGTAGCTGAAAATTGGTTGCCGAATATTGCCCTGAATCTGCAAGACCTGCGGACTGCACTGGGGCTCGCCGTCAAAATGGAAAACAAACCTTGGGTCAGGCTCTGCCCGGACGTTCAAGTGAAGCTGAGGTCCCACTTTCGAATCTCCGGCTGAGCTTTTCCCAATAGACACCCACCCATTGTGGAACACGACCAGCCTCTTGTGGGCTCCCTCCAAGTCCAAAGGAACCGAGAATTTACCCAACACCTTTCCCAAGTTCATACCGCAGTTCGAACCCTGCCGGCCTCTGTAAACCGTAATGTCCAGCTGCGGATTCGAAACCCCAAGGCAAGAATAATTCTTGGAAAGCTTCACTAGCTCCGAATGCTCCAGATGAAAACTCGCCACCAAGTTTTGGACATCAGGGGCAGGAGCGTCGACAAAAATGAGAGGAACCGCCGCTATCTGGACTGGGAATTTATCAAATTTGATCTCACAAAAGCAAGGAAATCTTGAAGAATGAATGCCTGCTCTGGTGGGTTTGGAGGCCATGGGGATTCTCAGCGCCAAACCTCCCACCAAGACCTTCACGAATGGGCACGGATCCATTTGTAACAAAAAATAATACTCTCACAGCGTCATCAGATCGAATCCTGTTGAACACACATGGTCTCGAGGCTTCATGGAATCGACTCTCGTAGAGATCTAACCCCCACATATATACGCGCCGGAATAGTTTTCAGGTCGACCTATCGGAGTGACCAGAGATTTGGTTGTCACAGGCTGGAGATGGCGAGAACCGAGAGAAGAGCGGACTAAGTGTCGAGGGTTCGCAACCTGCGGATGGATAAATTTGGCTTCTCCGCAGGGATGACCCAGTGTGAGCTGTGAAGCATGATGCTACTTAAAAAATCTAATAATAATGCAAGGAAAATAAAGGAAAAGGGCGAAAGTAGGTCAGTGGATGGGAGTAGTCTACCGATTTTTTGTCAGGCTACTGGTGAAACCCTAATTCACAAATCTCTGCAATCTCGTTTTCGCTCCCGCCCTGCGAAAAGCGAACATATCCTCCTTCTTGTTCTAGAATGTAAACGAAGTTTGGGTTGGGAGGGGTTTTGTAAAGAAAAGTAAAGTTTTAGCTTTTTTCAAAAATGCTAATTTCATAGTGAAAAACAGTAAATACATTTTTTTATTTTCACATCACTAGTTAAGTAGCTATATAATGTTTTTGGTTCTTGGTTAGGTTGGAAAATATTTATAATAATATAATTTTATGGTTGTTGTTTAAGTTTATTAGGTGTTATTAAAACACTAAATACATTTTTTTTATTTTCACATCACTAAAGAAGTAACTATATAATGTTTTTGGTTATTGGTTAGGTTAGAAAATATTTATAATAATAATAATATAATTTTATGGTTGTTGTTTAAGTTTATTAGGTGTAATTTTTTTTAATTTCAATTTAATAATTTTTAAATGGAAAAATATGATTTTAATTTGGTTGTATTGAAAATATTTATATGTTTTTACATATAACGTGGGTGCAAACAAAGGAGAATATATAGTAAGTCTATTTAATAGTTAATAACAAGTGTTAATTTCTTAAAATTATATGATAAATTTGAAAGGAGTAGGGTATGTATCTTTTTTCGGGTGAAATATATTAAAATTATTGTGTGAATGGGGTTGTAAGACCCTATATTTTCATCCTAGGAAAATATAGTCCTCTCTTAGCCACTTGCATAGTTTAGATTGTCATAAGAAAAGTACGTACATTTTCTTAAGATGTAAACATTTCATTTTAAGCAGTGTCATAATGTGGTTTCAGCGAAGCATTAAAAGATGGAATGAGCATGCACATTTGGGATGCTAGTGTTATATTCAGCTTGAGGCATGATTGCACGTCTAAGAAGACTCTAACAAGGGTTGCAGAGGAGAGGTTGGGGGATTGTAGTCTCACTTAGAAGTGTATACAAGCAAGTTAAGCCCTATGAGAAGTTGTGAAACAAAATTAAGGGATTTGACAAGTTGCACAAAGGCAACTTAGTAGTGGTACTAAGTGAGCAATCCTTGATTCAACTTGATACTCTCTCCTTGGCACTACCACTTTGTAAGATGGAGAAGAAATGTGAAATAGATGTGCAACCCACTAAAGAAGTTGAAGGTTGTTGTAATGTATATCGGTGGTTATGTCATGATGTGAAAGGAAGTGTTGGAACTTGGAAGGTGACCATTAGAGTAGATTTACCATGGAGTGCAAGGAGGTGCAAGGATCTGATAAGGAGGGAACTACACAAATCTAACAAGTAGGCCATATTGGGTTAGGATATTACTATTTTGGGACATCCAAAGTTGAAGGTGCATTTTATGGAGGTGCAGTCAAAGTGCTTGGGTGCGTGCCACAGCGTAAGGGTATCTAGGACTTTTAGTGTGTGTTAGTGGTGTTAGTGCATTCTGTTTGATCAACACTAGCTAGAATGTGTTCCATGAAGGAAAAAATCCCACAAATTTGGGATGACTTAACCATTTGGCATTTAAGGTGTGTTATGTCCTAGTTTTGAGGAGACAATTAGAACCATCTTAGAGTGTGATGGGTTGTGCCATGGACTTAGATCCACTTATATGGGTTGAGGTGTAAAGGTACCATGTGAGTTGAGGAAAATGATTACAATGCTTACCTATATAAAGTGTTTATGATATAAGATTAATAAGTTTTTGTTGGAGAATGGAAGAGGAGGATAAGAAAAGAGAGGCATTAAGGTTTGTTGTAAATCAATAAAAAGGAACGAACTTGTTAATCTTATTAGCAAGATTGTTCAAGTTGTCTCTTCAATAGGAGTGAATTTTGGCTAGGACTAGGGAGTTAAGCATTGATTGGGTACTCTGGAAATCCAAGACCTAACATATCCAAGCTAGTCCATTAAATAGATTCATCTTGGGCAAGGGTTGTTCAGGCTAAGGTGCAAATATCCCCTCTGCACAAACTATTTAACATGCAAATTTGGATCTGATTCTTCAACTTGTCCTGACGATGAACCACACTGGTTGGTTCGAAACGCCTAAACAAATGATATATCTTGTGATTTACGCTGGAAAAATTTCTCGTAAACTACACATTAAGAAAGTTTGTGCACTCCTATATGGATAAACATGCTTATTATCTTTCATGCGTTTCATCAAATATTTAACATATTATTCATCAACTTTATTTAGATATTCATCATCTCCAATTAACAAATATACATTAAGCAAGTTCATGCACTCTTATATCGATAACATGCTTATTATTTTTCATGAGTTTCATTAAAGATTTAACATATTATTCATCAACTTTGGATTTGGCGAGGATGGATTCTAGTATATTACCAAGTGTGTTTTTTTCAATTGTAGTTCTTACTTTCATGATTAATTTGGTTGTAATTTTTACTTCCACGATTAATTTAGTCTAAGTTATCTAGGTAGTCATTAATGATCTATTCAGTGCTATGTGGGGGTTTTACTTTTCAACAAATATGAAGTATCTATGTTACATTGGGACCTAGTGACCTTGTTGAAAAACCCTAGCAAACATCTTTGAAACCATTTACTAGCACTAGTTGAACTTGAGATATCTCAAAAACTAAAAGGAACAAATAAGGGTTGCTTTGCCAATCCACTCATAACCTAATCCACTTTGGTGTACTTATATTCTCAAAGTGAATCAAATACCAAGAATGATCTATGTCTTCTAAAACCTATAATCACATTGTTTCCCTAATAGCAACTAAAAACTTCTATACCCAGTTGTTGAACTTTTGCAACCAATTATAAACCTTCAACAAGAAGTAGTTTTCTAACGAGAATTATTGCCATATCTTCCTTGGTTTTACGAGGAAAAAGAAATAAAATTTCATTTGTTATCAAAGATAAACCAAATTCATTATTTGCATACTTCCAAACCTAGGGTTTCGTATCCAAAGTAGATCCTAACCACATCAATGAAACAAACTTTGTTTTTATGTATCATCCAAACATTATGTACAATTACAGACTCGCCTCTAATCCATTGTTTATAAAAATGTTGAATATTTTCATACATGATATACTGAACAATTGGACAATGAAAATAGTTGTCATCGCTATTCTTCCATTTATATGCTTTTTGCAACTTATTTGAAAGAGCAATTTTGTCCCAACAATTAGACTTGTAGCATAAAGAACATGGTTAATACATATGATTAGACCAAAAACTAGTTACTACCAAAATTCAACCAAAAAAAATATTACTGCATAAAAATAGAATTAAAAACAAAAAATATAAAAACAAAAATTTCCCAAATTAAAAATAAATAAATGATAAACTTTTTTTTACCAAAATTTAGTGATTTTTTTGGTGCTAATACTAACATCACCATTACAACAAGATATTTTTCTAGTGCTAATACTGCCATTACAACAAGATATAAGAGGGATATAATGCAAAAAGCTTAATAATAATATGTATGTAGAAGATGGTATTCAGACTGGTGAATTCATGATAATCAATGGGACTACAGTCAAAATAATTGGATGTTATTTACTTTTTTACATAGATTGTCAAAATAATTGCGTAAATCGGTTTTTTTTAACCAAAATTTAACAAAAACTTTGCTAGTGCTAACATTAGAACCACCATTACAACAAGATATATTTATAGTGTTGACAACACCATTATAGTAAGATACCTCAAGAGAGACAGAAAATCTAAAAAGTATGATAGTAATATGTATCCAGAAGATGGTATTGAAACTAGTAATTGTTCACGAATCCATAAGATTGTAAGGTCATTCTCATTATCATAATCATTGTCATCATCATCACATCCTTGTCATTGTTATTGCCATCATTACATTATCATCATAATCACCATTCATGCCATCATCATCATCATTATGGACATTGTTTGCAATTGTTCATAATTGTAGATGTTGTAAGAAATATCATCAACCCAAAAAATGTGATCAGTGCTAGAAAAGGGTTGTTTAGGACACATTGATATATGTAAGAGAAATAACAACTCTATTTTTGAGAGATGATCGATGATGATCATCATCACCACCATTATCATCGTCATTGTCATTTTTATCATCCTCATCATCATCATTAATGTAATTTCTATCGACATTGTTGTAATCATCATCATCATTCATGCCATTATAGTTTTTGATGATAACCTAGATGAAAATGATGATGATGACACCAAAGATAATGCTTATGATTATGACAATGACAACATCTAAAATTGGGAAGATTCGCCAACGTCATTAGCATCGTCATCATCATAATCATTGCCATCATCATCATTGTCATTGTAACCACTATCGTCTTTATCATCATAATCACAATTCATGTCATCGCCATCATCTTCATTTTCATCATTGTCAATATTATTGACATTGTCATCAATTGTTCATAATTGTCAATGCCATAAGGAATATCATCAATGCAGAAAATATGATGAGTGTTGGAAAAGGGATGAAAAAGCAAACATAGAAATGGGGGCAACAATAGAAGTAAAATTGGATGAAAAGTGGATACAACATAAGTAGATGCACAACAACATGAAAAACCTGACGCAAAAGTGGATGCAAAAGTAGATGCAGTTGTCAATGCAAACTTGGATGCAAACATGAAGGCAAAAGTGGAAGCAAACATGGGTCCAATGGTAGGTGTAAAACTTGGCACAAATTGTGGTGAAACAAATGTGGATGCAACAAGGGACACAAAAGCAGATGCAAAAATGGATGAAACAAAAGTGGATGCAATAGGGGATGCAAACGTGGAAGCAAATGTGGTTGCAATGGTAGGCGCAAGATATGGTGCAACAAAAGTGGATGTAACAATAGACAAAAAAATATGCAAAATAAGATGCAAAAATGGATGTAAAAGTGGAAGCAAACATTGATGCAAGAGGCAAAACAAAATTGGATGCAAAAAATGGATACAATGTAAGTAGATGCAAAAGTAGATACAAAACGAGATGCAAAACCGAATGCATAAACCTGACACAAAAGTGGATGCAAAAATAGATGCAATATTTGATGCAAAATAGGATGTGAACATGGATGCAAAATTGGAAGCAAACGTGGATACAACAGTGAGTGCAAAACATGGTGCAAATTGTGGCATAACAAAAGTGGATGTAATGATAGATGCAAAAAAAGAATCAAAGTATGATGCAAATGAAGATGTAAAAAGGGATGCAAAAAGTGAAATTTAAAATGGGTGCAACAGTGGATGCAAAATTGTGTGCAAAAGTGGATGCAATAGAAGTCGATGCAAAAGTAGATGCAAAACGAGACACGAAACCCGATGCAAATCCTGGTCCAAAATTGGATACAAAAAGGGATGCAAAAATAGATGTAGTAGTTGATGAAAACCTAGACGCAAATGAGGATGCAAAATTATAATCAAAAGTGGGTGCAAAAGGAGGTGCCAAACTAGGCGCTAATTGTGGCACAAAAATATTAGATGCAATAGTGGGTACAATAATAGATGCGAAAGAGGATGTAAATATGGATGCCAAACAAGATGGAAAAGTGGATGCAACAAAAGTAGATGCAAAATTAGATGCAAAACTAGACACAAAACTCGATGTAAAACTTGGCGCAAAAGGGATGCACAAATGGATGAAAAAATGGATGCAAAAAATGATTTAAAAAAGGATGCAAAAGTCGATGCAAAAGTTGATGCAAGTGTAGGTGCAAAAAGTGGATGCAAATGAGGATGAAAAAGTATGTCAAACAAAATTAGGTGCCAAACTTGATGCAAAACCTGGAACAAAACCTGGTGTAAAGGATGACACAAAACTTGGCATAAAATTTGGTGCAAAACGTGGTGCAAAACCTATTGCAATACCTGGTGCTAAACTTGGTGTAAGATTTGGTGCAAAACTTGATGCAAATTTTGTGTCAAGTTTTGCACCATATTTGATAAATGGATGCAAATAGCACCAAAAATGGGCTCTAGATGCAAAAAAAGAAGTAAAAAGGGACGCTAATCGCTGGCTTTGTTGTAGTGAATTCAGTTGTTTTGCCATTTGGCCACCATTCCGAATGTCTCTGGGTGTTTTTAAGGAAGTTATTTAGCTTAACCAGCTATCATGGGTCAATATGAGACTCTGAATAGTATTTCGGTTTCTATTATCCTGGAAATACCGAGTTTGATAGCCAGATCAAGTTATGGGACCTTGCTGCAGGTGAGTCTGCTGCGATAAATTAAAATTTCAAAAATTTATAAATTTCTGATTTTTCACTTTTGCACAGGAAAGAGCTTCAAAGGGTACAATGTTCTGAAAACTGATGCAAACAATAATGGTCATCTCTGTGTTCTGGTAATGGTCATCTCTGTGTTCTGGTAAGTACGAATTACTAACTTCATTTCTGCATATAGTATTCAGTTTAACTCTGGGTAATGCATGATGTTAGCCTTGCCATTTGTTTTACCTCTCAAAACTCTTCTTGAAAAATTTGGACTGGGTTTATTCTGTTTGCTGATCTGACTTTATTTTTATCACAGGTGGCAAGCTGCAAATAAATCTTTTTGCCAAAAATATTCTTAATTCCTTTGTCTGGCCACTTTTCTCAGCCAAACCATCGATTACTGATGGAAAGCGAGAAGTTCATGGATTGGCAGTGTGAGTTAGGCAGGTGAATATATTTCTGTTTTGGCACTATTTTTTTTAATAGAGTTTTCCATAACGTGAATTGTAGATTTATAGTACCTGGAAAACTCATTTTCACCTGGTGCTAATTTCGAATCGAAAGTCAAGTATTTGGGGCTAGCAATAAAGATTTTATTTTCTTGGTAATGTATTAGGTTTAGTACATTGGCATATGTATCTTTCTAACATCACAAACGCTGCAGAACTTCCTATGGGGTCAGAAAGCATTTTGACGATGCAGAAGGCACCGAAGCCAGTAGCATCAAACTGACATATTGTAAAAGGTAATGAACTGACAAAACTGCTATATGTATTCCATTTCAAGCAACCGAGAATATCATCATTGAGTTACCATTTGTTTTGATCAAATTCAGTCTGATCCCTTATAGGGTTTTAATAGGAAACTTCTTGTACCCTGCTGGGTACTTAAAAGTCACCAGTTAGGTTGCTATTCTAAGTAAACAAGTTGAATTCACTTAATAACATAAAAACATGTATCAATTAGCAATTTAGCCCTTGTTTTTCCTGTGGATGCATGTTAAACATGGTTTACGTACATGATCCTAACAATGTCTAAGTTGCAGGAATTGCAGTAATGGTGATGCGGCCAAGCCACACACCCATGAATTTTCTGAGGACACAAAAACTAATGGCACGGAGCCTATAGAATCAGTGGATGCTGAATTCTTCCCATCCAATCAAGCTAATAAAGAGAATAATTCTCTGCAACCTCGACCAAAGTCTTTTACAAAAAAGTTCAAAGAAGATAAACCTGAACAAAAAAGAGGAGCAACTGGCCATGGCAATGGCAGACAAAGACGAAGGCAAGCTCCTAAAGCTGCTTCTGAAAAGGGCAGGGTAAATCAATGTCCAAGGACCCCAAAACGGTAAATCTCAAACTTCTTCCTGGGAAAATGTCAACTTAACAATTTCTTTTAGGGCGAGCTTATTTTGTTAAACTTATGTTTCGGCTCTCCTGTGGCATGCTAGAGTATTCTATGACTTTAAATGTTAGAAATTAAAATGAACCAAAGCATTAAAATAAATATAGACTAAGAATCTTCTCTCCAAATATGAGCTTCTACAAAACTATAAGCGTGCAGATCATTTTCTTTCACAAGTTGATTGTACATTTGGTCAAGGGATATATGGTTTTATATAGGCAAACTACTTTAGTCCCCTGAACTAAAAAAAAAACTATAATGTTAGGCCCTCAAAGGTTTCGTTTTTATTGAAAATTGAATGATTTTCTTCTTTGTGTCCATTTCTTGAATACTTCGTTTCTATGTAAAAGGCAATAAACCTTACATGAAAGTCCCTTAAGATTTGGTACAGAAATTCCCTGCCAACTACAACTTCCTTTTTTTGTAGCTTATATGTGTGCATATGCTAAAATATTTTTATGAAGAGGCTGCTTCAATTAAGGTTGCCAGCATCTGTCTCTTAGCTTGCCAGTGCTCAGAGAGCAGTTGCAAAAATGACCATCTATATATTAGAAACCATGATACCTGCATAAGTAAGTAGTTCAGTCATCTGCATTAGAGTCTTATACATGGAGGCACAATAAAATAGAATATAGCTAGTATTACGTAGTGTGCTTTATAAGAAAGGGCTTTAATTATACCTGTTCTCTGAACATGTCTTTCATACACTCATTACTTGTCTTGTCTAACCAATTGACTTGTCCTGTCTACCAATTGTTTATTAGAATAGCTTGGACCCAATATAACACTAAGATTTCATTTGAGATCTGCCCCTGATGTTAGATATGTCACCTAATTTCCCATTTACTTTTGTCGTCACATACATCATTTCATATGCCATCTGCTTCCGATGTCAGATAGATCGCTTAATTGCACCGATTTCTCACTTAACATAAGTTTCTTGTTTTATGGCGATCATTAAGTACCAGCCTCCTCCAATAAATGCTCCTCATATTGGATTATATCCCCTCTGATCTGATCTTCACGTATTTCAGCTCCATTCCAAATCAATCCGTATATGTACTTACTTCTGCACGTGTCAGGAATTTATCCCGCATTCAACACTTGCGATCTTGCATGGCTTTCCTTATTTGGTTGTACAGTAAAATATTCTCAAAACCCAGTTCCATTCACACTTAAAACCAACTTGCAAACACATTTAACTCTTTTATAAATTGGCAAAAGAAATGCCTAATTTCTCGCTTACAAAAGAAAACCACGTTCTGCACCTAGATATTGACATACATCTCTCTGCTTCACATTACATGGAATCCATTAGCATAAGCCAACTTACTCAACTGGTGGCATTGTTTCTCTTAGCACTTGTTCTCATGACTCTTCTGATTATCGACATCGTAAAAGTAGAAACACAAAGAAAAAAGAAACCAAGAAAACAATAACATCTCGAACGAGGAGCATATGATTCTACAACAAGTACTTGGCATGATTATGGAGTATGTTTGAGTTACAGCTCACATCTTTGTGGAGAGATAGTCAAAATTCTGAATCTCACGCCTATTTTTGCATTATTTTACGCGTTGTCTTAATTCCCCGCTTCCTTGTCTGTTACAGGTCTACGACGGATGCTTCAAATATGCATTTGGATCTGCCATGGTGCTGAAACTCTCATTTTTTATGCTTTTATCATCTCTGCTGGGATGCCGATGATTACAAAACTAGCATATCAAGCTGACAAAGGAGAGGCACTGCAGACTGCCCTGATTGGAAATAACAACGCTCCTTGAATCTAAAGAATCTAAACTCAGGACTGATAAATGTATCATTGATGCCAGTATTCCAGTTTCGTTTTTCCTATATATATGAAAACTTTCTGAAAAGAGTATCAGTCTGCTTCATAGGCATAATGTCTTAATTGTTAGCATTCGTGCTTGTCTTGTATTCTTCACATGTTACAGTCTCTCATAAGAAATGCTTATTTTCAAGGTTTTGCATCCCATCAGATGGTGTTCTCGTCATTTCAAATTATACAAGTATTTTAATGTGCCGAAACCAGTGAGAATGATCTTCTTTTTGTCTTACGTGTACTCAGCCGGAATTGATATTGAATCACTAGTTTTAACTTGATGCAGGGACTTGCTGCCTCGCAGCTTCCCTTGTTCTAATTTACGTGTTTCCTCATGACATTTTTGGCTTTCTTTGTGTCTCCTTAAACTTATTGGTGTATCTTGTTTAATGAGTGATGGTCACGTTATAAAGTAACATATAAACCGTAACATTCAAGGTGGAGGTAGTACCTGGAATCTTGTCTACACAAGAATCTCTAGCCAGGACCAAAGAAGCTTCTTCTATCTAGATTGTGCCAAGTTAGAATGTGGTTGTGAATGGGCAACCGCAAGAAACAATTGAACTTTAAGGGGCTTCCTACTTCCATAACGGAGAGGTAATGTGAGAAGGACATCACTTGGGAAATGGAGGTGATGTGATCATAAGCTTCCTTCGACGAAATCAATCATTCCTAATGTGTCCACCCCACAAAAGCACCTCAAACCTCTGTAAGATGTTAGTGTCCACCATGCAAAGCATGTTACAATACCTTTCCCATTCAGCCACTATTTCCTTTGGTAGACCGATATGCCATTCATGTGGCGAGGAATGAGAAACTGCACGCTGCCTGGACCACTCCCACAAGCTGGCAAGCGTATCTAACCCCTGTGAGTTAAGACCATTAATGATTGAGATATGGAGGAGGTGGATTCCATTGAGGCCTTTGATGGCATCTAGGCCCACTTTTATTATCAGTCGATTACCCACCCTCGAGCATAGATTGTTGCAAAACCAAGGGATGGTGAGCCTGAGACTACTCTAGATTTTTGAAGGATTACTAGCCGAAGGAACCCACTACTACACCAAGGGTACATTTAAGACATTTTTTAAGACAAAAGAAATCTTTTGTCTTAAAAAGTCACTTTTTAGTTTAGTTATTTTACATTAAAATTTAATATCAATTGAATTGTTAAATATAAAATTATTTTAGTTATTTTACATTAAAATTTAATATCAATTGAATTGTCTTAAATATAAAATTTAAGACAAAAAGAGTGTGAGACAAAAATATTTTAAGACAAAACTTTATATTTAAGACAAACATTTTAAGATAAAAATATTTTAAGACAACTTTAAATTTAAGACAAAAACATGATGAGACAAAAATATTTTAAGGCAAATGAGTTTAAGGCAAATATTTGAAGACAAAACTTTATATTTAAGACAAACAATTTCAGGAAAAAATATTTTAAAAAAAAGTTTATATTTAAGACAAAAATAGTTTAAGACAAGTATTTTAAGACAACTTTATATTTAAGGAAATGACCACTTGACAAGAAACTCATTTAAGACAATTAACGATTAAGACAAAAACATATCAATTTAAGATAATATTATCTAACAAGTGCAAAATTGACTCTCATAGTGCACCCTAAGTTCGCCAGCTTGCAGGCTACTATTATCTCGCGCCTTTAATGAGGTTGTTTTTTCACTTACCATTCACATTATCATATATAAAGACAACGATTTGTGAGGCTCTTCGTTTTGTGGGGGTAACCGACTCTGATGAAGATGACAACTTTTCCTTGCAAGATTTCCTCAATATCAATTCTACTTTTGTCCCTTCGATCTTTGTTGATATGAATAGAGAAAAAAATTTGTCATTGAATTTGGCTTGTGAGTCACTTTGGTGCTCACTATCGCAGAGCAGTTGATAAAATAACTAAATTGTGGACTCCTTCTTCTAGTTATGTGATTAAGCCTCGAGTTTAAATTTCCCTTAATATGCATTCCCTTAGACTTTGGATCTATCTCAGGGTAATCTACTACAAGAAAGATTGCATTGTGGACGACTTACAATTAGGTGGGGAGTTGAAGCCCTTCCTTCATTTTTAGTCATCATTAAACACACTCATTGGTAAGTGTACATTGCTTATGTGTATTTCCTTATGGAGTGTGATGAATCTTGTTACATTGTGAATGGTGGAATATCTTGCGTGTTTTTTAATGTAAATGAATGTTTGAGTTTTGACACTCACTATGTCTTCATGATTAGAATGGTGTCATGTATTCACATTATTCTATTCATTACTTATTTATTGTTAATCTTGGTAGGTCCATTCCATTTTCTATTATATAATAAACAACTTTACACCACACAGATTAACCAGGTGGCCTCAACTTGCTCCGAGGGGAAACCGAGTTTGTTGGCCACTCGTCAGTGTTATAAGCTATCCAAAAAAAATATTGTTTCAATCTTTCTAGACAGTCTAGATACATCTCTATCTCATGTCCAGACACTACATAATTGTAAAAATTGACATTTGCAACATGAAAATTAAAATCTAAGTTCATAGACCAAAATTAACCATGGGATCAGTCTAATCCTTCTGCTCCTAAGGCAAATACGACAGGAGAAAGATCTTCAGGTGTTTCCCCTGGCATGCCATACAACTCTAGAATGCATGGGATGTGGCAATCAATTCTGTCCATCTTGATATCCGGTTTGTGTAGCTGGAAGAGAATTTTCTCCATGTCTTTCTTGTAATTCGACATTCCCTAAATTGTCATTGCCATACCCACAAATATCTGCTCCATTGCCTTGCCGAGTAGACTCTTGATTACCGAGTACAGGTACAATGTTTTCTTGAACTGTGTGATTCTCCCTTGAGTGTTTCCTAGATCTGGAACAAGAGTCCTCCAACTGTCCATGTCTTCCTCTGTCTCTCTTCCTTTCTTTATCTCCTTTTCCCATTCTTCCATCAATTTGCAAATGCCAACGTCTATCACCTCACTATAAGCCTCTACTACTTTAGCGATGAGGTGCCCCTTATCTGTTCGGGGGGTTGAGCCTCTCGTATCGCACCCACATCCTCTTGCAGCATGGGCCATGGCCTACTTGGTAGAACACTATTGACACCCAGAAAGAGTTAGATTCAAATTCAAAATTTTTTGTAATACACCACCTTGTCCGTGCATGTTTTTCCTCTCCTTCATTTTTCACTGCATACGTGCAGGGGTAGGCGGAAGCCCCCAGGTCTCGCATGGAAGGTCTTTGAACCTTACCCCGAGGCCCACCATTGGTCCCTTCCTCCTTACTATGGATTACATGCAGGTCATTCCACTCCATCTCAAGCCGAGCCCAAGGGCCCTCCTTGAAGCGGCAGTATGTCTGCAGTGCTTCCATATCCTTGTTCCCTTAGCCTAAAGAGAAATGGTTTTGCCTCTTAGGTTCCTCAAGTTAGTTTTCCACTCAGGATTCTTGGTCTTGCCAACAATCTCATGGGGTTTCCAACTATTCCAGCAATTCTTTGCAGACTACCACCAGGTTTGTGACCCCAGCCCGATGCCATCAGCTTTCCCCTACTACTCTCTACAAACCCTGGCCCCTCTTGAATTGTAGTGCCTCTATCTAGTTTCCCCCAAACCTTAATTACAAAGCGCATAACCTCACAGTCTCATAGCCCACTTTTGCCCCCCCTGCAGTCATAGTTTTTTCCAATTTTGGAGAAAGTATAGACACAGAACCTAGCCATGGAAAGAAATTCCCTCCCCCATTTCCACCAACAACATTCAATTCTCCATATTTTTGGATTCTTTCCCCTCCTTTCCCCTCAAAATAACCCCAACTAGAACATAGATTTAATGTTGAGGCAAAGCTAAATTACATACCCAGTTTCTACAGGTAACCTTCCATGACGAGGGTTCCTCCAGTTTCGTCGACCTTCCACTGCTCTGTATTGCCACCCCTCTACACAACCTTTAACTACTGCATTATACGTCGAATGACCTCGCATACTCCACCACCCTACCTTATTTCTTGTCCTGCCACCTGGCCCACTTCCCCAACAGGCATTAATACCGAAGGAAACGGCACTCCCTACCTTGAGCATGTGGGGGACAATGGTAATAAGTGCCCTGGTGCTACGTATGGCTGCGTCCAGGCTGGCCTAACTGACAATCCGCATCTCGATCAAGAGAATATGCTATTCATTATTATGTGCATGGTGAATGCAATTATGTGTTCATATTCAATCAGTTGATTTCAAAATTTATGGGTATACTTAGTTTAACCAATCCCTACGCTAGTTATTCTGTCAAAACTAAGAATTTAAGTATCAGGAATTGGGCAATGGGTCTCCTTGAAACTACTGGAGGGTGAGCACACAACAGTTGTAGTTCTTCTTTATGAACCTAGCCTAGGTTTCTTTTTAATTCATATATGCTATGTTTTCGAGGTTGAGAGGAAGTGGGAGAACGTGACTTTGTTGACATGTTAGCAGGTCCAACACCTAGTGGGCACTGGTGAAACCACACCCTAGTGGAACCATGTTGTGTGTATAGACACCAACCATAATCCATTGACTCCAGTGATCAAATCTAAGGTAAGGGTAGGGTCTATACACTTGGCCAATTTTAATTTTATTTTTATTCTAGGTGAGAATCCTAAAGGCCAAGAGTGTGCTCTAGGTAGAAATGGGTATTGGGAAAATTTCTAGCTTCCCATCACTTAGATATTTGTACCCTACAACACCCTAAGAGTGTAAAAATTAATATAAATTTGCTACTACTGATGTATTCGAACTAAAAACAAGAGATTACAAATTTGCTCTATTATTTTGCGAAATTGAAATGACAATTTAGAAACACATGAAACACATGAAACCATCAAAAAAACACAAGAACACAATTATTTATAGGGAAACCCAATAGGGAAAAACCATTACATTGCCTTTCATTAATCATATGAGAATGATAAACCATTACAATGTCTTGCTTCAATCCTGAAGCACACCCTATGTTGTAATCATCTTCTCCTATTGATTGTCTTGCTCTGGCCAACCCTTACTCAATTCAAGGTCCCATCTTTTTCTTATTTACTTGCACGATTCATGAGGAAATTAGCTCCTAAATAATAGGGGAATTTACAATTCCCTTGTGCAAATCCCATGTAATTTATCACGTGCCTCAATGCCTAGAATATACACTCAACTAATATACAAATAATAATTACAATGTGCCTTTTCCTCCACTTTAGTTTGGCAATTCAAACTTCATGCATGTTTGGGTTACTTTTAGTTGATTGACCAGTTTAACTAAGAAATCATTGAGTTAACAACAATTCTACTACTCAACTAACCTTCAACTGACTCAACTAGTTGCTTGAGCTCAGTTAACTAAGTCAAATTGAGAATAACTTAATTAGATTGCTAAATTTTAGCAACACTGCATGCACCACTCTACTTCTAGCCTATAACTAGAATTTACTAAGTAAACAAGTAGACAAGGCCATTTCACACAAGTTAACTTCCATTGAAGTCATATTGTTGATTTAGAAAATCAAATTACTAAATTTGACTAAGGAACAAGTCAAAATTAGCCTTTCTTGCTACATTTTCTAATACTATGTCTTAGTAAGAAAGGGATTTTGAACCACCCATATCATGCACCTATGGAATTTGAATTTTCCTCTTGAAAATGACTATTTCAATATGTCTTCATCCCACTTCTCACTTGGAATGTACTGTAACATCATAATTCTCCTCTGTACACAATTTCGCAAGTGATGATACCAGATATCAATGTGCTTAGATGTGTCATGAAATACTATATTCTCAAAGAGTTTGATACAAATAGGATTATCAAAATAAATCATTGTCAAATCCATATATTGACTAAAAATACGCACAAGTATTTTCCTCATCCATATGCCCTCACATGCTTCTTGACTTGTAGCCATGTGTTCAGCCTCTGTTGCATTGAATGCCACATACCCCTGTTTCCTACTATACCAGGAAATAAATGCAGACCTAACACTGAAGATAGCACCCAAAGTAATTTTCTTGTCTAATGGACTCCCTGCCTAATCTGCATCAGTGAAGCCTTGGAGCTTCACTCCCTTTGTCCTCCTCTACCATACCCTATTCTTAGTTGTACCTCTGAGGTACCTCAACGCATGATTTTTTGCCTTCCAATAAAGCTTAGTGGGATTAACCATGGCTTGAATCAACTAATTAGTTGCATAACATATGTCAGGCCTTGTGTTCACTAGATACATCAAGGATCCCACAAGTTGTTTGTAAATGTTAGCATCCACTGCCTCTCCTAAAGGAGCACTCTCCTTCCTCCAGTTTGTAGCTAGAGGTGTGTCCATAAGCTTGCAGTTTTCCATGTAAAATATCTAAAGTATTCAAAGGCATACTTACCTTGAATCACAAATATCTCACCATCACCTTGTCATACTTCCAAACCAAGGAAGTAATGTATCAATCCCATGTCCTTCATCTGTCAATCACTACTCATCTCCTCCAAGTATCAAGTCATCAACATACACTACCAAGATAAGAAACTTGACATATACCACAATGTGATAGAAGTTAGCATCTAATTCACTTTTGGTGAGTCCCAATGAACTGATATATGTATCAATTCGAATGTGCCATTCTCGGGGTACTTGTTTGATACCATACATGTGTTATGCTCTTGACCTGCGAGAAGATAATAGAATACCAAATATGCAAATAAATATACCTAGAACATAGAACAATAAGAAATAACAACATGTATTTTATTATTCAGAAAGGAAAGCAATGTTCACTTGCCTCTTCGATGGGGCAACCTCCAATAGAGCTGGGCTCAATTAAAAACTAAGACATGACACTCCTCAAGGGGAGTTTCTATACTTTATATAGGATTCATACATGCAATAGCATGGGTCAGTAATATGGTTCTTATTAATACCATCTATCTAATACCATGGCACATTTGCAACTAACTGTGGTCCCTTCATTAAATGCGGGTCAACCACTTACAATTATTAATATGAGCTTTATTGACTCTTTACTTAATTATAACTATGACTCGACCCTATTACATAAATAAGGGGGTTAGGATTGGACCCTAACATGCCCTCCCCCATAAAAATATCCTTGTCCTCAAGGCTGAAGCTACAGAAACTGCTGAAGGACAGTCTCTAGTTCCTAGGTCACATCTTCTGGAGAGGTGTCTTTCCACTTGACGAGGACTTCCTTGATCATGTGTCCGCGCAGGTGCCATTCTCACGTGTCAAGAACTTGTTCAAGTTGGAGCCAGATTGAACCTTCTTCATCCAATTCCGATAGACTGGTTTGAATTCGACAATGGTTCCCAACCACTTTCTTGAGGCATGATATATGGAAGACTGGATGGATTTTTGCAGTGGGTGGCAAAGCTAGCTTGTAGGCTACTTCTCCGATGCGTTGAAGTACTTGATATGGTTCGTAGAATTTTGGAGATAATTTCTGACAACCCTTGTCTTTGAGGGATGTTGTCTTATATGGTTGTAGCCTCAAGAGTACCTGATCCCCTTCTTGAAATTTGTGTCCTGAACGATGTTGATCTGCCTGTTTCTTCATGCGATTTTGAGCTGGATGGAGATTCTCTCTGAGGTGGGCCAACATGGTTGTGCGGTTCTGTAGGAGTTGATCCACTGCTTGTACCTTCGAGCATCTCTAGATATAAGAAGTAGGTGAAGGAGGGAGTTGACCATAAACTGATTCATATGGAGTCATCTTGGTGGTGGAATGGTAGTTAGTGTTATACCACCATTTGGCTAGAGGTAACCATTGTACCCATAGATATTTCTTTTCTGAAGTGAAACACCTAAGGTAGGTCTCCAGACATTTGTTTACTGTTTTAGTCTAACCATCATTTTAGGGATGATAGGAAGTACTGAGTTGTAGTTGGGTACCTTGTAGCCTAAAGAGTTCCTGCCAAAAGTTACTGGTGAAGATCAGGTCACGATCGGACACAATGGAAGTGGGCATGCCATGCAATTTGAAGATCTGGTCCATGAAAGATTGAGCCACCAAAGATGGTGTAAAAGGGTGGGGTAGGGCGCAAAAATGAGCATACTTAGAAAGTCTATCCACAACCACCATGATGACTGACTTGTTGCCTGACTTTGGAAGACACATAATGAAGTCCATAGAAACTTCCGTCTAGATTGAGGTCAGGATGAGCAATGGTTGTAATGTGCCTGGGGATTTGAATGTTTCTCCTTTATGGCACTGACACACGTCACACTCAGCTACAAAAGTAAGAATGTCCTTTTTCATGCCTGTCCAAAAGAATGAACATCGAGTGCGAGCATAAGTCTTCTAAAAGCCTAAATGGCCTGCAGTGGGAGATGAGTGAAACTCCACCAAAATACGACTTTTAAGGGTGGATGTTGGTGATATCACTACTCTATCCTTGTAGTGAAGAATCTCTTCCTTCCAAGAGTAGCCCGTTGTGGAACTTGGATCTACGTGCAATTTATTAATGAGTTGGGAGAGCAAGGGATTTGAAAACCATTCCTTGGAAGCCTCTTTAATCCATTCTGGAATGGGAAGGGAGATTGCGAGCAAGGTGCTTTCCTCTTCAAATTCGCGTGATAAAGCATCGACAATGAAATTTCATGCCCAACATTTTGGCGAGCCATTTATTTTGTTGTGGCGAGGATAGGTGTTTCTCTAAATTATATTTAAGGCTTTGATGGTTTGTGCGGATTTGGAAATGCTGCCCCAATAAGTATGGTCGCTAGGTATCCACTGCATGTAAGATGGTCGTCATCTCCTTCTCATAGGTAGATTGTCTCAGATTTGTCCCACTTAGTTGTTGGCTAGTGAAGGCCAAGGGTTGACATTCCTACATTAAGACCACCCCAATACTCATACCTAAAGCATCACATTCAATCACAAAAGATTTGGTGAAGTTAGGTAGTAACACATGGCATGTTTGAGAGCTATAAATGCCTATTATGCTTCATCATTCCAGAGAAATGAATTTTTCTTAAGAAGGTGAGTAAGAGGTCTAGCAATGCGACCATAATTGCAGAAAAATTTGCGATAGTAGTTGGTGAGACCCAAAAATTCTCTCAAGCTCTTCAAGGTCTTTGGTTGAGGCCACTCCTGCATTGCCTGGATCTTCTTGGGGTCCACCCTGACACCTTGACGCCCCACAATGTGGCCCAAATACCCAACTTCTTCCATGCCAAAAGAGCACTTGGACATCTTGACAAATAATTTATGCTTCCAGAGCAGTTACAAGAGTAGATCTACATGTTGGAGATGTGTTGCCCAGGTGCGGCTGTAGATGAAGATGTCATAAAAGAAAACAAGGAAAATTTTTCTGAGATATGGTTTGAGCAGGTGGTTCATGAGGCTCTGAAAAGTGGATGGGGCATTACAAAGACCAAATGGCATGACCAAGAATTCATAGTGGCCTTCATGAGTTCGGAAATTAGTCTTTGGAATGTCTACTTATTTCATGTGAATTTGGTGATAGCCCGAGCGAAGGTCGAGCTTAGTAAAGCATTGAGCCTCATTTAGTCCATCCAACATACCATCGACAATCGGGATGGGAAATTTATCTTTGACCGTCAGCTTGTTGAGGGCCCTGAAGTCTAGATACATATGCAATTCCCCATCTCTCTTGAGCACCATGACCACAGGCGATGAGTAAGGACTAATGCTAGGATGAATGACACCTGCTTCCAGGAGTTCCTTGATGATTTTTTCAATTTCATTCTTTTGGGAAAACAGATATCTATATGGGCGCACATTTGGTGTTTTTTCCCCAGGGACCAAAGTAATGTTATGATCATGTTCCCATCTCGAGGGTGGAAGCTCATGAGGCTTGTTAAAGACCGGCAGACGGTTGTTTAAGATCTGTTGTATCTAAGGATGAATATGAAGAGAAGTGGGTTCAAAGGCCTGAATGGCCCTTTTTTAACAATTTTTCCATCGTATGCGAGTTGATGATAGAGGGAGCACCGGCCTGGAGTCCGCGGAGGGTATGTGTGTGGTTATTCTGTTTAAAACTCATATATAACTCCTGGAAATCCATTGTAATTAGGCCAAATGTGTGAAGCCATTCCGCACCCAAGACAATGTAACACCCACACATGTGTATGGCAAACATGTGGGTATTTAGATGATAATCCCCCATTTGAAGTTTGACATTTTCACAGTGGCCTTCACATTTCATTGTCCCCCCATAAACAATTTGGACCTGGAAATTAGAGACTGCTCTGACAAAACAATGCACTACTTCAGCGACTCTTTGATGGATAAAGTTATGCATGCTACCACTATCAATCAAGACTACTACAGGGCGATGCTTAATAAAACCTCTGATTTTGAGAGCTTGAGGAGAAGAAATCCTTGCCAAAGCATGAAGAGAGATAACTGGTTCTTTAGGTGTAGCTGGGAGGGCATTGTCTAGCTAGTTGTCCTCATCTTCCTCCTTTGGTTCCTAAAATGGTGTGGCTTCCTCTGATGAACTGTGATCATTAGCATACATTTGAAAGAATTTGGGTTCCTTGCATTTATGCCCAGGGGAGTATTTATCATCACAGTGGTAACACAATCCTTTCTTTCTTCTTTCCACCATTTCCGTTGGTGACATCTTTTGAACCTTAAGTGTTTGGGTAGTGCTTGGAGCCTGGATGGGGCGACTCTTGGCTATGAAATTTGGACGAGTCGACTGGGCCGACAAAGTGCGTTCTACTTCACGAGCTATCTTGCAAGCATCCAGCCATGAGATTGGGTGTTATAGTCAGACGTGGGCTTATATGGCGTCTTTGAGACCACTAACAAAACATTCCAAGTAGAACTCATCTTGTAGAGCTCCTGTGCGGAAGGCAAAGGCTTCAAAGGCTGTAATATATTCTTGGACTGTTCCTATTTGTCGGAGCTTAGTAAGATGACCCAAAAAGTTAGTTTCATGGTTAGAGTGATCCGAAAGGGTTTTTGCGAATATCTTCCAAGTCATGGGCCTTCCATAGCAACATTGATGCCATTGCCACGATTACCATCTTTTGTGGTCCAAGTACATGCTGCCCACACTTAGCTTAGTCACATCATCTCTGATGTGATTCAATGTCAAATATTGCTCCATTTGTGCTAGCCATGTGGCCAGATGAGTGCCATCAAATTTATACATGTCCTGCTTGGGTTGTCGCGACTAGGACTGTTGGTGGATTCCATAGAAGTGAAGAGAATGGCTAGACTTGCCCTCAATGTTTTCATTAAAATCATATGCCTCCAATTGTTCCCCCAGCTTGCGCTTTGTGAGAGTTTCCTGTAAGTTCTAGATCTTCTTCGTTAATTCCTCCAACCTATGTTCAAGGAGTCTATCTTCTCATTGGCCATAGCTTGAGCTCTGGTATGTACCATGCACCGATCTGGTGCACTTGTTGTTACTGTGAGAAAAATTTTGGGACCACCCGATTTTTTTGACGCTGACAAGTCAATGGTACCACCTTGCTCAACTCGTCGATTTGATTCTTATGGGCTAAGTCTCCTATAAGCATCCTGGGTGTGTCTTAGACTTCTATTTTTATTTTTTTCTATTTTTTTTACTCCGATAGGAGTTTTACTCCCCATTTAGGAATGTTGTAGTAGTTGATTCCCTGAAAAGTTGCTTCTGCCCAATGTCCTGCGAGAATCCTACCCAAGTATAGGAGCCACACAAATAGTCAAATCAGTCGGAAAAGCCCTCAACTAAAGAGAATAGAAATGTGGCAGTGATCAAACCCCTACTGCTAGATCTGAATGGCGGATCTGATTGTTGCAACTGCTACTAAACCCAACTGTTGGATTTGAATGGCAGATTTGATAAATCTGAGTAGCAAAACTGATTGTCACTGTGGCGACCGAACCTAACTTGCTAGATCTGATCGGGCAAAGATGATGTGTTATTGAGACAGAGACAAGGGAACTAGGATCTCAAGGAGTGTTAGGTGCTATAGATCGCAATATACATAAGGGTCCAACAGTAGTACTCGGCCCAATCTTTCAGGACACTAAACAAGAAGGATCAACCATACCCTTAGCCGTACAACCTGACTACCCTATCGTACACGTGAGTAATCTTCCCGAGTGCTATTCTCGGTGTACTGTAGCAGAAGGATGGCTGGCGGTTTATCTATGGTGAGGTTTCAAAAGAGCCTAGTGGGCTTCCAATATACCCAGAGGGTACTTGGAAGACAGTCCATGCGCAGTTCTGTCTAATGCGCTACTATTCGAAGGGGTACCCACAAGGGTTACAAGGGAGTCCAACAAGCATGATGACCTCTTGTATTTCCTGTGTGCATGCCTCCCCAAATCCATAGGTTTATGTGCTCAATGACAGATCCTGTGGTTTAAAGACGCTGGAACACCTCTCTAGCCAAAAAAAAATCTACTAAAAATGGAGATTCCACTGGCCTTGGAAAGTGCTCTGATACCAGTTGTTATGCTCTTGACCTATGAGAAGATACATGAATACCAAATATGCGAAGAAATATACCCAGAACACAGAACAAAAAGGAATAACAACATGTATTTTATTATTCAGAAAGGAAAGAAATGTTCACTTGCCTCTTTGAGGGGGCAACCTCCAATAGAGTTGGGCTCAATTACAAAATAATACATGACACTCTTCGAGGGGTGTTTCTATCTTTTATGTAGGATTCATACATACAATACCATGGGTCAGTACCAAGGTTCTTATTAATAACATCTATCGAATACCATGGCCCATTTGCAACTAGTTGTTGTCCCTTCTTTAAATGCGGATCAACCACTTACAATTATTAATATGGGCATTGTTTAATCTTTACTTAACTATAACTATGATTCAACCATATTACATAAATAAGGGGGTTAGGGTTGGACCCTAACAACATGGCTCTTTTGAGTGTACACACGTATCCCAATCGTATGTCTCAAATCCCTCTTGTTGCTCTATGTAAATTTATCCCTCAAAAACACCATCGAGAAAGGTCGTATTCACATCCATCTCTTGGATCTTCCACCCCATCTTTGTAGCTAATGCTAGAATGATTAGAATCAAGGAATGTCTTTCCACTAGTGCAAATGTCTCCTCATAGTCCACTCCCTCTACCTCAGAGAAGCCTTTGGCCACAAATCTAGCCTTGTACTCCTCGATGCTCCCATGAGCTGCATGCTTCACTTTGTAGATCCATATGGAACCAACTACTAACTTGTTCTCTGGCCTCGACACCACCTCCCATACATTGTTCTTCATGATTGATTCATACTCCTCCACCATGGCATCAACCCCAACTGGTTGAGAAATTTCTTCCTCAAATGAAGAAGGTTTTGATTCAATGAGCTTTGTAGTGAGATCCATATACCTAATGTACCTATATGTTGACATCCTCTTCTTGTGCTAAGATGAAGGAGCTCCCACATGCTCCTATGCATCTTGTATCAATTTGTCAGCTTCTCTAGTTCTCATCCTTCCCTCAACGAAAGATTCTAGTTGAGTGGGTGCCTCCACTCGATCTCTTATCTACCCCTGTGCATGTGGCTTCTGCAAAACCTCCTAAATCTTTGCATGAGGCCCCTCCTTAAGAACTATTAGATCCTCCTATGATGGGATACTCAACTCTCACTCTAGAGAGAATCTCATAGCATTCTCCTCATCAAATTTTACATCTCTCCTCATTAATATCACATTGGGTGACGAAAAATACACCCTATATTTATGTGGTGCCTCCATGTATCCTACAAAGACTCCCAACTCAGTTGCAGGGTCAATTTTCTTCCTACTATCCTTGGAGACATGGCAATACACAATAGCTCCAACAATTTTGAAATGAAATGCAACTGGATTTCTCCCATAGAAAGCTTCAGGTGTGATCATTCCAAGTATTCTATGAGGACTATGGTTCTACAAATAGACTGCGTTGTTGCATGCTTATGCCCATATGTGTAATGGCAGACCCTGATCATGCAACATGGCTCTTGCTACTCCCACTATTATTTTTTTCTTGCTTTCAACTACCCCATTTTATTGTAGGTTATGGGGTGGTACCAATTCTCTTCTAATACCATATTTGGCACAAAAGTACTTAAAGGTGCTAGATACATGTTCTCCTCCATTATCACTTTTCAGGGCATTCAATTTCTGACTAGTATCCTTTTAAACCAATGCTTTGAATTCAACAAATTTTGAGAAAACTTCATCCTTCTTCCGCATGAAGAAGATCCAACATTTTGTTGAAAAGTCATCAACAAAAATAACATAATGTTTGTGTTTTGTTGTAGAGGTTGTAGAAAATGATCCACATGCATTAGAGTGGATTCACTCCAAGATTACTACAGTTATGTTATCTCGGCCCTAGAAGTTGGATTTGACATATTTCCCCAAAGTGCATCCCTTGCAGACATCATGTTGGTCAAGGGTGCATTTCAAGTGACCGGTGGTAATCTACTACATGATTTTTAAGACCCCCTAATGTAAGTCTCCCATATGTTTGTGTCAGATTTCTCCAACATCCGAACTCTGCACTTATCCTACCTTGCTACTTAGTGCAATGCAAGCTTCCACATCAACTTTGTATAGGTTGTTCACAGAAAATCCAATTTGTTTCACTTGCCTAGTAGATACATGTCTTAGAAAAGATTTCCCCTTACTAAAAACAACATCATAGACATGATGCTCCAATACAACTATAGAGATCAATTTCTTCTTCATCCAAGTACATACATGACATCTTTCAAATGAAGATGGCAGCCTAACTCCCTCTTAAAGGTTACAATATGAGTTCCTTACCCATCATCCCCAATATTTATCTACATCTCGAGATCCTTCTCCTCTAGGATACTAGAAGTTGTAGAAAATGGGCCACATACATTAGAGTGGACTCACTTCAAGGTTACTCCCACTATGCTATCTCGTCCCTAGAAGGTGGATTTGACATATTTCCCCAAAGTGCATCCCTTGCAGACATAATGTTCATCAAGGGTGCATTTCGGGAGACCAGTGGTAATCTACTGCATGATTTTTAAGGCCCTGTAGTGTAAGTCTCCCATGTGTCTATGCCAGAGTTCTCCAACATCCCAACTCTGCACTTATCCTACCTTGCTACTTAGTGCAAGGCAAGCTTCCACCTCAAGTTTGTATAGATTGTTAACAAAAAATCCAATTTGTTCACTTGCCCGGTAGCTACATGTCTAAGAAAAGGTTTCCCCTTACTGAAAACAACATCATAGCCATGATGCTCCAATACAACTATAGAGATCAAGTTCTTCTTCATCCAAGTACATACATGACATCTTTCAAATGAAGATGGCAGCCTAACTCCGTCTTAAAGGTTACAATACTAGTTCCTTTGATATTGTACCACCCATCATCCCCAATTTTTATGTGCATTTGGAGATCCTTCTCATCTAGGCTACTAAAAAATCCTTTACATGATGTCATATGGAACCAGGCACCTGAATATAGATACCATACACTCCCCATTATAGTGTTTTCCATACATGCAATCGAGATGAAGTCTAATTCAAATTTGGAAGCAAGTGCTTCACCTCCTACTCCTCTTCGACAAATTCTTGTTATACATTTTGTGCGAACACTTTGTTACATAGTGCCCGAATTCATGGCAATGAAAACATTTTATTTTACTCTATCGCTAATCTATTGTTTGCTTTAGGCCTTCTTTCCCTACCCCTTATTTCCCTTTCCAACCAACGAAAAATTCTCGCGTTATGTTATGTTTCGGTTTTCCTAGCGCTGGCCAATAAGGGCACGGACGTTCGCCCTACCCACGTATTGACGTTGTTCGATCAAAGCGAGGAGGGCAAGGATAAGAGGTGCGCCAGCCATTTGGCGCCTGAGCGGGAGAGACGGCCTCACATTTTTGAAGTTCAAGGAAGCATGTGGGTAGAAAACGGTTCTTCGAACGGTCTGCATTTGAAACATCCAATTACCTCAAGGATGATTCCCTGAAATTAGATTGCACATTACGTGTTGTGGTCTCTGCCAGGGGAATACGGTGGGTTGTACTCAATAACTGTTCCTGAGTCCGAGTTAAGTTTACACTTTGGTGCACTTTTAGAAAATCAAGAAGCCCCAGATATAATTTTTTATGTGGCTGTGAAGAAATCTAAAGCTCATAAATTCGCTTTGGCTGCATAAACTCGTTTTGGCTCCACGATCCCCAGTATTCAGAGCAAAATTTTTCGCTTCTTCAGAGCAGAGTAATGAAGTTGTTGTTACAGAGATGGAGCCTGGAGTGTTCAAGGCTATGCTGCATTATATTTATACAGAAACCCTTATTGATGAAGAACCAATGCCAGCCGATTCATCTTCTTTTTCTTTGACAACTGAGACATTGATAGAGCGCTTGCTTGCCGTAGCAGATACGTATGGTTTGCGGCGGTTGAGGCTACTTTGTGAATCAAAATTATGCAGAAGCATATCTGTAAATACAGTTGCCTCAACTCTCGATCTGGCTGAGAGTTGCAATGCTAGTGGCTCGAAAGCTGCGTGTCTCAAATTTGCAACGCAAAATCTTCCAGAGGTTATGCCTTTAAAAGGTTTTGAGTGTTTGCAACAGAAATTCCCTTTTCTTTTGTCAGAACATCTAAAGGCAGTTCCTGGTTTTCAGGATGATTGCAGCAGGACAGAAAGTCGCAGGAGTGTCCGGGATCAACCTTCCGATGGTACAGATATTAAAGGCCGGTGAGTAAGACCCAGAAATAGCATTTAGAGTTTCGACTTGTGTGTAGAGTGTCATCACGAAAGTAACGATCATACTGTTGAACATTAACTGAGGCTGACTATCACTGTTTGGGTATGTATGTGGATGCTAAGAAGGGCATTGGCTAGAAAGTTGAACTTCAGTTAGAGTAATTATGATGCCCTTTTCTAAAATACATCTTTTTTTTTATGCTTAATGTAAGAATAGTACGTGATTCTTTTTTTCATAATGATGTCTACAATATTGGCATTAATGATCCTAGCGAGAAATATATTGGCATGATGTTGTGTTCACACTTTTATCTCTACTTTCAAGCAATTTATAAAGAAATTTATTTGGCTTATAAAATTCTCTGGCAGCACGGCTATATCAGGTTAGTTGATGTTACTGCATTATCAGGCTTTTGGTGCTTCTGACATAACATAAATTTATTATACACGCTCTAATTAGTTTTCTCCTATTGCGGGTGGGGAAAGCATGAACTATTTGTCTTCTTCTAATTTATGTGTTTCCTCATGGCATTTTTGGCTTTCGCGTTGTTTCCTTGAAGTCGAATTATAGGTTGTTTTAGTCTCTAATAATTAATTTTCTTTTTCGAAATAAAGTTATTGGTGTATTTGTTTTAATGATAAAGTTTAATGAGTGATGATCAGGTTATAGAGTAACATATAAACCATAACATTCAAGTTTCAAATCCAAGTTAACAAAAACAAAAATTATATTTAAAGTACTTCAATAATATATTTCTTTATTTTTTGTATTTTATTGGTTATATTATTAAATGATATTAAAATGGAATTCTTAAATATCTATTTCTAAGAACTTACATTTTTTGTCCAAAGGAAAAACATATTAGAGAAAGTTACATTTTTCATGGGATTATATCACATCATATTTATCCAATTATGTAAATCATCTTGATTGTCCACATGAAAAATCCATAAATTATAGGAGAAGTGCAAGAAAGACAAAAAAACATGGGAGGTTGCACGAATCCCCACCCAAAAAGATACTAAAAAAAAAGAGTCTAAATCAGAGCAACAAAGATGAGAGTTAAAACAGTTCAGAGACCACAACCCGTGTCATCAGTGAACTTTTCAAAGAACATAAAGCCTAGATAGAGGGAGAGAACGAGTTTTGAGAGCGCATCAGCCTCCATGTTCTGCTTTGAAAATACATGTCAAAAGGAGGCAAATGAGAAAGTGGGTAGAATGTTCTGACTCAATTGAATCCAATTACAAGGAACTAGAACCTTAAGAGAGTATCGACCCTGAATCCAGGTTATCAAGAAAAGAAAGTGACCAAAAATGAGAAAGTTATCAATGCCCAACCAAGAAGAGCATTTGAGAACCCCTGACAAGAAATCACCTCGACTCTATAGTTGTCCCCCTTACCACCATGTCAGAAGAAATGATAAAGGAAAGCAAGGTCCAAATGAAGCGAGACACCACATCCACAATTCCCTTCAGAGGAGGCACCATCAAAGGAACATATAGGGAAAATGCCAAACAAATCGACATATGAGACAAAGCAAAGAGAGTACTTTGGATTCCAAGGACAAAAATTTCGTGGAAAACTGACACAATGTATCGACTAACAGTCATAGTCACAATAAGTTTGTCCTCGAAAATTAGATCATTCTTGGTGCACCAAATCCCAGAAAGGACATAGAGGGGAAGAATTCCATAATCTGAAACATTCATGTATGGATGATGCATCATTTATGTAAGGGACAGCCAAAATTGTGGCCACCCCCACCCAAATCTCAAAAGTAAAGGGGCAGGGAATAAAAAGGGAATCCTGTCTACACAAGAAGCCTCTTCTATGTAGATTTTCCCAAGTTAGAATGTGATTGTGAATGGCCAACCACAAGAAACATTTGATCTTCAAGGGAGCTTCCCACTTCCATAGCGGAGAGGTAATGTGAGATAAGGAATTCGCTTGGCAAGTGGAAGTGATTTGATCATAAGCTTCCTTGGCAGAAATCCAGTCATTCCTAATGTGTCCACCCCACACAAGGACATCAGACCTCTATGAGATGTTAATGTCCACCATGGAAAGCATGTTACAATACTTTTTTGATTCATCCAACATTTCCTCTTATAGACTGACATGTCAGGCATGTGGCAATGAATGAGAAACTGCACATTGCCTCGACCATTGCCGCAAGCTAGCAAGAGTATTCAGTGCCTGTGACTTAAGTTCATTAATGATTGAAATAGGGAAGAGGTGGATTCCATTGAGGCCTTCGATGGCATCGAGGCCCACTTTTAGTCTCAGCCCATTACCCTCCCTCCAGCATAGATTGTTGCAAAGCCAAGGGATGATGAGCTTGAGATTTCTCTAGATTTTTGAAGGACTACCAGCCGAAGAAACCCCCAATGCAAGCCACTCCTCCATGATTTGCTGGTTGATATATTTCCAAAATATGATATTTTTCCGTGGCCCCTTCATGAAGAATAGCCTCCAAGTTCTCGCAACCCTGAGGGCCAAATTAAAATTATGGATTTCAATGATACCCCATCCACCTTTCTGTATAGACCTCACAATGTTCTTCAATCCCATAAGGCGAAACTTCCGCACAAAACCAACTCTAGACCAAAGGAAATTGGCTATGATGGAGTCTATTTTATTAATAATAGCTTGTGGTATGTGGAAGAGATGCATCCAATAAACCAGAATTCTTATCAAAACAACCTTTATCATTATCACTCTTCTGCCCCTCGAAAGCCATCTCTTATCCCAGCTAGACAAATTTTTGTTAAATTTCGAAATAATCCAATCCCAGTCTAAAATGGAGTATTTGTTAGGCTGTAATATGCATTAAAGATATTTTGATCTCCCAGACATGGATCTGACTTTGACCCGAAACAAGCCAGCAATTTCAATCATCACCGAGAAATCAAGTGAATCAGTTCTCAACTTTGTTTCTTTTTGGTTGATAATAAGGCCATAACCTTTACTAAAATCCCCAAAAGTATTGTGGAATTCTTCCCACACAAATAGCCTGGCATGCCCAGTACACAACATGTTGTCCAAAAACATTAGGTGGGAAATGTTACAACCTCTAGCAAGATTGCAACCCACGATAGCCCGAGCTTCAGCTTTAACCTCGATTGCTCTACTAAAAGCTTCCATAACCAACATAGAAGTGAAGAGGTGATAATGCACAACTTTATGTGAGGCCTCAACATGTTTTGAAGAATTTAGAAGGCTCTCCATTGATGAGGACTGCCATAGATGCAAGTGTTATGCAGGCCAAAATCCATTGAACGTGTATATGCTTAAGCCAATCTTATATAGAATCACTGTGAGAAACTCTAAGTCCACCTAGTCAAAAGCCCTTCAAAGGTCAAACTTCATGAGATATGCTTTTAGTTTCCATGTCTTGATCGAGTGTATGCACTATTGGGCAATAGAAATGGAATCTTGAATCTGCCTATTTGACAAGAAAAAAAATTTCTCCAAAGAAATGTGAGGTGATAAAATCTCGTTAATTCTATTAGCAGGGGATTTAGATATCATCTTGTATACAGAGTTGCATAATGAAATAGGCCTGAAATCAAATAATGAGAGAGAATCTTTTTTCTTTGGAATAAGAGTAAGGAAAGTGGAATTGATAGCACCTGGGATGTGTTAAGAGACGGGAAGTGCTTCACCCATGTTCACCAGTTCCAGCCCCATCATGTCGAAGAATAAAGGGAATAGTTCGATCAACTAGCCATTAGATCCAAGGATTTTGTCCTTGGCAATCTCCTTGATAGTCTATTTGTCTTCCAACGAGAATGGTTTTTTCAACAACAATGAATATTCTTCCTCTACCATGAGAGGAAGCATGTCAAAGAAACTCAGTTTCTTTGTCATGTAGTCTCCATCTCTTTCTTTATATTAATATTTGAAAAACCTGTGAGCCTCCCTTTTTATCTTCCTATCAGAGGTATATGTGATCCCTACTACATCCTTAATGGGCCAGATAGAGTTGATTTAGTTTCTTTTGGAAGTTGCTTGATGAAAACAAATTGTGTTACGATCACCAACCTTGATACATGTAAGGTGAATTTTTTTGCCTCCATTCCACTTCTTGTGATTGGAGAATTTTTTCTTTCTTTGTCACTAGATTGAGGATTGCAGTTGCTCTTGAATAAAGAATAGACCTAGGCTAGTAGGCTCCCAAAGCCTAGTGATTTCATTATCTAAAAATTGTTGCTCATTGCAAAGGGAAACTCTCTTATAGAAAATCCAGATTATAGCCACCCTTTTTAGTAACAGAAGTTTGTCCTTGATCCTAAATATGGGACAATGAGAGAAAGAATCAACCGTAGAGGACCAAGACTAGAGAACTAGCTTCTGAAATTCCAAATCATCTAGCCACATCAGGCTAAGTTTAAAGGGTCTCTTGGGAGAATCCAACTCAGCATTCCATTCCAGCATAATTTCATCCTTATTTGAAATGTTCGAGAAGAAGGCCCAGGATTAGATTTGCTTTAATTTCTGGCACAAGATTGAATCAACCAGTAATCTCTCAATTCTTTTACCAATACCCTCTATTCTAGAGCAACCATTTTTCCCTGTTGGACAAAGGGGAGACAAAGCCACATCTCTGAGGGCTTCATCTTCTAATAGCTATTTGAAATATCGAGCCATTAAATCCATTTTGGCCCTGTGTCCCCAAACTTTGTTTTCATCAATAGTGAAGTTCATATCCCCAGCAATGATTAAAGAACAGCTGTCTAGAATTCCTGAGGCGTTAATTAAGTCCCAAAAGGCTCTACGATTGGCATATGGTGCATATATATTCATCACCCAGAATCTAAAGGAACAATCTCTACATTGACTTGTAAGAATAATACCAGCACAACAGGAGTATGCCTGAAATTTTAAGATTTTTGGATCCCATGTAGCCACAAGCACCCCAGAATTTCCTTGTGAATTTGCAGCACAAACTCTCGACGATGGAGAAATATTAAACAAAATATTATTGGATTTATCCTTTGATATCATGGTTTCTTGCAATAGAAGAATGGATTCCCCTTTAGTTTTTTTGAAGTGCTTTAAGGATCTTCTTGTTTGGGTAGATCCCAAGCCTCTGACATTTAGAGAGAGGATCTTCATTGGCGACCATTTTTAGCAGAAAGTGTTGCTCTAAGGTCCTGTAAACCTAAGGTTTAACCAACCTATAGAAGGTGTTTCTCTAATGTTTTTTCTAAAACAATACATATTAAAAATTAAACCTATAAAAGTTTCATTATTTAAAAGAAAAATCACATGAAAATTTATAATCTCTTAATAGTAAAGTAACCAACCTAGATTTGTCTTAACTTTAGATTTATGAAATGTAGAGAGAGAGAGAGATCAAATATCTAGAGGTGCAAACCATCAATCTATGATGGTTTTAATTGTGCATGATAAGAAAACATTTCATGAGTAGATGTTGAACTCTATTATAATATGGATCATTCTTAATCTTGTAATTGAAGGCATCCAATACAAAATATTTTAATAGTAAAATCATAACTTGATTATTTTTCTATCCTTTTACACATAACTATCATCAAATCCAAGTCTTTGATATGTTGGGATAGCCTCACGGAAAAATTTCTAACCTTTTGTGAAATACAAATAGTGTGTCTTCTACTTCTGTTTTCCAACTATTGAATACATAACTTGCAAAATTACACTTGCGTGTCTATCGACAACTTTTTAAGTTCTGTGAGATCTCGAAGATAAATATCTATGATGAGGTCTTTCTATTTTACGTATCAGGCATATTATACTTGTATTTGTGTTTAATATAAGAATTTCATAATGTGACTCTTGGAAAACAACACATTTTAACTTGATCCAATCAATCAATCCTATCACAAAAAATTTGATGTGCATTATTCACATCAAACAAAATTTCACAATGAATTTGGGCACAAATATTGCTCAAACACCTTTTTTTGTATGATTTTCTTCTATAGCTTTTTAAACACCTTTTTTTGAGGTTTTCTTTTGCATTTTCTTTCTTTTTTTTTTACTGATGAGACTCTTTAGTTATCTATTGTGTTGTCCCTTGTTGAAATGATCTTTGATATTCTCTGTGATATTCTTATTTTCATTTAATTTTTCCTTGCATCTATTCTTTTCATTTAGTTTTTTTAATATCTTATATGTCATCCTCTATTATGCTTTCATTTTCGAATATAATATTTAACATTCTCTTTGTTGTGCTCTTTGTCATTTAATATGTTTTTTCCTCTCTTCTTCTTGATATTCCATTGTGCTCTACTACATCATCCTTTGTCGATATCCTCTTTGATATTTTTTGATGTGTTCTTTGTCATTCAATATGTTCTATCATTTCTTCTTCTTATTGCTATGTTGTCTCTTGTTGCACCATCCTCTATTGATATGATCTTCAATATTTGCTTTGTTCTCTTTGTGGTGCAATCTTCTCTTCCATTTCTCGTTGTGGTTGTGATGTTGTCATTTTCAACGGCATATTTTGTTTGTATCCTTTTTTATATTTTCTTTGATGTGATATTTTCCATTCAATTAGTTATTTCATCCCTACTTGTTTTTATTCATTTTCCATTTGTTGCACCATCCTTTGTCAATATGATCTTTGATATTTTCTTTATGTGGTTTTCGCTGTTGAATTTATTCTTTCATATTTTCTTCTTGTTGTTTTGTTGCCTTTTGTTGCACTTTTTTTTTATTGATATGCATTTTTAATTTTTCTTTATCATGATCCTTGTCATTTAATTTTTCTTTTCATCTATTCATGTTTTTTTTTTTTTTTCCATTTCTTGATGGGATTTGTGATTTGTGTCTCCCTATATTTTTTTATACTTAGTACCAATCATTTCTTTTGTTTTTCTCTATCTACTTTCTGTTTGTTTTTCATTTCTATTCGTTCTTTGTTTTCATGCACATCAACCATCTTATTATTATTGTGACAAAAATTATTACATATTATTAGAACTTAACATCTACAAATATAATATTACTAACATTATTTATAAAAGTATTATTATTATTTGTTATGACAATAAGCAGATTAACTTGATTAATAGATGACGACTCGATATAAATGTAAATGATGTTAGGGTGGAATATAATTAAAACCACTAATTATATATATATATATATATATATATATATATATAAAATAAAAAAACCATAAATATTTAAATTAATTTTAGAATAAAATAAAAATTTAATATGTTATAAATATATGTAGTTTTTGTGGTAAAAGTAGGGATAAAATTATACATATATTTACAGATATATTCCTCTTTTAACCATTGAATAGTAACCAAATTATTTTTAGAATAAAATAAAAATTTAATATGTTATAAATATATGTAGTTTTTGTGGCAAAATTAGGGATAAAATTATACATGTATCTACCGATATATTTCTTTTTTAACCATCGAATACTAACCATTTGAAAATGTGCATTTTATTGATGATGGTGACTCTCTATATATATATATATATATAAGCAATTCGAAATAAAATTGCAGAAAACATATATATATAAGATAAATTCCAAATAAAATTGCAGAAAACAAAAGATGTTAGTGATTGTGTTTGTTGAGACACCAAGATAAGTATCATATTGTCTTTGCCTTCACCCATATCATGAAATCTTACATTGTACACATTTAAACCTAAAGCATGAAGATTTGAACTTGAATCTTAAGGTTGAGACTCAAACAATATGTCCACATTCATGGGTAATTGGTATTCAATATAAAACAGTAAGTGACCTCTCTTGTTTGTCTAGGTGAAATAGCAATTTTTTTGTTTGATTTTGAGATTTTTATGTAGTTTCGTTAGCATTGGAAAACTCATTATATACCCCAGTTTTGTGAATTGGATCTATTTACTAGTTTGAATAGAAAACAATTATATTTTATAGTTAGATATGGAAATATCATATTTTTGGTTACCAATGCTATGATGCCTTAAATATCATCATATTTGAATCTAAAAACATCTAGGTTTTGGCCTTTTATGTGTTACTCTATCTATGGCAGAGCTATTTTCTTCTTCATTGTGAGAAGATTATGAGTTTTTTCAAAATGCATGCTCTGCATATTATTATTTCTTGAAATGTTAGGATCCTTCCAAATTCCTATTTAAAATGTCTTCAAACTTGATTTATTATTTATAAGTTCCTCCTTAAGTCCAATTCATCACAATGAAAGCTAATATCTATTATTCCTCTTCAAAATATATTATAGATAATGGGTTTGGCCAACATAATTGAATAATTTTCAATAATGATTTAACATAATTTATAAAATATTTAAAATTACATGGTTTAATAATGCAACAAGAATTTCTTAATTTAATTTTTCCTTTATTAAATCGTAAAAATTCCAATTTCCACATTAGCAGACAACTTGGATGCAGTTAACTTGTGTGATATGGATTGTGTCACCCAATTTACTTAGGAAGTTCGAGTTAGAGGAGTTAGAGTTAGAATTCAGTTAAGCATGCATGATTGTTGATTTGTAGCAATCAAGGTAAGCTATCTCAACTTGTTTCTGGTTAGACTAGTTCCAATGGTTACAGGAGCTAGTGGAAGGTTATTTTTGCAGTGAGACTTTAGTCAAACTCAATGATCATCGATTTCGAAACTCAATAATCCAAAAATAGCTAGTGCATACATAGAACTCGAGTTCAGGAGTTGTAATTGAGATTTCAAAGCAGTGTAACAACACTTGTAGAGTAGTCTTGGGTGTATAGGTATTCCATGCAGTTAGATGATCAGCCTTGGGAATTGCGCAATCCATTTTGTAGAAATCCCTAAATAATAGGGTCCTAATTTCTCAAAGAATTTGGCAAAGAAATAGGGGCTCAAGCGGAGGCACAGTGCGGATCAAAGCTTCTTAGTGAGAAGATAGATCGATTATTCACTTGCAAGTTCTACTCGGTTGAGAAAATAAATTGTAATACATCTTTATTCATTAGATTAATGCAAGTAGGAAAATTTGCTTTTAGCAAATTGTTTGCACCTCCAAAAAATACTATGTGCATATGTGTTATTTATCATTGCATGTCTATGGTTGATGTGTTAAATTGTGAATTGAATTCCATAGAGAAGTAGAGTATGTTTGGGTCTTGTGACTTTGATCAAAACTTCATGAACAATTGCAATTTTACACCATAATTTCTACATGATACCAGAGGAGGATTCACATTAGAGAAGGATTTTCCAAGTTTTTTCCATGTTCATGAGCAATTGCAATTTTACACCATAATTTCTACATGGTATTAGAGGAGGATTCACATTATAGAGGGATTTTCCAAATTTTTTCCATGGTTAAAAATCTTGCTACAAGCTTTCTTGAAATGTATATATGTTTAATTGATATATTAATTTTTTTTATAATAATAATAATAATAATAATGTTATTATTTAATTATTTTTTATGATTTTTTTATTGTTCATAATGATAAATGTATGATGACGTATCTATTTGGATGTTTTTTTAGATGTTCACCAACTATATAATTTATATGGTTGTACTGGTTGAATTGAAAAGTAAAAGGGGCATAACTACCTTCGAGATATATTTCAACCCTCTATCTAGAATAGTATTAAAAATATATAGTGGATATTTTGTAGAGGATAAATCTCTATCATCCACTTATTAATTATTCATAATTAAGTTAAAATTCTAGAAACCTTATTCCAAAATAGACACAAGTACACCGAGTATACACCAAGTATAAATAGTTTGTGAGAGGTTATTGTTGTCAGCTTATTGGATTAACTACAGTAGGAAGAGGAAATATTTTAATAATATCATAGTCACATAAACTAAATGGATGGTAAAATTTGATGGGCATCAATCATGTAAATAATCAAAACACTTACTATTCCAATCACCTAGATTTAAAAAAATCATAAAAATTAACTAAATTTTAACTTTATCTAAAATTATTTGTATTATTTATTAAAAAAATTAATACATGAATTAAATAAATATACATTTAAACGTATCATAATTTTTAATCATGGAGATTCATCCTCACTTACCATGGAGATATTTTCTTATAATTCTATATGCCAATAACATGGCTTATCAAAATTATATCTCCAAGAAATGATAAGTCATTTCATTTCATATGACATTTTGTTTCAATTAATACATTTAGTCAAAGGGGGGAAAATGACACAACTAGTTTTGAAATAAATATAGCCTTTGATTCTTGACTACTATCAAGAATATTCTATAATATTTCTTGGTGGTTGAATCTATACCATCCATCAAATAATTATTGATAAATAAACATAAATTTTAAAAATTGTGGTGTAAAGTAATTGATTTGTGTTGGACTTAGTGTCACTAATTAGTTTTTTTTTTTAAACTATTAATATTTTTTTAACTAAATTTCATGAGAAGTTTTTTAAAAAATCATTAGGATTTATTTGACTAATTCTCATAAAAAAAGATTGAGAATCGTATCGTGAAAGTCAACCCTATCTCATGGAATATCTAGAGTATCATCGCACAACTATAATCACCATAGTTACCAAATTCGAATTCGAATTCGAATTCGAATTCGATTCAATACGGAAAAAATTCGACTACTTAAAATTCAATACTCAAAAAATTCGGAAATATAGATCTTATAAATTTTTATTATTTAAAAAAATAAATTTATATTTTTTCTTTCTATCTACTTGAACTAATTATTTATAAATAAAACAATTGAAAATACTATAAATATATTTAATATTATATAATTCTATAAAAAAACCATAAACCTATATTATTTTTAGAAAAGAGTAATTACCTCAAATCATACATTTTAATATCTCTTTTAAAAATGAAAAATAATTTCATTATTAATCAATAATTAAAATCTAAATTCATGCTCATAGATTTAGCGATTCGAAGTGGATCTAGTTGAAAGCACACTTTCAAAAGTTGATTTTGTTTTTGGAAAAAATTCCAAATTATATATCTTACAAATATTTATAAATAAGAAATTATTAATCTTTGTTGTAATTTATTATTTTAGTAACTATAAACTTACTATTTTCTACCATATTTCAATATGACACTGATTGTTTTTCGAAAATGCAAATTTTCTAATATACAATTTGCTATTTATATACCTTTTAATATAGAAATTTTCATTTTATATAGCAATTATATATCTTACAAATATTTATAAATAAGAATTTAATGACCTTTGTTACATGATTTTATTAGTTTAGTAACTATAAACCTACTATTTTCTACCATACTTCAAGATGACACTAATAGTTTTTCACAACTGCAAATTTTCTAATATGCAATTTACTGTTCATATACGTTTTAATATAGAAATTTCCATTTTATATAGAAATTATATATCTTACAGAGATTTATATATAGGAATTTAATAATCTTTGCTACATGAATTTATTATTTTAGTAATTACAAACTTACTATTTTCTCCCATATTTTAATATGAAACTGATTGTTTTTTATAAATACAATTTTTCTACCATACAATTTATTCTTTATATACTTTTTAATATAAAAGTTTCAATTTTTTAAATATTAAATTTTTATTGATAAAAATCTTTACAAAATTAAACCACAATTATAATTTTTTAATATAAAACTTTATTTTTGAATATTAAATTTTATATTTACAATTATTCTTTTTATCAAATTTCATAATTTTTCATATGCAATTAACCAGTTATACCAAAAATAACATTATTAAATTTATTATTCACGTGAACCCGTACCAAATTCGAATTAACTAATTTTCACTCGAACCGAATGGCCGTATTTCCGAATTTTCCAGGCCGATACGGCCAAACTTGGTAACTATGATAATCACCACAGATCATTTTTTCCCATATTCGAGCTAGCATCGACCTAGATTCATTATAACTTTCAATAGAGATAGAGACAGTTGGAGGTTATAACAAACATTATTATCTTGTCTTCCATCACGAGTTTGTCTCGACGGAATTTTCCATCTATATTGGCTATTTGACAAGGACACTGAATTTTCAGTAAGTTTTCCCCTGAAATCACTGAAGAACTACTTGCGTGAAGTTCCAGTGGGAGGTGATCGACGATAAACCAGAGAATATCTAACGAGTTTCTAGCGGCTAAACTATCTATGAATTATGGCGATTTGGGTAGCCTAGGATTTCATTTATGTGTTTTTTTTTTTTTTTGTTTTTTTCCTCGTGGTCATTCACAATTAAAGGGTCACTTGGGTCTAGATTTCCATTGACAATGTAGTATGGAATCGAGATCAGTGATGACTCCACTTCGGCCTTGAGATGGGTTACTAGGACTGTCAATGGGTCCCACAATTTGGTGATAGAAGGTTATTCTCAAACTGATTACTCGAGACAAGTACCTTTCTGGCGTGATCAATTTGAGACTTGCATTGTGAACACTAGCTGAGGCTCACTATCATTGTTTGTGCATGTCTGTGGGTGATGAGAAGGGATTTGGCTAAATAGTTGAACTTCAGCCCATAAAAATTATGATATTTATTTTTAAGCTACATGTTTGTTTATGTTTTTTGTTACAATATTAATTTTTTTAGCTTTTTATAATGTCAAAATTATAGTAAGCTCGAGAGACTTTCTCCAAACTTTTTGAACATAAAAATAAAATCTTAAATCAAAATAAATAATTTGTTTCTTTAGATCTAATAAACCAATGTTTGGTCTCAGTGAATGTTAACTACCAACACCATCATCATAAAAATAGTATATTAATTTGTTTTTAATAATCATATCTAAATATTGCCATTGAAGATCCTTCCAGGGGAAATATACTTCTCGCAGGTACAACCTATTATTTCTCTTCGGTCATATGTTGTGCTCACACTTCTAAGTCCTATTCTCGAGCAATTTATAAAGAAATATCTTCGTCTTATAGACTTCTCTGGCAGCATGTTATATCACGTTCGTTGTTGTTACAGTATTATCAGGATTTTATGCGTTCTTTCATGCCATTTTTGGTTTTTCTGGTGTTTCGTTCAGGTAGAAGTATGGGTTGTTTTCGTAACTAATAATTAATTTTCTTTTTCCAAATAAAATTATTACTATATTTTTTTAATGATAAATTTATTAAATAAAATTTAATCGGTGTTGGTTAGGTTATGAAAACCTATAAACAATGGGATTCAAGGTTAATAAAGTCAAAAAAATATATATATATTTAAAAAACTTCAAGAATACATTTCTTTATTTTATATATTTCATTTTGTTTGATAATTAAGTAAAAATTATAGTGATAGGGATTAAAATGGAATTATTATTTACAAGATTAAACTAATTGGGGATTCTTAAAGTCCTATTTTTAAAGATTTAAACATTAAGAATTAAAGCTATAAAAATTTCATTAAAAATTACTTATTATTATAAATATAATCATTAACCAATTTTAAAAAGTGTCATTTTTATTTAAAAGAAAATTGAGATGATCGTTAATAAGATCTTAACCCCTTAACAATAAATTAATCAACCTAGATCTATTTTAGCTTTAATATCTATCAATTGTAGAGAGAGATCAAATATGTAGAGGTCAAAACCATCGATGTAGGATGTATTCAATCGTGCAAAACAAAAAAACATTTCTTGAACAGATGTTGAACTTTATTATGATATGGATCATTCTCAATATTTTAATTGAATGCATCCAATACATAATTTTTGATAGTAAAATCATAACTTTATTCTTTTTCCACCTTTTTCCACTTAATATTTGATTGGTGCATCTACATGTAATGATGCAACCCATTTTGGAATGTATTTTTGCACTTGGGGAAAATTCTATGGAAGGGAACTTAACCTTACCATATTACTATAATCAGTAATATATGAATATTTCGTTGGACATGTATAGTTTAGACCTACAAGTGTCATTGCGTAAAGCAATAATTGTAACTAAAATAAATTAGAAGCACAAATTATATATTCAAATCTAGACTAAAGTAGGCCCATAGTTGTAAAGAGTATGCAGACGTGCAATACAAATTATTGTAAGCATTAAGACATCATACATGAACAACTTTATCACCTTCATAAGTAGGTCAATCGGACTGACACCCAAAAAGTAAAAATACACAATGGAAGCAACTCCTACTCCTCGATTAATAGTAGAAAGAAAATATTAAGTTTAAGAGAAGATTCTTAACAGTTTGCTCAATTTTGATGGGACAAACTCCAAAACAGGGATGTGCATATCAATCCAAATATAAATGGATTTATGTTAATAATAACCCATAAATAGGGACCTTTCCAATTTGCAACAAGAGAAAATATGCTTTCAATAGAAGGATAGTAGTTCTTAAAAATGCAGTTCTTGGGAAGGGATAAGGTTACAATGATATGTGTGTATATATAAACAAACTATACATGATTATAACAACAGAAATGAAAAACAAATTGGATATGGTGGTGCTGGACAGAGAACAATTCATAACAACCAAATGAATAACAAGAATGGTACACTAGATTCGAAACATCACTGGTCCGAATTAATAAACCAATATTTGGTAAACCAGAAGTTTTCATATTAATACAACCTATGGATATTAGGCTGGTAGTAAAATAATACATGCATCAAGTAAAATGGAGCATATAAAATGTTCTAAACAAGGAAGAAATTGGATTACAAATTAGGAAACAACTTATTACTAAAGTAAGAAGATGTTAGCTAAAGTGGCACTGGTAATAAGGATTGTTGTGCACCAAAGATCTTGGGACAACTATATAATATGAAATGAATATTTCCTATCTAACAATATTGAAGAAATATACTTGTCTGATTGCATTAATAGTGTTGTCTGGTTCTGAATAGGACAACATAACAAGTATTGCATAAAGAACACACAAATTCATGTTAATAAACTTGATAATTGATAATTGATAAATGAGTTATATTCTATTTGTTTCCACAGGTGATTTAATGTTAAAATGAGGTGTTAACATGTAAATACCCTTGGATCACACCTTGGTACACATAGTTCCCAGAAGACTTGGAGGGTATGCAATTGAGAATGTATGGGAAATGTATGTAATTGCATATTGATTGTTCAATTGGTTTTGAACATACATAGAATTATTCATGGCCAACAAGGTGTTAGAAGAAGTATAAAAGGAGAAACAATAAATCATATAACATGAGTAGTTTAAGTATGAAGTACCTTTGAGTACCCAATGATTGTTTTCTTGGTTAAGGAAAAATTTAAGTTTGATATTAGACTTCAAAGATAACATTGAAGTCCACACAAGACTAACTATCCTAGTCAAGCGGAGGTCGTATTCCGTTTTTGTTAAAACCTTGTCTAAGTAACAGATTTAATCCCAAAACTCAAAGTTATTGGTATGATAAAGTTATATTATGCATGGTTACCTCTATGATACTCTTTTGTTGAAATTATCCTTCAACCACAGGATATATGAAAAGGATTAGCTAACAAAACGCAATTGAATACTTGATAGAAGAATTATCTACTTACGCTCTTGTCGGAAATATTGAAGAGGCCCATGAAATTTTTTATTCTTGAGTTGACCAACCAAGAATAGTTTGGTCAAACTTGTCTAAAGGTAATATGAATAGTTTAAGAAATCTTTAGCATAACACTAACATGGTTGAAAACATGTGGATAAGGTATATGTTATGCAAGTGATGCTATGGACATTGGTATTGTGTACAAGTTGTATAGGTTGTACTGGGTACAAACTGGTGCATATGGTACTGGTATGGATGTAGGTAGTGCATGATGATATATGAAATATAGCTATATATGTTTACTACACACTATGTGTATGTCCACATGATTGAGGAGAAGGCACTAGGGGATTGTGAGGATGGCAACCAATTCAGAGTGTAGAAGCAATACAAAGTTGGAAACTAAGAATTGATATTGAGAACTAAGGATAAGTATCTGTATTTTGTTTTAGTCTGAGTATACATATGACATATGACTCTTCTTTATGAGGGTTACATATAAGTTACGATTTGATGGTCATGCTTGAGCTAACTTAACATGATATTTTATCCTTGTCGATTAGTCAAATGTGCTGGTTTGAATTGTTGTTCCTAATGTAGGGAAACTGCAGGAAGCAATTGTTCAGCAAGAACGAAAAGGAATTTAAACAATTCATTAGAGGAACATGCGTTTCCTTCATGGTAGGCAACATAAATCATAGTTACTCAAATAATAGCATTGTATATCAAGTTATGATATTAATTGTGTAAAGAAAGTTTAGTTTCTGCATCTAAGATCTCTCATAAAATTTATTGAAGTAAATATTACGGGTAGTAATGGAAGGAGAATGGCTGGTAGAACTCCTTTGTAGCTGATACATATCGAAAGATTTGATTCAGGTGGCAAGGCCATGGGAGCCTGAAAAATTAGAAGCAACTACCTATGAACGAGGAATAATATTGTAAGATGTAGCAACACATTGAGGATGGTGTAAATTTAAGGGGGGGAGTATGTAAAACCCCTCCATTGTATGTAACACTCTACTAACCTAAGATGAAAAAATCTAGGTCCAAGGTCAACAATAAAAGTAAATAATTTATTGTTAATAAATAAAAATAATGTATAATGCTTGGAAAAACTAGATACAAATAGATGAACTTCTTGCCAAATAAAAAACCATTGGTAAATGGGAATGGATAATTATTTCATGATAAAAATTCTAGATAAAATTCTAGATAGTCTTAATGGATTAGGAGATAAATATCGGTTAGGTTTCTTAGCTGTAGAAAGATGCTAAGTTTAAAATAAAAGCTTTGCAGGAGATAAATGAAAGCTTTTATGGGAAAAGTCTCGTGAGGGTGAAAGGTGAGCAAGATAAACATAAAATCCTTGTAGAAGAGAAAGGAAAGATTTTATGGGAAAAGCCTTGTTGGAAGGAAAGGTGAAATTTTCGAGGAAAAGCCTAGGAAAATGACAAAAATGTCCACCTAAAAGCGGCACGCCACTAAAGGAAACCATATAATGAAAGAGGGTATTAAATACCCATTGAAGATATCAACAAAGGAAGTTGATCCATGAGAAGAACTATCAGCTCGGGGGTGAACTAGAGGAAGTCGGTTCTAGGTTGGGTGGTGGTGCTCAATTTTCCAAGTGACTCTCTTTAGCTAAGCTGGTTTACTTCCATTTCTTGGGATGTATTGTATGTTGCCCCTTACTCTTTTTGTTGTTTCATCTTTAAACTTATGAGTACAATTGCATATGCCATGTTATGATTCATTCCTCTTGATGTTGTCAAATTTGTGAGTGTATGATGCATGAATAATCTTTGTTCTTCAGATGATGGAATAATGGTGAATAATTATGCATGAGACAACTATGTAGGAGGAGTAATTATGTGTTTAATGGGTGAAAGTGTGTAATATGTGGTTCAGGTTGTTTATGCTATGCATTATGCTTCATGAGGTGAATTCCATCCGTTGAGGCTCGTATAGCTAATTATTCATATTGCATAAGTAATAATTTTTTCTATGCTAGTAGGACTATGATCATCTTTACGGCAATGACAGTTACGATATATTCCTGATAGCATTCCATTAGTGCTTGTGTTGAATCCTCTTAGAAGTGAAGTCTCGATGTCCAAATCTTATTGATTGAATGCCATGATTTATTTTGTTCTCCAAGTTGTAATTTATTCTTAGCAGTTGATTTGGAATGTAAGTCTATTAATAGAATCTAAAAGTCCACATCGTTGATCTAGTAAAGCATAGAAGGAAATTATAGTATTGTGCTGATGTGGTATGTGAAACCATTGTAGGATGAGGAAGGAAGCTTTAGGCACATATTGCAAGTCCTCCTCTGCTCCTATGATGAACCTACATGCATTCCCTTCAAAAGAAAAAGATTGGATGAGATTACTAGTCGGGAAAAAAAATAATAATAAAAAATAAAAAATAAAAAATAAAAATAAAAATAAAAACTTGCAAACCAAAAAGATAGTAGGAAGGTTTAGTGTTAGCAGAGTCGAAGATGGAATGTTGCTATAGATGGAAGATCTGTGATGGACTCTTTAGCTTACAATAGGGGATCAAAAATGCCTATTCTCTACAACCACGAAGGGTAGACATCACACCTCGCCATGAACGCAGTGGAAACCCTGCGGTAGTAAACCAAAATTCAAGGTCGTCCTAGGGATAGGATGACCCGAGGGCATGATAAACCCAGGAGCCTATAACTGCAGTATATACACAATAGAAGATCGAACAGTGTAAGGAAAAGCTCCAACGGTGAATGAACTGGGTTTGAGCTTAGGGAGGGTCACCATGAAGGTAGCACTAAATCCCTTCTCTCTGAAAATCCAAGATGAGGAACAACATAGCTTCTGAGGGTCGGATAGGGTTTTGTAAGGAGTTAGGGTTTAGAGAAGATAGTGTCAGTTTTTGATGAGAATGAAATACATCAAAGCTATTGATTTCCCTTTGACAAAGTAGATGCAGATACCAATGTACCTAGGTACGCCATCACGTGGGCTGAGGTGATCTGGAAACCAGAATGTGCAATTAACCTAGTTGTCGAGACTTCTATAGCTTGAAAACCAGGTTATGTGGGCATGCAGAATAACTGCCAGGGTGTCATAATGGTGGCCAAAGTAGAGAGAGTTGTAGCAGTGGAGCATCTACAAATCATGTCGATGTGGAATTAATCAACTAGCAGTAAAATGTAAAAACCAATGTGTATGAACACTAAGCCTGCTATGGAATCCCTCGAATGAAGAAATATAAACCATAATTTCCAATCATCGCTCATGATAGAGTATCTACATGGGTTCATATAATTTGGTAAGGTTAGACTTGGAATAATATAAACCATAGTAAAGTTACTCCAAAACATTTATAAATACAATGGTGCCCTAGTAATGTTACACATAGATAATAGGTAATGAATAGTTACATAATTACAAGGTAAAGCAATTAAATTATGAAATAAATACAAACAAAGTGGGAGAAGGGGTGTAGGAAGAAATTTTTGGCCCTCACTATCAATAAATTATTGTAAGACAAATAGAAAAAAAACATTCTTTGTTGGTAATATGAATGGGTTGATTACATTATTTGGTCCTATATATACTCTATTTAGCATTCAAAAATACAATTTAAACAATGAAAAATAACACATTGTAGTTTTCACTCTAAAAATGTTTGCACGTGAAGAAACTTGATCCCTCTTGGTTCATGTTCGATATGTACTAAGATGGATCTATGCTGGTTTATACATAATTTGGAGGCCCATCATTCATCAATGGAAATCCAAGTCAAGTTTCAAAGAGGGGTCATCAAGTAAACTTGAATTGGTGAAAAAGACAATGTGCCTTAGTAAACAACTGTAGCTTTCGGCATATTGTTTTTGTTTACCATGCTTTTATGCCTATAGATTGAGCATAATGAAATTTTAAAATGCATAAAAAGACTACATTATAAGGGAGACAAGGACGTGAGAAGTGAAGGGTCACTCAGATAAATTTATTCATTTTTTCCAAGTGGAATTAATAGAATATTTTACTAACTCATTTTTCCCTAGTCTAGGGATTTACAAGATAAATATTATGTTTATGATTTTTTTTTCGAAAATGAAAAATTTATATTTCTCTTATGTAAATCTTGTAAATTTTGTTAATAACAAAGATAAGTAAGAGACCATCCTTATCATTATGAACTTCAAATCTATGTATGTGGATTGGATAGGAATTTATAACATATTTAGGCTCACCTCGAGATCCTTCGAGACGCATGTTGCTCAATAAGGGGCAACAATGAGCCAACTACATTCAAATTGTTAGAATCCCAAGACTCATGATGGTTTCAATTTACTTTTCTTTTTGTTAGTCTCCATGTTGGTTTTTTTAGCATTCAATTTATAGTGGTAATAGCAGCATAAAGGCCCTAAGTCAAACTTTCTATAATTTTGATATGAATAGACTTTCTCAATTTTAAATGTTGAAAAGGCTTCAGTTTTTCAGCTAATCAATGTCTCTAGTGACAAACCAAAGAAAATCATATTATTTTTTTATTTTAACTATGAGGAAATGAGAAATATTTAATTACAAATGAGGAAAGACAAAAAGATGTATATTGAATAGATACTTAGTGTTGGTGTCGCTACATTCTTTGCAAAGGGGTATAAGAGGGATATATAAATTCTAATGTGATCAATATATTGTTTACACGAATCTTTACAAATATTTCAATACTCAATACCAATAGATTATTTCAACGTCAAAAATGTAATTAAAATTATATAAAAAATATTATTATGTAAATAAGTTTTTCTACATCAAGATTAATTCTAGATGTATTTATGATTAGTTGAATGGTAATTTATTGGTAATTTATTTAAAAAATATGAATAAATGGAAAATATTTATTATACCATCGTACACCAAGTTATCCTAAAAAAGAATAACAATCCCAAGTAAAATAAATGTTGAGATACACACATAATCTAGCTTATTAGTCCCTGTCGGAGACTATAAGCGATCGATAGATCGCTGACTTTGGGTTGACCGCGGCGATATTGGGAAATATTTGCCCGTTTTACTAAGTCCGATTAAGGTTTACGGGGCGACAACGGTTTGGGGTCTTATTACGCGCTTCGCATGGTTCGAGGCGAATGGCACGTGGCGCGCGTGAGGGCACGTGGTTGCATGCAGTCTGGTGGTGTGATCGGCGGCCAAGTGTCCGTCCTCGAGATGCTGGAAGCCATGGGGTGTGTTTTAGTGTGTTCGCGACATTTGGGTTGGTATTGTTCTGTGCGATGTTTGGTCTGCGGTAGAGGTCCTGCCTGCCCGGGTATTGTTGCTTGCAGTCTGTGTGATTTTTCGTCTGTGGTGGAGTTCCTGCCTACTTGGTGTGGCTTTGGTGAGTTCGGCGATGGCATTCTGGTTGAATACTAAGGGTTTGCCTTCTGGTTAGATAGTGAGGGTTTCTCTTACGTGCATGCAAGAGTCCATGGTTAGTTGAACGTTATAAGTTAATGGCATTCTGGTTGAATGCTGAGGGTTTGTCTTGGCTGTCGTCGGCATGTGGTATGCTGGTCTGATCGGCGGCCAGCTGTTCCTGCTCGACATGCTGGAAAGTTCGGCTTGGGTTTTATTCTCTTCGCGGCCTTTGGGGTTTAGTGTCTTCGCGGCCTTTGGGTTGGTATTATTACTTGCTTGTTTAGCTCTGCAGTCTGTGCGATTTTTCGTCTGCGATGAAGTTCCTGGCTACTCGGGTATTGTTAGTTGCTTGTTTAGCTTTGCAGTCTCTGCGATTTTTCATCTGCGGTGGAGTTCCTGTCTCCTCGGTGTGACTTTGGTAAGTTATTCTGGTTAAATATTCAGGCTTTGTGTTACCTGCATGCAAGAGTCCATTGCTATTTGGGTTTTGCCCTGTTCGCGGCCTTTGGGTTATTATGATTACTTGGTTGTTTAGCTGCGCGGTCTGTGCGATTTTTCCTTTCTATTTGTTCTATTGTGTGCGGTGAAAACACAATGCGGTTCCTGCCTGTTGTGTTAGCTGCATGCAAGAGTCCATGGCTGTTTGGGCATTATAAGTTAATGGAATTGTGGTTGAATACTGAGGTTTTGTCTTAGCTGCATGGGTTTTATGCAAATTTGGGTAAATGTCTGCATGGAGCTATGATTGTTAGCTGTATTATTTAGAGGTTAAGTTCGGCTACTGCATTATAAGTTAATGGCATTTGGATTATTATTGTGAATACTTAGGGTTTGTCTTCTGGTTGAATACTGGGGTTTTGTCTTACGTACATGCAATTGTCCATGGTTATTTGAGCATTTTAAGTTAATGGAATTCTGGTTCGAGGCGAATGGCACGTGGCGCGCATGAGGGGCACGTGGTTGCATGCGGTCTCGTGGTGTGATCGGCGGCCAGGTGTCCGTCCTCGAGATGCTGGAAGCCATGGGGTGTGTTTTAGTGTGTTCGCAGCATTTGGGTTGGTATTGTTCTGTGCGATGTTTGGTCTGCGGTAGAGGTCCTGCCTGCCCGGGTATTGTTGCTTGCAGTCTTTGTCTTGGCTGTCGTCGGCATGCGGTATGGTGGTCTGATCGGCGGCCAGCTGTTCGTGCTCGACATGCTGGAAAGTTCAGCTTGGGTTTTACTGTCTTCGCGGCCTTTGGGTTTTACTGTCTTCGCGGCCTTTGGGTTGGTATTGTTAGTTGCTTGTTTAGCTCTGCAGTCTGTGCGATTTGTCATCTGCGGTGGGGTTCCTGTCTGCTCGGTGTGACTTTGGTAAGTTATTCTGGTTAAATATTCAGGGTTTCTGTTACCTGCATGCAAGAGTCCATTGCTATTTGGGTTTTAACCTGTTCGCGGTCTTTGGGTTATTATGATTACTTGGTTGTTTAGCTGCGCGGTCTGTGCGATTTTTCCTTTCTATTTGTTCTATTCTGTGCGGTGAAAACACAATGCAGTTCCTACCTGTTGTGTTAGTTGCATGCAAGAGTCCATGGCTGTTTGGGCATTATAAGTTAATGGAATTGTGGTTGAATACTGAGGTTTTGTCTTAGCTGCATGGGTTTTATGCAAATTTGGGTAAATGTCTGCGTGAAGCTATGATTGTTAGTTGTATTGTTTAGAGGTTAAGTTCGGCTACTGCATTAGAAGTTAATGGCATTTGCATTATTATTGTGAATGCTCAGGGTTTGTCTTCTAGTTGAATACTGGGGTTTTGTCTTACGTGCATGCAACTGTCCATGGTTATTTGAGCATTTTAAGTTAATGGCATTCTGGTTCAATACTGAGGGTTTGTCCATGGGTTGACGGACGAGATTTTTGCAAACATTTGGCATATTTCCTAAGTCGAACTAAGCTTTACGGGGCGGAAACGGTTGGGGGTCTTATTATGCGCTTCGCATGGTTCGAGGCGAATGTTACGTGGCACGCGAGGGGCACGTGGTTGCATGCTGTCTGGTGGTCTGATCGGCGGCCAGGTGTCCATCCTCGAGATGCTGGAATGTTCGGCTTGTGTATTACTGTCTTGGCGGCATTCGGGTTGGTATTGTTACTTGATTCTTTAGCTCTACAGTCTGTCTGATGTTTGGTCTGCGGTAGAGTTGCTACGCTAAATGTCTGCGTGAAGCTATGATTCTTAGTTGTATTGTTTAGAGGTTATGTTCGGCTACTGCATTATAAGTTAATGGCATTTGGATTATTATTGTGAATACTGAGGGTTTGTGTTCTGGTTGAATATTGACGTTTTTTCTTACGTGCATGCAAGTGTCCATGGTTATTTGAGCATTATAAGTTAATGGCATTCTGGTTGAATAGTGACGGTTTGTCCTAGCTGTGGTCGGCATGCGCTGTGGTGGTCTCGTCGGCGGCCAGCTGTTGCTCGTCGACATGCTCGAAAGTTCGGCTTGGGTTTTAGTATGTTCGCGGCCTTTAGGTTTTACTGTCTTCGTGGCCTTTGGATTGGTATTGTTAGTTGCTTGTTTAGCTTTGCACTCTGTGCGATTTTTCGTCTGCGGTGGAGTTCCTGCGTGCTCGGGTATTGTTCCTTGGTTGTTTAGCTCTACAGTCTGTGCGATTTTTCGTGTGCGCTGGGGTTCCTGCTTGCTGGGTGTGCCTTTCGTAAGTTCGGTTACTCTATGGAAATCTGGTTAAATACTGAGCATTTCTGTTACGTGCATGCAACAGTTCATGGTTATTTGGCTTTTTCCCTGTTCGCGGCTTTGGTTTTTTATTGTTACTTGGTTCTTTAGCTCTGAGGTCTGTGCGATTTTTGTTTTGTATTTGTTATATTGTCTGCGCTGAAAACACAATGCGGTTCCTGCCTGCTCTGAGGATTGTTGTTACTTGCATACAAGAGTCCATGGTTATTTGAGCATTATAAGTCAATGGCATTCTGGTTGAATACTGAGGGCTTGTCTTAGCTACATGGGTTTTATAGAAATTTCGGTAAATGTCTGCGTGAAGCTGTGATTCTTAGTTGTATTGTTTACAGGTTAAGTTCGGCTACTGCATTATAAGTTAATGGCATTTGGATTATTATTGTTGCTTGGTCGTTTAGCTTTGCGGTCTCTGTGATTTTTCCTTTGTATTTGTTGTATTGTCTGCGGTCAAAACACAATGCGGTTCCTGGCTGTTCGGTTAACTCTATCGCAAACGTTTGGTTGCGGTTGTGTTGTTCCAGGTGCAGCTTCTATCACTCGACTGTGTGCTGTCGCTTTGGTAAGTTCTGCTACTGCATTATAAGTTAATAGCATTCTGGTTAAATACTGAGGGTTTCTGTTACTTGGATGCAAGAGTGCATGGTTATTTCAGCATTATAAGTTAATGGCATTCTAGTTCAATACTGAGGGTTTGTCTTAGTTGCATGAGCTTTATGGAAATTTGGCTAAATGTCTGCGTGAAGCTGTGATTCTTGGTTGTATTGTTTAGAGGTTAAGTTCAGCTACTGCATTATAAGTTAATGGCATTCTGGTTAAATACTAAGAGTTTCTGTTACCTGCATGCAACAGTCCATGGTTATTTGAGCATTATAAGTTAATGGCATTCTGGTTGAATACTGAGGGTTTTGTGTGCAAACTTCGTTAACCAATTACGTCATTTGCACATTTTCTCATGGTAGTGGCATAGGCTGCGTTGTGCATGCATATGTTGTAGACGAGAAGGAATTCGAACGCTCAACTTCATTGCAGGTACGGTGTTATTCCACTAATTGCATTTTGTCAATTTTTGTATTGCTTGCTTTTTGTCAATTTGTTAGTGTTTTAATTTTTGCGTTGTGTAGGTTTATGGTCCAGTTACTCTATGTTTATAGTCCACTTACTGCGTCATCCCTGCCGGGGACTATATGCGATTGATAGATCGCTGACTTTGGGTTGACCGATGCGGTTGCTGGCTGCCGTGATACTATGGTTTCTGTTAGCTGCATAGGTTTTATGGAAAATTCTATAAATGTGGGTTTCAGGCACAATGTTGCTTCGTTATCATTTGAACCGAGTGGACCTGGGCGAAGCTATGGTTCTTGGTACAGATTCAGTCGCAGTGTTTTGTAGTTTGAACTGTTTTTGCACATGAACATCTAAATAAATTGGATATTTTGAACTGTTTGAAATGTTAAAATATTGAAGATTGCAGTCTGTTTTGTAACTGCACGGTTTCCTATCTTAGGCGTGTATTCAGCATTTTTCGCTTGTATAATTTATGTATATGTTTACTTTGGTCCTTAATGTTTGTTCAAGTTTGTAATTCTGTTATGCATGTATGAATATTCGACTCTGATATTACTGCTAGAACGCAAGGTTGCTTTGTTAACAACTTTGTTAAGTTCATTTAGTTAGTGTTAAGTTCATTTGCTTTGTTAACAAGTGTTGAATTCAAGGTTTGCTATATTGGTACTAGATGTTGTTCGTTTGCTGTTGCTTATATATTGGATGAAATGTTTCGTCGAAAATTATAAGCTTTTCTGTGATACTGAGGGTTTCTGTTAGCTGCATGGGTTTTATGGAAATTCCCGTAAATGTCAGTTTCGAGCACCATGTGATTTCCTTGTCATTTGGGCCGAGATGGCCTAGGTGAAGCTCTGGTTCTTGGTACAGGTTCTGTTGTGCATGAATATGGTCTAGACGAGAAGCAATTTGAATACTCGGCTTTGTTCCAGGTATGTTGTTATTTGACTAATTGCTTTTTGTCAATTTTTGTATTAATTGCTTTTTGTGAATTTGTTAGGGTTTTAATTTTTGCATTGTGTAGGTTTATAGTTCAGTTACTCTAGATTTATAGTCGAGTTGCTCTGTGCTTGTTTTAAAAAACATAGATATTTAAGTTGTATTCAGTCATTGAGATCTTTTCTGTCATTCAATTATATTGGAATTCAAATCTGAAATTGTCATTGTTTATTTTGTGTTTACATTAATATTAATATTAATATTATCAATTGTTATAATCATAACAACAATATTATTTGAGATGATCCCAACAAGTACAAGTTGAGTAATGCATGCAACTAGCTCCGTATAATGATGAATCAAGACATTTTGTCTATTTAAACCTTAGATTAAAATGTCATGTTAGCTAGTTATAACCAGATTGGTTCTCATATGATGTTCAACTACCTTATTCTGCTCAGACAGAAAAAATTATTTTATTATGAAAACAAAATTACATTTATTGTATATGTTCCTGCATTTCACAAATATGCTTAAGCATAAGAAGTGATAAAAGTATTGCTGGGAACATATCTTGTTTCATAAACAGTTTCCAAAAATGTCAATATGACAGCCCTATCATAGTCATTCTAACATATAACGAAGCTTTGAAGCGATTTTTATCTGATAACAGCGCTGTCATCGTCATTCTGACATACATCAGAGATTTGAAACTAGTTTTGTCTAATGAAGAATCAGGTCCTAGATATGTTCATAAACAGTGGCATAAAAAATTATACATAGATATTGGCATTTAAAAGACATTCCATCAGCTGTCCTTCCACTCTCTGTTTAATCAGCCAAGCTCATGCTACCAAGTGTAATCTTGCTTTTGACAGTCCATCAGTTTCCATGTTCCTGTCTTTGTGTAATCTTTCTTTTGACAGTCCATCAGTTTCCATGTTCCTGTCTTTGTAAACATGTTCAAACATAATGTGTTAAATACTCTGTTTAACGAAGTCGAATCTCCTGAAATATAGGTTGAAGTTTATAATTATCCAATCAATTTGTTGCATTCATCGAATTCACCCCAATTTGTGAATCATCAAAGATCTGTAATTTTTGAGCATCCTCTTTCACATGTGACAATTGGCAATAGTCTTGGGACAATTTGCTTAGGCAGATTGTTGCTGTGTTTGCCAAACCTGCCCTTTAAATATATTACATGTTCATCATTTATATGGATCATAGCTGCAGTGTCCCATAATGATGGATCTTGTTGAGAAGCATTATGGAATTATGCTTATGCACTACTCGTATCTAGCTCTCAATGCCTTGTTTGGGTTCCTTGATCCTTGAATTCTGTTTAGATTGATATACCGTCATGGTCATTCTGACATACATCAGAGATTTGAAACCAGTTTTGTCTCATGAAGAATCAGGTCCTAGATATGTTCATAAACAGTGGCATAAAAAATTATAGATAGATATTAGCATTTAAAAGACTTTCCATTAGCTGTCCTTCCACTCTCTGTTGAATCAGCCAAGGTCATGCTACCAAGTGTGATCTTGCTTTTGCCAGTCCATCAGTTTCCATGTTCCTGTCTTTGTGTAATCTTGCTTTTGACAGTCCATCAGTTTCCATGTTCCTGTCTCTGTAAACATGTTCAAACATAATGTGTTAAATACTCTGTGTAACGAAGTCGAATGTCCTGAAATATAGCTTGAAGTTTATAATTATCCAATCAATTTGTTGCATTCATCAAATTCACGACAATTTGTGAATCATCAAAGATCTGTAATTTTTGGGCATCTTCTTTCACATGCAACAATTGGCAATAGTCTTGGGACAATTTGCTTAGGCAGATTGTTGCTGTGTTTGCCAAACCTGCCCTTTGAATATATTACATGTTCATCATTTATATGGATCATAGCTGCAGTGTCCCATAATGATGGATCTTGTTGAGAAGCATTATGGAATTATGCTTATGCACTACTCGTATCTGGTTCTCAATGCCTTGTTTAGGTTCCTTGATCCTTGAATTCTGTTTAGATCCATATAGTATAACCATATCCAAATGTCATTAACTTATAATGCAGTAGCTGAACTTAACCTCTAAACAATACAACTAAGAATCATAGCTTCACGCAGACATTTACCAAAGGAACTCTACCACAGACCAAACATCGCATAAACTGCATAGCTAAATAAGCAAGTAACAATACCAACCCAAATGCTATGAAGACAGTAAAACACAAGCTGAACATTCCAGCATCTCGAGGACGAACACCTGGCCGCCGATCAGACCACCATACCGCATGCAACCACGTGCCCCTCACATGCACCACGTGCCATTCGCCTTGAACCATGCAAAGCGCGTAATAAGATCCCCAACCCTTTCTGCCCCGTAAACCTTAGTTCAACTTAAATGAAGACTTCAAAAATTTCAATTGCATCTCAAGTTGCATTAAGCATGAACCAATGATATTGATAAAGGAAAATATTGTTGTCCTTGAACATACCCATTTTGAAGACTGCTTTCTAGAACCATTGTTTGCAAAAATAAAAGTTGACACATTAGAAATTCGAATACTCAATATATATGCATTGCCACATGCAAACCTAAACAATATCCTGAACGTAATTGCAAAATCCTTTTACCAGTTAGATCTAAACAATATCATAGTTATACTAGGGGACTTGAATATTGACATGGTGCATTGCAATCAAAAAACAAAGCAGCTACAAACCTGCATGCAAAACTACAATCTTCATTTCCTAGTTGACAAAACTAATAGCATGCACAAATCATTGATTGGCCATGTTTGGGCAAATCTAGGCAATATAAACTATAAGATTTTCGTATTGGATGCATATTGGTCTGACCATGATATAATATCTCTTCTCCTTGACCTATGATATACACATGAAACAGTTTACAAAATTCCAAATTTTGACATTTTTGCAATATCTCATTGCTTTTATCATATCTATTTTACTAAAGCATACTACAATATCTTTTTGTGGTAAACGAAGTGATAACAGTATACATACTATGCATTCTATTCTACATTTGCATATATGGCGTTCTGTATTGATCAATGCAACTTATTCCAGACACAGTCTTTTCAATTAATGAACAGAACTATCCTATCATAAATTTGCAGATATGACCCCATCTATTTATGCATGCAGATTCTACTAGTAAAACCCTTTTCAATTGAACAGAACAACCAAGAAAAAAGAACAACAAGATGCAACATAAACAAACATAGTATATTCTTTTTGCCTTTGCTTTTCCATGAATCATGCATCTTGTCTTCTTGTTCAAGTTTTACTTTCATATGTTCTTTTGACTTGTACTAAATATGTCTTGCTATTCTATAACATAGCATTAAACTTGAAAAAGGAAACGAAACAATTCAAGAAATAGAATGCATAAGCCAATTAGAAAGCGCAAACAAATCACTTGTTTTGCAAAGGTACGTCTATGAGAACTAGACAAAAATGGTAATTTGTATTTAGAATATTAATGTGTACTATATATGCATTCTATTTTTATTTTTACATATGTATGGTTCTATGCTTTTAATGTTGTTGTTCAGTTTTTTCTTCTAGTTTGCACTAGATATATGTTAGTATTCTATAACATAGCCTAAATCTTCAGAGACCAAATCAAACAATTGAAGAAATAGAATCCATAACGCAATTAGAAAGGGCAAGCCAACCACTTGTTTTGCAAAGGTATGTCTATGACAACTATACAAATATGCTGATTTGTATTTAGAATAATAATGTTCAGCAAGGTATGTCTATAAGAACTATACAAATATGCCAATTTGTATTTAGAATGTTAATGTTTAGTATATATCCATTCTATCTTTACATATGTATCGTTCTATGGTTTTAATGTTCCTTGTTAACTCTTTACTTCTATATGCTCTTTGAAATTGAACTAAATATATGTTCCTATTCTATAACATAGCATAAATCCTGGAAAAGGAAAACAAACAACTGAAGAAATAGACCACATAACTCAATTACGAAAGGCAACCCAACCGCTTGCTTCGAAAAGGTATGTATGGCAACTATACAAACATGCTATTTGCTATTTAAAATATTAATGTTTACTATATATATCTGCTCCTTTTACATATCTATATTTAAATGTAGATATGTCAGATCACGCCACCAAACCCCCATGAAGCTTCTCAACGCCAAAGTCTTTCCCAAAGAACGATCTCCCTTTTTCAACGAAACTCCAAATGTTTGCATTGATAGTTTTGTTGAAAAAGGGACATTGTTCTTTGGGAAACACTTTGATGTTGAGAAGCTTCAGGGGGGTTTGGTGGCCTATCGATGTCAGTCATGTTCAGTTTTTGCTAGCTTCATCAATATTTTTTTGCAAAGCTGTACAAGACAATTGCAAAAGCCAACCCTGGTAAGCAATTGCACATAATGGAAGAAATAATAGATGTTGACAATTACAAATTCAGATTGCAATGCATTTTGCCTGACAACATTGATATTGTATTAAAAAGAAATGGTCTTTTTAGACTAAATGCATTTTCATATACTGTAGGAGATTGTCTATTTGACTCGTTCGAAATGCTTCTACATTTTCGTTATACTTCAAATGAATTGCGAAATGCGTTAATAGACCACTTTCTTTTTTGCTTAAAGAACAATGACGTTGAAGCAATACAGTCATATCAATATGAACTAGCACCTCAGTTCCTATACGAATTACATCGTGTTAATGATATTGGTACATATCTTCATAAAATGCATTATTCTGCATCTACAAATATAAAGGAGTCTGAACGAGGTTTATGGGGTGATACCTTTTGCATACGTTGGTTAGCTAAATGGCTAGATATATCAATTGCATTAATGTTGGAAACCACTTTTATATCAGTTTCAATCTTCTGCTGCATTGTTGACGTTCTGTTTTACTTGGTGATGCATCAGAAGAAAAACAACTTCAATCAGGGTAGAAGGAGGCTCAAGTTAGCGTGAATCTGAAGTTTGATTGCAAATACAATTCTGTAACCAGCAATAGCATTGCATACGATAAAACACCTTTAAGGAGCTTGATCTTATATTGAAATTGTGTTCTTCCCTGCTCACATAAGGCAAGTGCAATCTGCAACTATTTGATGCCTCTTTCTGTTTGCAACTATTTGAGGTTTTTTTGCAAATACCTTATCCAAACATCTTTGTTTTATTTATGACTCAACATATTATTACATGCAAAATTGATTTCAGATGTTTTAAATTACACTTCCATGTTATTTCTGTCTTGCATAATTTGACTACTGTTTTGACTCAACTAGTTTATTTGCATGAGCAAGTGCACTTGATGATACAAAGTGCAACTCGTCACAGAGCATCATGATGATGTTACATGTGTTTATTCTTTCCAAATATTTCTGTTGGCTTACCTAAGTTGTCAAAGTTTTCCATCGCGTGCAGCACCGCATCAAATTCTGTTGGATTCAGATATAGATAGAAATGACTTTTTTGCAATTCTTTATCTTTTAAAACAGAACCGCTCACAGTTCAGCGTGAAAGTACGTTTATTTTCTGCTTTACTTGCTTTTACATATATGGCTCTAAAACTTTGCTACGTGTTAGTCTGGATTCTGTGTGCATTCTGTTTTAGTTTAATTGCATTCATTTGACTCGAGAATAAAAAAACAAAGATCATGACACATAGTTACTAGTCCTTGCCGGGGACTATAAGCGATCGATAGATCGCTGTCTTTGGGTTGACCGCGGCGATATTTGGAAATATTTGGCGTTTTTCCTAAGTCAAATTAAGGTTTACGGGGCGGAGAATAAAGTTTATTTGGCGTTTTAAAATAACCATGATAAAGAATGTCCAAGCAGTAAGTTTACCTCAACCCATTGGAGTACTTTGGAGTACTTCGGCAAGGGGACTTAAAACTTTTTATGAAACGCCTGCCTAAAATTTCTAGTCGGTTCTTTGCATTTAATTGCCTACATCCTCAGCATTCTGCAATATTTTCAGCCAATGTTTCTATTAGACCTCATTGAAAAGCACATGCTACAGGCTTTGTGCCAAAGGTTTATGGCTTTGTAGCCTCAGACTTTTGATCTCTCCTTCTGCATTCTCATGTTTAGCTAGTTAGCGTGAATCTGAAGTTTGATCGCAGATACAGTTCTGTAACCAGTAATAGGATTGCATATGATAAAGTACGTTTCAGCAACTTGATCTTATTTTGAAATTGTGTTGTCTAATTGGCAGGGATGCTGTACCGACTTTTGATATGAGGCACACAACAACTGCCAATATTAGAATATTACAAAGAGAACAACTTCCTCGGTCTGCTTTCGAAAATGATCAATTGGTTGAGGTATGTACAATACTCACTTTCTAATAAACTGTTTTTGCAAATCAAAACAGATCTCGTCAACATTGCAAAGCTGCAACAAGCCATCTTAGGCATCTGTTTTAGTCTTATGCAACTTTAGTCAACAAAGCAACCTTCCATTCTAGGAGTAATATCAAAGTCGAATATCCATAGATGCATAACCCAAAAACCTTGAATACACTCCATAGCTTGACTCAGGTTGTCTCGTTCCAAATGCCGGTCGAAACCGACATTTACAGAAATTTCCATAAAACCCATGTAGCTAAGACAAGTCCACAGCATCACGGCCGGCAGAAACCGCATTGTGTTTTCAGCGCAGACAATACAACAAATACAAACGAAAAATCGCAGAGATTGCAGAGCTAAACAACCAAGTACCAAGAATAACCCAAAGGGCGCGAACACAGTCCGATTGATACCAACGTTACATAACGGCTTGGGAGTCACCGGACCACCTGCCCTTCACCTCCAACTATGCAAGCCCCCAATAACACCCCAAAACCTTTCCACCCCCAAAACCAACCTTTCTAACCTCCAAAACCTTGGTTGGACTTAGCTTATCGCTCATAAAAGCCATGCAGATAAGAGAAACCCTCAATATTTAACCAGAATGCCATTAACTTATAATGCTCAAATAGCCATGGACTCTTGAGGGAAACGAAGAGACAATAAACCCAAGGCAAGTAACTTTCCAGGATCTCGACCAGGGATAGTTGTCCGCCCACAAGACCACCACAGACGAAAAATTGCACAGACTACAGAGCTAAACAAGCAAGTAACAATATCCGAGCAACCAGGAACTCCACCACAGACGAAAAATCACACAGACTGCAGAGCTAAACAAGCAAGTAACAATACCAACCCAAAGGCCACGAAGACAGTAAAACCCAAGCCGAACTTTCCAGCATCTCGAGCAGGAACAGCTGGCCGCCAATCAGACCACCATAGCGCATGCCAACCACAGTTAAGACAAACCCTCAGTATTCAACCACAATGCCATTAACTTATAATGCTCAAATAACCATGGACTCTTGCATGCTCGAATAACAAGCTCAATTGTTGATACGTTGCTATGAACACACTTTATTTACTGATCATGTTTTCTTTGTATGGTCAGATTTCAGTATTCAACCACAATGCCATTAACTTATAATGCTCAAATAACCATGGACTCTTGCATGCTCGAATAACAAGCTCAATTGTTGATACGTTGCTATGAACACACTTTATTTACTGATCATGTTTTCTTTGTATGGTCAGATTTCTGATGCCAAAGTTAATCTTCTTGAAGTTAGACCAGGAAAATCTGAATCACTAATTGAAATTTGAGGCAATCCACAGCAAACAAGTGCACCAATTTTGTATGCAGTTCTTGATCTCCCTCCAACATTTTCCAACATTTGCCAACAATTCGTCTACTGTCCCTTTGTTGCTACTTTTTGATTTTGATTTCTTACAACAAAAGCAGATTCCTTGATTCAATTATATTTCTATTTAAGATAATTAACCATAAATCTGTCTGCAAACACGAATCCCTGCAGCACTAACTATATGCTTTGTTTCAAAATTCAGTCAAATTGCAATATAAACAGTATTGGCAATTTCTCTGAGTTTGAGGACCCAATTCTTTGTCAACAGACTTCTGCCAGATTTGAAAGGTACATAGCATTTGCAAAATTTTGTCAATTGCTACTATCATAGTGCTTTTGCTGATCAGTATTTCTGTGCTAATGTCCTTGACATTGTATACAACCCTTGGCAGTGTGACAACCATAAATCTGTCTGCAAACATGAACCCCTGCAGTACTAACTAACTATATGCTTTGTTTCAAAATTCAGTCAAATCGCAATATAAACAGTATTGGCAATTTCTCTGAGTTTGAAGACCCAATTCTTTGTCAACAGGCTTCTGCCAGATTTGAAAGGTACATAACATTTGCAAAATTTTGTCAATTGCTACTATCATAGTGCTTTTGCTGATCAGTATTTCTGTGCTAATGTCCTTGACATTGTATATCACCTTTGGCAGTGTGGCTAAACAGTATTGGCAATTTCTCTGAGTTTGAAGACCCAATTCTTTGTCAACAGACTTCTGCCAAATTTGAAAGGTACATAACATTTGCAAAATTATGTCAATTGCTACTATCATAGTGCTTTTGCTGATCAGTATTTCTGTGCTAATGTCCTTCACATTGTATATCAACTTTGCCAGTGTCACAGCAGCTGGTCAGCTTATCACAAAAACTACAGTTGAAGCTGTAACATCTGAACGCACAGTTGAAGTTGTAACATCTGAATGCACAGTTGCAGCCATTCTAGGAACGTCTGGAAATGATCTTGTTAAAATTCAGCAGTTAAGCTAGTATAAAGAAGCATAAATTTCTACAAATTCCATGGGATCCCCTTCAACTGAAATTTTTGAAACATGCAGACTTGGAATGAACTGCTGTAATTGCTGGCAAAATGACATTGTATTGACAGAAGGCAAAATGTTGCAGCACAAATCCTATGTTCTTAAATGATCATCTTGTATGTGAACATTCATTTAGTGGAATGTTGCATTAATTATTAGTTAATAAAAATTGGCATTGGCAGTTTTTATTTTGTCTCTATGGCTCTTGATTCATTATGCTAATGTTTAATGCATTAATTATTACTTAATAAAAATTGCATTGGCAGTTTTTATTTTGTCTCTATGGATCTTGATTCATTATGCTAATGTTTAATTAAATTTCAATATCTCTGCATTATGCCAATGTTTAATGCATTAATTATTAGTTAATAAAAATTGCATTGGCACTATTTATTTTGTCTCTATGGCTCTTGATTCATTATGCTAATGTTTAATTAAATTTCAATATCTCTGATCTAATATAAAAATATTATTATTATTTATTTTTATTTAATTGTAATATCACACTCTATCTTGCATTCTTTAAATAAATAATGCATTTTATGATTTAAATTACCCATATAATATTAAATACTTCTTATTCATTTATATTTAATTATAACTACTAAATTATTTATAGTTTTAACTAAGCATAAATTTCCTATAATATTTTTATTATTCAGTATTCATGATGCAAAGACTACACTTCCAATCACAAAGAAATAAAATTCCTTGAATAAAAACATTCGCACATTGAAATGAACTGTTATCTATTTCTTATTTAAAATAGTATTAATTGAATATGGCTTTCATAATTCATAACATGTAATATCATTCCTTCCAGTTGTATTACTTTCTTGTTACCAGGTATAAAGTTTAATAACATAATAACTTTTAAAAAATCAAGCTGTCAAAACATTATTTCTAACTAATAAATAGTTTCTAAGGTATAAAGTTTAATAACATAATAACTTTTAAAAAATCAAGCTGTCAGAACATTATTTCTAACTAATAAAGAGTAATTTGAACTGTCAAAACATTATTTCTAACTAATAAATAGTTTCTAACTAATAAATACACTAATTTGAAGTGTCAAAACATTATTTCTGACTAATAAATAGAGTAATTTGAAATGCTATAGTCAATCTCCATTCTTTTATTATTTTCAATTATCCCAAATTTCGTCATTCTATATGACATCATATCTCCTATACTTATGTTATGTCAAATAAATGAATTATATTAAACTATACTTCCTAATTAAGATAATCACAAAATAGAAAAACAACTATGTTTAATCGCATCTGTTTATCTGTGATGTAAGTGCCTTCATTATACTTTGAAAAATTTTCAATAAGAAAACTAACTTGCTTAAATGGAACACAGATATTGCAAAAAACGACAGTATACAACACCAAAAGATAATGATTTTTTTTCTTGCAGCTCATGATCAATTTACATTTCAACTCGTACAGTTTAAATTTTTTTTAATTTTAATCTCTTTATTTTAGTTTTTAATTTATAAAATAAACTTATCAAAATTGCTTTGCTATTGTACTTAGATACTATATTTACTAACCCAAGACTGTAAAAAAGACCAAAAGTCATGTCCTTTTCCATCGCAGCAAATTACTAATTAAATGCAACAAATCACTAATTAGAAATTAGATGCTGGGTTTATTTTCTTTGCTAATTAGTAATTGGACAAATTTAAAGCTCACATTAAACTTATGGTAAACAATATTTTTAAATAAATATATGTTTTGTTCTTTTGACCATGGAATAATTCCCCAATCATTGACATTAACCCCAATGGAATCACTTATGTCCAAACATGTTGCTAGATATCTAATCTTTCAATTATGGGTTCAAGACTCCATAATTTTTACATGCTTAAGTTCCTCCTTGACTTTCGACAATCATAACACTCTCCACCACGGATTCAATTAACAAATTTATATTCATAATAATGTTTATTTGCTCATTATCATTTTATGGATATTTCCATAATATTCAAATGTAAAAAAAAAAAAAAAATTCTATCTTTTATGCACCATGAATTCATTATTATGCATTTAATTATACTTTATACCCCATGCTTATTAAAATACATTGCTTACTTTAACACTCTCTAATTCTTCGTATATTATAATGCATTATTATTACCCTTTATACTTTTTCCCCGTCAAGGTTTCCATGTTTCACTCTCAAATTTTATTACATTTTAATTATTAATCTAAACACTCTCTAAATCATGACACATTGGAAAATTATGTCTAAAACTATTTTTACATTTACCACAATTCTTAACAAACGCAAAGTTCATTATATTTCACTCTTTGCATAAAGTCAAAAAGTCCATACAACAATTTGCTATCCAATTCACTAAATCTTAATACAAATAAGCATGCCTACAACACACTAGTAATGCAAACCGGCTCTAGTAATAATACAAATTAAACACCTATTAAATCTCATCATAATAACTCACCAAACATTTTGTTAACCGGCAGGGACTAGCGCCACAATAGTGGCTCCTTGTTCTAGATATGAATGTATGAAACACAAGTAGTTAGCGACTACACCAATATCGGCAAACATATAGCTAATTATAACTTTATTTAAAAAGATATAATTTTTTTAATATTATAAAAAATACCATATATTAAAAATAATGAATATAAACATGTTTCTATTTCTATAACCGTACTTTAAAAAGGTTATCATCATCTTACTTGTACAGTCAAACTTCTCAAAATGCTTTGAATTTCAGTCTGTACATTCAAGAAGTTCATCACGGACAATGATTTAGACATCCTTATGATCCCATTTCCACAAAATAGCATGTGCATCCATTATAGAAAAGAGTCTAGGGCTTCAACTTAGCATGTGCATCCATTATAGAAAAGAGTCTAGGGCTTCAACTTCCTCGCCATCAATGAAAAAATAAAGGTCTACTACACCAACCAATGGGGATATAACGTTTTTAGAAGGAGAATTTATTTTTTCAATTGGCTAATGATATGATTAAGAAATAAAAGCATGCTTGATGTCTCTAAGGAGTTCAGATTTAACATAACCTACAAAATCTTTTTGTGCACCATACTCTATTAGATGTTTAGAATCACTCAAGTCATGCAATTTCTTTTATTTTTTTATTTTTTTCACATTTTTAAACGAAGTCAAACTTAATAATCTCTGATTTATTATTTGAATTTTTTAATAATAATAATAATAATAATAATAATAATTATTATTATTATTATTATTATTATTATTATTATTCATCTCCCATTATTATAAAAATATTTATTTTGTAAATTAACTTGATCACAATACCATGTCTTATTATTGATTTCATAGTATATATAAATCAATAATATATATGTAATTAATTTTGGTTTAATTATGTTTTATAATAATTTTTAATTTTGTTATCATGATTATTAGGTAGATGGTATAGACTTAAACTCCTCAAAATTTTCTTTGTTAAAGTTATATATAGAAGTTTCATATTTAATAACAAGTAGTTATGTCTTTTTTTCCCTTTTTAATTAAATTTATTAATTAAAAAAATGGTCATATGAACCTGTGTCATATAAACAAGATTTATGGTTTTTTGGGCATGTGGTATTAGTAAGTTGCAGTCTAGGGTTATTTTAACAAAACCTATATACATGTTAAAAATATTTATGATAAAGATGTGTGAATTTGCATGGTTAAAAATCTTGTTACAAGTTTCCTTTAAATTCTTCACAATATGCGATGTATGATGAGTATGTTCTTTGATGTGTATTCATGTTGACCAAGTGTGTAATTTATATGGTTGTACTAGTTAAATTTAAAATTCAAAGGGACGTGACTAACTTTGAGATAAATTTAAGCCCTCTATCTTGGATATATATATGATTATTGTAAAGGATAAATCTCCATCATCCACCTATTCATGATTGTTAATTAAATTAAAATTTTAGAAGCCTTAGTCCACAATAAACACATGTATCAATATAAAAATACGCTAAATATAAATGATTCCTGAGGGATTATTGTTATGAGCTTATTGGATCAAATATTATAGAAAGATGAAATATTTTAATACTACTGTAGCCACCTAAATTCAATAGTATGTAAAAATTGATAAACATTAGTCATATGAAATATCAAAACATTTATTTTATAATACATCTTAGATTTAAAAAAATCATAAGATTAACTTACTTTTAAATTAATTTTAAATTATTACTATTATTTATTAAAAAAAATATATGAATTAAATAAATATACATTTAAATGTATGAAAATTCTTAATGATGGAGATTCATCTCCACCTACTATGGAGATATTCTCTTACAATTCTATAGGCCAATAACATGGCTTATTAACACAACATGTACAAGAAACCATAAGTCATTTCATTTCATATAACATTTTTTTCAATTAATACATTTAATGAATGACTAAAAGTAAAAAAAAGCATAACTATCTTTGCAATAAATATAATTTTTGATGACTATCAAAAAAATATTTTCCAATATTTCATGGTGGTTAAATCTCTACACTCTATCAAATAATTATTAATAAATAAATTTTAATTTTAAAATTATTATATAGACTAATTAATATGTAAAATTTAGTGTTTATCTATATATTATATATATATATTAACTAAATCTCATCAGAAAAAGTGGAGAATCCTATTGTGAAAATTAACCCTATCTCATGGAATATCAAGATTAACCTCACACAATTATGGCAAGTCTATTTCATACCCTATAGCATCATTAATGCACCTACCTGACAACAGATTGACGTCACCCGGAGAGCCGATCATGGGGATGCATCCATGCATCCACATCTCATCACTCAGCTCCGGCAATGTTCCCGGGCAGCTCCGTAGCTCTGACTCCCATTAATGCACATCGCCTGGATATTTGTTGCGGCAACAGTCCCTCTATTTCAAATTTCAGGTTTGAGTTTTAAGCGGGATGCACCTTTGTATACGATACATATACGATTGAATTTTGAAAACCCTCCAAACTTTGAAATTTGAATTTCAATCCGTTCTCAAATTTTTGGAATGAACTGATGACAGAACCATTGTTGGGTTTCCACCATGGTTTTTGTGTTACATTCGCCCAGTGCTGACGTTTCATGAAGTTTGTGGTGAAAGTATCAAAACATTTCTGAACGAATGCCTCCGCCTCCTCCTCCTGGTTTGAGGTCCCAATCCCTGCCGTGGATGAATGGGGTCGAGGACTGCGTGGAAATTTTGGTCAACACACGCTGGGAGCTGGAGTTTCCGTTCATCGAATACACAGAAAAGGAGATAGAGAAGCCCATCTGGGCAGCAGGGCCTTTTCTGCCCTTCTCCTCTTTCTGGAATCAGTCAGAACCATGTACTGCTATAACGCATGATAGCGCCATCTGCAACAGGAAGAGAAGTATCGATGAAGACCGATGTCTGGAATGGTTGAATTCCAAGGTGCTTGTATCAGTTCTCTACGTTTCCTTCGGCCGCATAATCTGTCCCTCCGATGAAGAGATGACAGAGCTCGCTCTTGGATTGGAAGCTGCCCAGAAGCCATTCATTTGGGTTTTATAGAACCATCGCCGTCCTCCTCCTCCTCATCCTGATCATCGTCCTCATTATCATTAGGTTAGTAATGGCAGAGGAGGAGAGTACATGCTTCCAGAGGGCTTCAAAGGTCGAATCGAGGGATTGGGTTTGATAATCCGTGGTTGGGCGCCTCAGCTGCTCATACTCTCTCATCCCTCCACGGGAGGATTTCTCTCACACTGTGGATGGAATTCCACTGTCGAAAGCATCATCCAGGGCGTTCCTATCTTGGCATGGCCCACGAGAGGAGATCATCATTACAATGCCAAAATGCAGGTTAGTCACCTCCAGGTTGCTGCCATGGTTGACCGGCCAACCCAGGATGGACGGATGAGCAGGAAGGAAATTGGCAATGGAGTGACGTTGTTGATGGATAGCGAGCATGGAGTCCAAATGAGAGAAAGAGCAGCGTCTCTTAAACTCAAGTTGGGCTCTAGCTGCCCCTCATCTTCTGAAGCAGTATTAGACACGTTTGTTAATCACCTTTTATCGAATCAGTCTGAAGTTCTTGAAAGGAACATAATTGTGTAGTGCTGAAGTTATCACAATGAAATGAGCGGAGGCCCTAGAATAAAATGCCCAACGTGCAGGTGCAGAAATTGGGAAAACAATGAAATGGGAGGAGGCCATATATTGTTCACCCATTTTACTGATGTAAAGGTTGTGATGTGGGACCTGCATCATAATGCCCAGATGATTTTGCAATGAAGTTTTGGTTGCGAATTCAACTTAAAGAGGCTTTACAATTTCATTATATGACCGAAGAATGTGATATTATGTTTCTCAATTTCATTATTCTACAGAACGATGTGATTTTATTGTGCATCATTCTTGACGTTTAACCTCTACACAATTCTATTTTTCGAAGGCATATCTCTTCCTCGACGTACCCAGCAATATGGTTTCATTCAATCCTATAGATTTTGATTAAATATGCGGTGAAAATGAATTGTATTAGTTTCACTAGTACAAGGATTGATTTGAATTATTCAAATCGATTTATTTCTCTAAACCTCTCAAAAACACTTAAATTGAATTTAGTTATCTATTATTTCTCTAAACCTCTCAAGTGTTCACGTCTTCTGAAGAGGAAGACGCTTTCCCTAATGCCATTCAATTTGAATTTCTATATAAATAAATGTTTTCTTTAGCTGTTTTTGTCCTCTACTCCAATTGTAAATAAAAATAGCAATAGGTATGATAGCAATCAGTTAAACCATAAAAAGAAGTTTCTTATTTTTCAAGTTTTTAATTTAAGTTTAAATTGTTTATAGGGAAGAAAGTATTATTATTATGTTATTGGTATGATTATCAGTTAAACCATAAAAAAAAAAGTTTCTTATTTTTTAAGTTTTTATTTAAAGTTTAAATTGTTTATAGGGAAGAAAGTATTATTATTATGTTATTGGTCTGATTTCTCATGAAGTAGGTCGGTAAGCATAGCTAATCTTGTAAATATTTTTTCAGTAAAGTAATGCTAATGCTATTGCCTGAATTATTAAAAAAAACAAAGAAAAAACATTTATGTTGAAGCAACAGTTTATAGGTGTGATGTTTGATAAATTAATATGATGAATTTGTAATGTGCTATACTATTTGCTAATTTTACAAGTTTACATGAAATGAGGGAAGTTGTGGAAATAGTTATGGACTTAGTTGATTTAAATAAGTTTTTATGGTCACTTATAGTTATATAAGGTACTATTGGTACACTAAATTAATAAGTTTTATGGTCACTTATAGTTATATAAAGAACTATTTGTACACTAAATTAATATTGGGGAATGACATAATTTAATAGATTTTCTACTAAATGAGGGAAGTTATGGAGATATTTATAGAGTTGGTTGAAATGATCACCTATAGTTATATAAGGGACTATTTGTAGACTAAATTAATATTAGGGGAATGAAATAATTTAATAGATTTTCCCCTTAGAGGGTTTTCTTGATCCCTTTGTTCCTTCATATTTTTTTGTGTAATTTTTTTCATGTTTTTGTTGTGGGCTATTAAAGCCAACAATGGTATTAGAGCATTGGTAAGGAGTAATAGAGGAAGCTAGTGAAAGACTCGAGAGATTGCTATGAACCAAGGGTGTTGTGGATTGAGGGTTTGTAGAAAGAGAACAACATATTTTGCACAAAACCTTCGAAAAAATAAATAAGAAGTCATCACTACCCGCAAGGAAGGTCGTGAATGCAAGAACATGGAAAACCATTGTCCAACATTTGGGCAGTGTGCAAGAGTTGTTTGGAAGTAGTTGTAAACTTTCTTTGGCATTCAACTATGAATGTGAGTGGATTAAGGAGATGTAGTCACCATAGTTAATACTGAAGATCCTAATATTATGAGCTTAATAGCCGTAACCAGGAACAATCATATTGGACGAGTATCCACTATGTGGAACTATGATCAATTGTCCCAAATTATATACTTGTTTCCAGGAAATATGCAAGACTCACCATCGACATTCAAAACCTAGATAACATTCAACACAATTGGTGCCTCTACAATTCGAAAAGAGGAGTGAGAAAATTTTTTGAAAACAAACTAATCTTCTCCAACACCTTTAAGTATGAATTCAACAATGTTTTTGATAAAGATTTAAATGATAAATGCAAAACCATTCAATGGACTTGGCATTAGTTTTGCAATTCATATTTATTGTTTTGTATTTCTTTGTAGTTGTAGCAATAGTCGTATTTGAGTGTTATTTCATTCTCTTTGATTAAAAAATTGTTAGTTTGTTAAAAGAAAATTTGTAAATTAAATGGGAAGGAACTCATAAAAAAGAGGAGGCACTCACAAATAAATAAGCCATTATTCTTAAATTAAATGGAAAGGAACTCATAAAAAAGAGGAGGCAATCACAGATAAGGGAGCCATTACTCTCTCCTTCACGCTAAAGAAAATAGCAATGGAGAAGTTAGATGAGAGAAAAATTGGAAAGAATGAAAGAAAAAGAAACAAAAGAAGAATGAAATAAGCAATTTTCACATGTCATTTTTAGAATTTGGTAATGTTTTAAATGTTGTTGAAAAAAATTATGGGACTCTATATCGAAGAGAGTAATGTATTATACATTTCAAGACTTGTAGTGAAATGCAGAGTTTTTTCATGGTCTATGTGGATTCCTCTTATGGATATTTTATAATATATAATTTGTTTTAAATTATTTTTTAAGAGTGGTTTAAATAAGGAGTCCTCATAAAGTAGAGTTAAAGTTGACAAGTCCAATCAAATTTAGACTGAATTAAAGTCAAGTGAAAATTAAAGTTATTGATTTATTTTATTGAAAAGAGAAAAGAAGAGGGTTGCATGATTAATTATACCCAACATTCCAAAGAGTTGGTCCAAGCTGTAAAAGTCTAGCCATAATAAAGTGGATTTCCCTAGGTATTTCGTAAGAACCATTGATTGAAGCCTACATGCATTATTGTGGTAGCACATGTAATTATGTAGCATGTATGCTCTTATGCATAGAGAGGATGCAACATCAAGTTGTGGAATGAACCACTAAGTAGTTATGAAGGTGGAAAGTGTACTTGTATGCTACCTTTATGTGCAATAAAAGAACATGAGTCTTGACTAAGGAATGAATGTCAGATGGAGTAATATTATAATGTGAGAAGGTTGGGATCAAATTATGATTAAGAAATTTTAACATGTTGATGAGCCATGTGGGTGAAAAGGATTCTTAGAGAATTGGTGAGTACATTAGATGTCACTCATGTATCTTAGTAGATTGAATTCTTTTTTATTGACATCAATGATCAATTGTTTGCGGGAAGAAGCAGAAAGCTCATGTAATAATCAATTTAATGTAATGATTGTAGTGAAACATATAGATGAAGAATTAAGAAGAAGATGCAATTCCAAATGAATGAAAAATTTGTTACAAGTGTAAATGAAAGAAGAAGACTTCATGAATGAAGTATCCAACGAAGAATGATGAAAAAATGGATGAATCAATGAAAATAGAAGATGATAGCCAAAGAAGACTAATGAAGAGACATGAGGAAGCAGATGACATGACAAAATAAGATGATAGTTAAATAAAGAAAATGAATGATGAAGTGTAGTAGAAAAAGTAATGATAGGATGAAAGAAGATGATGACAAATATAATGATGTAGTAACAAAAGGAATGTCATGGGAAAATGAATGATCAAGACATAAAGAAGAAAGAAAGATGGTGAACATGTGTGAATGAAGAAGAAACTAGTGAAGTTGTATGTTCATGAAAAGAAGTGTATCCATGAAAATTTAATCTCTAAAAAGCTTAATGGTTCCTAATGTTTTTGGATCATGGAAAGAAAATTATCTTGATCCAATGTTTGTATAAGTGATAGATGACCTAAATAAAAAATTCAATTGAATGTACATGAGTCAATGTTAATCTAAATCTAATGAGGCAAGTCCATCCATATTGAAAAATTTGTAGTGCTCTAAAAACCATTTTTTAGGGAAAGGTTTGTAGTAATCTAAAACCACTTGTCATGACAATGCAATGTTTTGTGGTAATATGAAACCATTTGATGGTTTGTGGTCATCCAAAACCACTAATGTTTTTCGTAAAAAAAAATCCATTTGATGTCATGTATTATTTGTGGTAAGAAAAAACCACTTGAGGGTTGTAATAGTTAAGGGTAAGCCAATGTAAAACCTTGAGATGTGATGGTTGAGGGTCATCCACAAAATCCCATAGGTGTAATAGTTATAGGTTAGCCAAATAAAACTCAAGATGCAGTTACTAGTAATCTAAAGAAAACCCAAGATGATAATTGGTCATGATGTAGGTAAACTGAAATTGTTTATATTTTTGCAGGTACAAGATGAAAATTGAAGAATATCAAGGCTGAATAATGAAAAAGACCAAATATCATAGAATACTTAAGATGAAAAAAAGAGCATAAAATATGAAGATAAATAAATGATCACTTCAAAAATACTTGAAGAATACATATTGATATCATAAGCACTCATTAAAGGGGAATATAAAGAGATCACTCCTACATGTGCTGTTTAATAAATCAATATGATGGATTTGTAATGTGTTTTAATAATGTAGACCAATTCTAAAATTATGTGGGAAATGAGGGAAGTTATGGAGATATGGATTTGGTTGAACTAAATAAGTTATTATGGTCACCTATAATTGTATAATGGATCATTTGTACTATGAATGCAATATGGGTGGAATAATATAATTTCATAAATGTTTCTTTATTGATCTTATGTCCCTTGCTTCATACCTCTTTTATGTGTTTGCATATGTTTTTTATAGGCTATTAAAACCAACACACTCTACTTCTAGTCATATAGCTTTCCTATTAAGATATGTAGCAGCAACTCTACAAAATTTGAGCCAACATCTTTGCATGGAGTCCTCCATAAAACACATCGGAACATTCAAAATTTAGATAGTTTGGAGTGTATCTGATTGAACACATTGAGAAGATTTTAGTCCAATATTAATGAAGTATAATAAAGAGAATTCAAATTTTGAGACATCTCATAGAAATAAACTATAATTGCAGATCTTAAAATTAATTTGAACATTGGTTAGAATGGCTTTTTGGACTTTAAAGAAAGCTTCGTCTAAGTAAATGATAGCCTTGGAAAAAAACATAATCCATTTTAAAGATGCCAACTTTATAAATTGAAGCATAATCTATGCATCTTCAAAGTTGTTCCATCATATCACTCACCAACCGATAGGTCTATAGTTAATGCAATGATTTAAACCTCTAAGGTGGCTCACTAGAAAGCAGAGGCAATTTTTCAAAAATACGGAATGTTAGGTTGTATGTACATGAAAACTATGGATTTCCTCTTTTATTATTAGGATATATGTATGTATATATTAAACGTTGCTATTAAATTTTTGAACAAAGGTTCAATTGGTGGCAATCTCGAGGAGGGACACGTATCAATGACCATTTAACTTTGTACATTTTCCAAATAAACAAAATACGGTTTCTGATGTGAGGTTTTAATGCACTTTAATTATTTCGCCCTGCCCTTTGTACTGGCCTTGGTTTTGCAAATGCAGTCATTTCACACCTGCTGAGGGAAACTAGGAGTTGGTCTCCATTCTTGCATCCGCTGTTGATTTGGTACGGCTCTGTGTGTGCGTTGTGCCTTCGCTTGTCTCTTGTGGTGGTTTGTTTGCTGGTTCTCGGAGGTTTTAGGTCGACTTTCAATCTGCAAGTTGTTTCATTTATTCTTTGTTACCGAAGCTCATGCTTCGTCTTTACTCTACTCGTGGTGATTTTCAATGCTAGTTCTAGTGTTGATCTAGCTCTGTGTAACCACAGGTTCTTTCCTTGCTACTGCGGTGGGCATCTCAGCAAACACTACTTCAGGTAATTTCTTATTCCAATTTCATTCCTGCATCTCGTTTTTGTGATTCTAACCCTCTGGCTCCTTAGTGAGTAGGTAAACTTTCCTCTGGTGAACCTGCTAAGAGAAACCCTCTGGCGAGAGACTTGGTTCTCATCCTCTGGCTCAGAATCAGGCCTTTTCTATGTAAACCCTTGCTCCTCCCTTCTTTTATATGCTTTTTGTCACTTTGTTTTGTCTGCCCTTCTGGTTTCTTGACTACCCGTATTGTTTTTGTGGTGGTGTGTAGGTCGTGCATGGAGAACGCTGCTCCATGGCCTCATCCTTGGGAGTCTTTGCAAGCTTGGGAAAAAAAACAAGGTAGGATCCTTCTGTGATTGTATTGTGGTTTTTTTCTTGCGCTATCCTTAGTTGGGCATATCCTTAGATTTTTGGTAAACGAGTGATGTTTGAGGACAGCCACGAACCCATCCCATAGAGGGGGATTGGCAACATTTATTTGTTCCCTTCACAGGTGTTATAACAAAATTATTCTTTGTATATCTGGTTTCTATTGGATGATTGGAGTTATTACTATTTATTTTTGTTGTTTAACTATGATTGTGGCATAGATCCGAATTTTGGTAGGATTTGCTTCTATGAGTTGCTGGAGATCTATAATGTTTAGCAACCATTTATGTTGTTGAGATTGTTTGTCATCCACAATCTTAAGTGGGTTCTTTTTGTACATGTTTGAGAAGAAAACACTACAACAAAATTGGTGACTCCACTCGAATTATACTTCAGATCCAGAAACCTTCGTGACCTTCAGTTTTCAGCTTAGAGTTTCATCTTTTTTAAGTCTCGTAATGTTTCCTAGCTTTTTAATCTTATATATGTTAAAAATTTTAGTTTCACAAGCTTTCTGCTCTTTTTCGCAGGTCATAGGAACTAGCTGCGACAGAGAAGACAATTTTTTCCGAGATTCTCTGAATGAGAATCAAGGAGCAGAAATTGCACTTTTTAGCCCAAAAAGTGGGAACTAAAGTCTAGAGCGCACCTTTTAGCCCAAAAAGTGCAATCTCACTTGAAAACAAGTTAGTACTTGTGATTTTTGGGTTTCTGGTTTTTTTCCGTATATGCCCAGTTTCTGTATATGTGCACATCTTCCATATATGCCCAGTTTCCGTATATGCGCACATCTTCTGTATATGCCCAGTTTCTGCATATGCGCACAGCTTCTGTATATGTCCAGTTTCCGTATATGCGCACATCTTCCGTATATGCCCAGTTTCCATATATGCGCACATCTTCCGTGTATGCCCAGTTTCCGTATATGTGCACATCTTCCGTATATGCCCAGTTTCCGTATATGCGCACATCTTCCGTATATGCACACTTTCCGTATATGCGCACATCTTCCGTATATGCCCAGTTTCCGTATATGCACACATCTTCCGTATATGCCCAGTTTCCGTATATGCACACATCTTCCGTATATGCCCAGTTTCCGTATATGTGCAGTTTTTGTATATGCACACATCTTCCGTATATGCCCAGTTTCCGTATATGCACACATCTTCCGAAGATGTGTACAAATTCCATATACAGAAATTGCGCATATATGGAAACTATGCGCATATACGGAAACTGGGCATATACGGAAGATGTGCGCATATACAGAAACTGAGCATATATGGAAGATGTGTGCATATACAAAAACTGCGCATATATGGAAACTGGGCATATACGGAAGATGTGCGCATATACAGAAACTAGGCATATACGGAAGATGTGCGCATATACGGAAACTGGGCATATACGGAAGATGTGCGAGTATACGGAAACTGGGCATATACGGAAGATGTGCGCATATACGGAAACTGGGCATATACGGAAGATGTGCGCATATACGGAAACTGGGCATATACGGAAGATGTGCGCATATACGGAAACTGGGCATATACGGAAGATGTGCGCATATACGGAAACTGGGCATATACGGAAGATGTGCGCATATACGGAAACTGTGCATATACACAAGATGTGCACATATACGGAAACTGTGCATATACGGAAGATGTGTGCATATACGGAAACTGTGCATATACGGAAGATGTGCGCATATACGGAAACTGTGCATATACGGAAGATGTGCGCATATACGGAAACTGGGCATATACGGGAGATGTGGCATATACGGAAACTGGGCATATACGGAAGATGTGCGCATATACGAAAACTGTGCATATACGGAAGATGTGCGCATATACGGAAACTAGGCATATACGGAAGATGTGTGCATATACGGAAACTGTGAATATACGGAAGATGTGTGCATATACGGAAACTGGGCTTATACGGAAGATGTGTGCATATACGGAAACTGGGCATATACGGAAGATGTGCGCATATACGGAAACTGGGCATATACGGAAGATGTGTGCATATACGGAAACTGGGCATATACGGAAGATGTGTGCATATACGGAAACTGGGCATATACGGAAGATGTGCGCATATACGGAAACTGGTCATTTACGGAAGATGTGCGCATATACAGAAATTGGGCATATACGGAAAATGTGTGCATATACGGAAATTGGGCATATACGGAAGATGTGTGCATATACGGAAGATGTGTGCATATACGGAAACTAGGCATATACGGAAGATGTGCGCATATACGGAAACTGGGCATATACGGAAGATGTGCGCATATACGGAAACTGGGCATATACGGAAGATGTGCGCATATACGGAAACTGGGCATATACGGAAGATGTGCGCATATACGGAAACTAGGCATATACGGAAGATGTGCACATATATGGAAACTAGGCATATACGGAAGATGTGTGCATATACGGAAACTCGGCATATACGGAAGATGTGTGCATATACGGAAGATGAGTGCATATACGGAAACTGGGCATATACGGAAGATGTGCGCATATACGGAAACTGGGCATATACGGAAGATGTGTGCATATACGGAAACTGGGCATATACGGAAGATGTGCGCATATACAGAAACTGGGCATATACGGAAGATGTGCGCATATACGGAAACTGGGCATATACGGAAGATGTGCGCATATACGGAAACTGGGCATATACGGAAGATATGTGCATGCCTTTCGATTATGCACGTCATTCGTGTATCTGCATTGTATACGTGCAAATTCAATATAAAGAAATTGCACATGTACGGAAACTGTGCATATACGGAAGCTATGCGCGTGTCTTCCGTATACGCACAATTTCCGTATATGCCCAATTTCTGTATATGGAATTTGCACATCTGCGATGTAGATACACGAATGACGTGTATATACAGAAGGTATGCCCAGTTTCCGTATATGCGCACATCTTCCCTATATGCACAATTTCCGTATATGCACAATTTCTATATATGGAATTTGTACACATCTTCGTTTATGTTATAGAAACTACTCATATACGAAAACTGTGCATATACGGAAGATGTGCGTGTGTCTTCCGTATATGCATAATTTGCGCATATACGGAAACTATGCATACACAGAAGACATGGCGTGCCCTCACCCGGCCCGTCCAAATGCACGCCCACCCGTTCACCCGAGTCACCACACGACTTCACCCGGGTCGCCCGACGACCTCACCCAGTTCGTTTGAACGACTTCACTCGGGTCGCCCGACAACCTCACCCAGCGCACCCAAACGACTTCAACCGGGTTGCCCGACGACCTCATCCGACTCGCCCGAACAACTTCACCCAGGTCGCCCGAACGACTTCACCCGGGTCACCCGACGACCTCGCTCGATTCGCCCGAACGACCTCACCCGAGTTTTCTGCCCGACGACCTCGCCCGAGTTTCCTGCATGAGTTTCTTGCACAAGTTTTTCGCCCGAGTTTCTCACCCGAGTTTTTCACCCAACTTCTCTGAACAAGTTTTTCACTCGAGTTCCGCGTGTCATGCGGGCTCACCCACGCACCGCAAAACTCCTTGTTTGAACTCGTGTTGATCGAATGATGATCGAATTATGGTTATTTGCCTCCAAACGCCCTCCAATATATACGGGCGGGTGGTGTGTTATGTCACTCGGCCGACCCACACCCAACGCCCAAGCCGACTCGTTCAACATGTTTCCTTCACCCTAGTGGAGGGGCCTGCCCAACTCGTGGGACCACCTTCTCAACTCGCCCAACATCATATAAACTCGTCTCTTGGTCATTCACTTCGCATTTCGAACGTCCTTCGCATGGTGGAGTCGCCCTGCCTGTCGCACGGACCGCAGGTCCTTACATCCTCCCCCACTTGAAGTCATTGTCGTCCTCGATAATATCTCATCCCGGAAACCATCTGTCACCAAGATATCCATACCAAGGCATGCACCCCATCGATATGTCATACATCAGAAAATCATCTCAATCCATGATCATCACCACCTTGTCATAGTCTCCTCATGCTGCTTCCCATCATGGGAGGCTGGCCCCTCCATCTCAAGCTACATGCTTCCTGCAACATATCGTGTCGACCTCATCATGTATCGTCATCATGTGAACTGCTGCCATGATACTCCAACAATGCTTACACATCTCTTCACACCGCAAGCCCCCATAGCTTGAACTAGTTGGGTAGCTAATCCAACTGTCACGCTCAAACCATGAGAATGCACATCCTCATGCCACCATCAATTGTTTCTCTGAACATCCCATCACATCATCAACTCAATCAAGAATTCATCTCCATATAAGTAAGCCATGATCAGGTCCATGAAGTAGTCTCCATCTCATCTGCAACATGTTGTCCATGATGTTTGGTACTAATGTGCTACATGAAATCAGCCGCATCTATCCCAACATCATCATCCATATGTGTATCTCCTCAATATGAAGAGATCATCTCATCAAACTCTGACCCTCGATGTGCCAAATCCAGGTCTATGAAGCAACCTCCATCATATCTGCAATGTGCCATCCATCAAGTCTGCCATAGAAACAAGTATATACCTGTCTCATCGTCAAGGGTTTTACCTTTGGCCTCTTTTATTTCCTACTCAATTTTGTCCTAAAGAAACTTACATGTCGATGCATCATATCCATCTCTATTGAAACGTATGCAATGAAGATCAGACTTTTCTCCTTGAAACTGTCTGCCACCCCTGCCTCTAAAATTTCTTCTTCCTTTACCTCTTCAGCCACCTATTCCTCTAGAAGAATATTGAGTATGATTCTTCTCTTTATCTTCAATACACACAACTTCTTTAGAAGACTAAGGAGTTGTCTTCTTCCCAGAAACCTTCTCTCTCTCAGCAAACTTCTTCTCAAGGGAGGCAAAGTTAATCTCCTTGAAGTTTCACTTGCTTTCAATGACTCAAGATAATTTGAATAAGTGGGATATAGTGCATTGACATAAGCTATAAGAGGAATGTTTATTTGAACACCAGTGGTTTTGATATCATGCATAATAGATCTTACTTTTGATGCTAAAGGAAGAGGATCATCATTTTTCAATTCAAGACTGAATAATTTAATCATCAATTAGACAACTTCAAGTTGAGAGAGTGAGTCATAAAGTTCCTTCAACTTATGTAAGGCTTCAAAAGAATTTGAAAATGGTGCATTATGACGACTCACCTCTTCATTTACGGATGATGCAATCAAGGCATAGGCATTTTTGTTCTTGTTTTCCCAAATGGTAATCTTCTTATTTGAGGTGGCCTTTGCAGGTTCATTCTCTCCTTCTCCTATACACACTCCTTTCCACAACTCATTGAAAATGAGAGTTTGTTTTATCTTCCTTGACCAATCAGGATAGTTCTCTTTTCCCAGCAGAACTACTCCAACAATAGATATCAATGAATGTATTAAAAATGTACTTTGCTTCCAATATATCAAAAAAATGTACTTCTGGTGGAAAATATATGCAGTTCTAGTGGCAAAAAATGCACTTTTGGTGTAAAAATAGTAAAAATTGCACTAATATATAGGAAAGAGGTATTACTTAGGGGAGGTTGTATATGGGGGAGAATGATGTGGGGGAGGTTGAATTGAGATTCGGTATTATCAGTGTGGTGGGAGCATTGTATGGGAGTCAACTAGGGGAGCAATGCGTTATAATGAGCAATTGCAGCCGAGTGACCCAAGCTCGAGGGAGAGGTTCGAGAGGACAAGGCTCTGAGGAACTGTTGAAAATGTGAGTAGGAGGGTGGAGGGGAGGAGTTGGGTTGTGTGGTAACGAGGAGCCACAATGGGTGACCAGTGGAGATTGTGTACAGTGTAGGGAATCCAGAGGTCGATCTTGGGACAAGTGTGTGGGAGGTATCACTGTAGGATGCCATGATCCAAGTGGATGTTGGTGGCCACCCACCTATCCCACTTGGACCCCCACAACTGTCTCTTTTAGTTTTTCAGTTTCCGTAATTGTAGCACAATTCACTATTTTTAGCAGTTTTTCGGGTCCTGACTATGGTATGGTTCGCTGCAGTGACTCGAACGAAGGTTGTGATGGTCGAGGGTGTTGTGGGAGTGAGGTGAGGATTCACCTATGTGGGGAGGTAGCGAATTCAAGTGTGGTATGCCAAGGGAATAGAGTGTAGTTGGAAGGAGAAACCGTTGTGAGGAGCACAGTCGAGGACAAAGACCGTGTATGCCAATAATTGAACTTGAATACCTAGTATATAGTACTCATAAACTTACAAAATTCATAAACCAAAGTCTGTAATCTTGCACTAGAATGACCTAGAAAACACTATAGGAGTCAACCATGTAGTGAGGGAGAACGTCTTACACTGGTTTATCTCAATGCTTAGTAATTCGAGAAAAAATCACAAGCCATCTTAGCAGTTTCGACTGAATTCCACGCCCACAAAAATGATTCTTGAATAATCACAACACATACTAAATATCTATAACAAGAAAAGTCATGTAACAAAAGTAAATATGCACATATCTTCCGTATATGCACAATTTCTATATATGGAAATTGCACATATACGGAAATTATGCATACAGAAATTGTGCATATACGGAAATTGTATATATACGGAAGATATGTGCATATCTTCTGTATATACATAACTTTCTTACATGTGCACATTTCCGTATATGCACATTTCCATCGGAACGCATCTCCGTCGTCGATCTGGGGGCCCCAGATCCTATGGTCATCGTTCATATCTGGCGAGTAAGTAACATGATGTTTACCCGTCTGATGTGAATGGTTTCCTCTCTCTTCTGCCGGACGCGTGGCACCCATTGTGTGGCATCGGGCGGGACTCGGTTGAAACCACTTACTGCTCGAAGCCCTTCTGATATTTTGCCGGTTTTTGTGGGCCCCACTTCTGACGAAATCGGCGTGATATCCGTTGCATTTTATGGTTTTTCGGGTCCGGGCGTTCGGGAATTTTCCTTCTTCGATGGGTTTTCCTTGCGATATGTCGCTAATCGCATATCAGAAACTACCCCCGTTTCTTGAAATGACCTCCTATTCTGCTAATTCGTGACAGTGCACGTTACCATGGGCCGATGGTCTGCGCGCTTGACCGAGGGTCCTCGTTGCTCCGCGCTAATCACAAATTTTAACTATTACAAGGATATCTCTGATAAGCTCGATCTTTATAAGACTTGGAAACTTTGGCATGAATTTTATAGAGTTCATGAAAAGTTAGAGAGTGTTTTAGGATCCAATTCAGATCATAAAGTAGGATTAGTTAAGAGTATGTTTGAAGAAACTGTTAGATAACTGAAAGGTAACTGAGGAACAGTTCCTCAAGTGTAAGAGACTGCTAGTAAGGCATTAAAAGAAAAACCAGATCCTCATTAAGGAGAGTTTTCCATCCAGAGAGAAGAGAGGACACAGAAATTGAAATTACAATTTTCTTGAATATACATGAAAGAAAATGAATCTAAAACCTCTGTCATTAAGAAAGAAATAAAATTTCTTCTTTTCCTATGCATTAATGTTTCAGATATTGTTTTAAAGCAAAAGAGTGAAATATTTCATTAAGAGGCATAATGACATCGACAAAAATCTCGTGACTGAAGGCATCTCAGACCAGGAACCAGACAAAGGCAAAACCAACAATCCTTTCTCAACAAAAACCCAAGTACATTTACATTTAGTATTCAAGCACACCTGTGCATTTTCTATAGTTCCAAATTTAACCGTTCAATATACATATATACAAGCAAAACAGTCGAGGGTTCTGAAACCCACGAACACTGAAAAACAACGATTTGCAGGCCAAGACTAGTAAAAAAGCAAGGGTGTGAAACCGACGAAACCATAAAAACTTACGGAGAAAGCAAAACCCCAAGGGATATGCCCAACTAAGGATAGCGCAAGAAAAAAAACCACAATACAATCACAGAAGGATCCTACACTGTTTTTTTTCCCAAGCTTGCAAAGACTCCCAAGGATGAGGCCATGGAGCAGCGTTCTCCAGGCACGACCTACACACCACCACAAAAACAATACGAGTAGTCAAGAAACCAGAAGGGCAGACAAAACAAAGTGACAAAAAGCATATAAAAGAAGGGAGGAGCAAGGGTTTACCTAGAAAAGGCCTGATTCTGAGCCAGAGGATGAGAACCAAGTCTCTCGCCAGAGGGTTTCTCTTAGCAGGTTCACCAGAGGAAAGTTTACCTGCTCACTAAGGAGCCAGAGGGTTAGAATCACAAAAACGAGATGCAGGAATGAAACTGGAATAAGAAATTACCTGAAGTAGTGTTTGCTGAGATGCCCACCGCAGTAGCAAGGAAAGAACCTGTGGTTACACAGAGCCAGATCAACACTAGAACCAGCATTGAAAATCACCACGAGCAGAGTAAAGACGAAGCATGAGCCTCGGTAACAAAGAATAAATGAAACAACTTGCAGATTGAAAGTCGACCTAAAACCTCCGAGAACCAGCAAACAAACCACCACAAGAGACAAGCGAAGGCACAACGCACACACAGAGCCGTACCAGATCAACAGCGGATGCAAGAATGGAGACCAACTCCTAGTTTCCCTCGGCAGGTGTGAAATGACTGCATTTGCAAAACCGAGGCCAGTACAAAGGGCAGGGCGAAATAATTAAAGTGCATTAAAACCTCACATCAGAAACCGTATTTTGTTTATTTGGAAAATGTACAAAGTTAAACAGTCATTGATACGTGTCCCTCCTCGAGATTGCCACCAATTGAACCTTTGTTCAAAAATTTAATAGCAACGTTTAATATATACATACATATATCCTAATAATAAAAGAGGAAATCCTTAGTTTTCATGTACATACAACCTAACATTCCGTATTTTTGAAAAATTGCCTCTGCTTTCTAGTGAGCCACCTTAGTGGTTTAAATCATTGCATTAACTATAGACCTATCGGTTGGTGAGTGATATGATGGAACAACTTTGAAGATGCATAGATTATGCTTCAATTTATAAAGTTGGCATCTTTAAAATGGATTATGTTTTTTTCCAAGGCTATCATTTACTTAGACGAAGCTTTCTTTAAAGTCCAAAAAGCCATTCTAACCAATGTTCAAATTAATTTTAATATCTGCAATTATAGTTTATTTCTATGAGATGTCTCAAAATTTGAATTCTCTAAATTATACTTCATTAATATTGGACTAAAATCTTCTCAATGTGTTCAATCAGATACACTCCAAACTATCTAAATTTTGAATGTTCCGATGTGTTTTATGGAGGACTCCATGCAAAGATGTTGGCTCAAATTTTGTAGAGCTGTTGCTACATATCTTAATAGGAAAGCTATATGACTAGAAGTAGAGTGTGTTGGTTTTAATAGCCTATAAAAAACATATGCAAACACATAAAAGAGGTATGAAGCAAGGGACATAAGTTCAATAAAGAAACATTTATGAAATTATATTATTCCACCCATATTGCATTCATAGTACAAATGATCCATTATACAATTATAGGTGACCATAATAACTTATTTAGTTCGACCAAATCCATATCTCCATAACTTCCCTCATTTCCCACATAATTTTAGAATTGGTCTACATTATTAAAACAAATTACAAATCCATCATATTGATTTATTAAACAGCACATGTAGGAGTGATCTCTTTATATTCCCCTTTAATGAGTGCTTATGATATCAATATGTATTCTTCAAGTATTTTTGAAGTGATCCTTTATTTATCTTCATATTTTATGCTCTTTTTTTCATCTTAAGTATTCTATGATATTTGGTCTTTTTCATTATTCAACCTTGATATTCTTCAATTTTCATCTTGTACCTGCAAAAATATAAACAATTTCAGTTTACCTACATCATAACCAATTATCATCTTGGGTTTTCTTTAGATTACTAGTAACTGCATCTTGAGTTTTATTTGGCTAACCTATAACTATTACACCTATGGGATTTTGTGGATGACCCTCAACCATCACATCTCAAGGTTTTACATTGGCTTACCCTTAACTATTACAACCCTCAAGTGGTTTTTTCTTACCACAAATAATACATGACATCAAATGGATTTTTTTTTACGAGAAACATTAGTGGTTTTGGGTGACCACAAACCATCAAATGGTTTCATATTACCACAAAACATTGCATTGTCATGACAAGTGGTTTTAGATTACTACAAACCTTTCCCTAAAAAATGGTTTTTAGAGCACTACAAATTTTTCAATATGGATGGACCTGCCTCATTAGATTTAGATTAACATTGACTCATGTACATTCAATTGAATTTTTTATTTAGGTCATCTATCACTTATACAAACATTGGATCAAGATAATTTTCTTTCCATGATCGAAAAACATTAGGAACCATTAAGCTTTTTAGAGATTAAATTTTCATGGATACACTTCTTTTCATGAACATACAGCTTCACTAGTTTCTTCTTCATTCACACATGTTCACCATCTTTCTTTCTTCTTTATGTCTTGATCATTCATTTTCCCATGACATTCCTTTTGTTACTACATCATTATATTTGTCATCATCTTCTTTCATCCTATCATTACTTTTTCTACTACACTTCATCATTCATTTTCTTTATTTAACTATCATCTTATTTTGTCATGTCATCTGCTTCTTCATGTCTCTTCATTAGTCTTCTTTGGCTATCATCTTCTATTTTCATGGATTCATCCATTTTTTCATCATTCTTCGTTGGATACTTCATTCATGAAGTCTTCTTCTTTCATTTACACTTGTAACAAATTTTTCATTCATTTGGAATTGCATCTTCTTCTTAATTCTTCATCTATATGTTTCACTACAATCATTACATTAAATTGATTATTACATGAGCTTTCTGCTTCTTCCCGCAAACAATTGAGCATTGATGTCAATAAAAAAGAATTCAATCTACTAAGATACGTGAGTGACATCTAATGTACTCACCAATTCTCTAAGAATCCTTTTCACCCACATGGCTCATCAACATGTTAAAATTTCTTAATCATAATTTGATCCCAACCTTCTCACATTATAATATTACTCCATCTGACATTCATTCCTTAGTCAAGACTCAAGTTCTTTTATTGCACATAAAGGTAGCATACAAGTACACTTTCCACCTTCACAACTACTTAGTGGTTCATTCCACAACTTGATGTTGCATCCTCTCTATGCATAAGAGCATACATGCTACATAATTACATGTGCTACCACAATAATGCATGTAGGCTTCAATCAATGGTTCTTACGAAATACCTAGGGAAATCCACTTTATTATGGCTAGACTTTTACAGCTTGGACCAACTCTTTGGAATGTTGGGTATAATCAATCATGCAACCCTCTTCTTTTCTCTTTTCAATAAAATAAATCAATAACTTTAATTTTCACTTGACTTTAATTCAGTCTAAATTTGATTGGACTTGTCAACTTTAACTCTACTTTATGAGGACTCCTTATTTAAACCACTCTTAGAAAATAATTTAAAAAAAAATATATATTATAAAATATCCATAAGAGGAATCCACATAAACCATGAAAAAACTCTGCATTTCACTACAAGTCTTGAAATGTATAATACATTACTCTCTTCGATATGGAGTCCCATAATTTTTTTCAACAACATTTAAAACATTACCAAATTCTAAAAATGACTTGTGAAAATTGCTTATTTCATTCTTCTTTTGTTTCTTTTTCTTTCATTCTTTCCAATTTTTCTCTCATCTAACTTCTCCATTGCTATTTTCTTTAGCGTGAAGGAGAGAGTAATGGCTCCCTTATCTGTGATTGCCTCCTCTTTTTTATGAGTTCCTTTCCATTTAATTTAAGAATAATGGCTTCTTTATTTGTGAGTGCCCCCTCTTTTTTATGAGTTCCTTCCCATTTAATTTACAAATTTGCTTTTAACAAACTAACAATTTTTTAATCAAAGAGAATGAAATAACACTCAAATACGACTATTGCTACAACTACAAAGAAATACAAAACAATAAATATGAATTGCAAAACTAATGCCAAGTCCATTGAATGGTTTTGCATTTATCATTTAAATCTTTATCAAAATCATTGTTGAATTCATACTTAAAGGTGTTGGAGAAGATCAGTTTGTTTTCAAAATTTTTTCTCACTCCTCTTTTCGAATTGTAGAGGCACCAATTGTGTTGAATGTTATCTACGTTTTGAATGCCGATGGTGAGTCTTGCATATTTCCTGGAAACAAGTATATAATTTGGGACAATTGATCATAGTTCCACATAGTGGATACTCGTCCAATATGATTGTTCCTGGTTAGGGCTATTAAGCTCATAATATTAGGATCTTCAGTATTAACTATGGTGACTACATCTCCTTAATCCACTCGCATTCATAGTTGAATGCCAAAGAAAGTTTACAACTACTTCCAAACAACTCTTGCACACTGCCCAAATGTTGGACAATGGCTTTCCATGTTCTTGCATTCACGACCTTCCTTGTGGGTAGTGATGACTTCTTATTTATTTTTTCGAAGGTTTTGTGCAAAATATGTTGTTCTCTTTCTACAAACCCTCAATCCACAACACCCTTGGTTCATAGCAATCAATCGAGTCTTTCACCAGCTTCCTCCATTACTGCTTACCAATGCTCTAATACTATTGTTGGCTTTAATAGCCCACAACAAAAACATGAAAAAGATTACACAAAAAAATATGAAGGAACAAAGGGATCAAGAAAACCCTCTAAGGGGAAAATCTATTAAATTATATCATTCCCCCAATATTAATTTAGTTTACAAATAGTCCCTTATATAACTATAGGTGATCATTTCAACCAACTCTATAAATATCTCCATAACTTCCCTCATTTAGTAGAAAATCTATTAAATTATGTCATTCCCCAATATTAATTTAGTGTAAAAATAGTTCTTTATATAACTATAAGTGACCATAAAACTTATTAATTTAGTGTACCAATAGTACCTTATATAAATATAAGTGACCATAAAAACTTATTTAAATCAACTAAGTCCATAACTATTTCCACAACTTCCCTCATTTCATGTAAACTTGTAAAATTAGAAAATAGTATAGCACATTACAAATTCATCATATTAATTTATCAAACATCACACCTATAAACTGTTGCTTCAACATAAATGTTTTTTCTTTGTTTTTTTTAATAATTCAGGCAATAGCATTAGCATTACTTTACTGAAAAAATATTTACAAGATTAGCTATGCTTACCGACCTACTTCATGAGAAATTAGACCAATAACATAATAATAATACTTTCTTCCCTATAAACAATTTAAACCTTAAATAAAAACTTAAAAAATAAGAAACTTTTTTTTATGGTTTAACTGATAATCAGACCAATAACATAATAATAATACTTTCTTCCCTATACACAATTTAAACTTAAATTAAAAACTTGAAAAATAAAAAACTTCTTTTTATGGTTTAATTGATTGCTATCATACCTATTGCTATTTTTATTTACAATTGGAGTAGAGGACAAAAACAGCTAAAGAAAACATTTATTTATATAGAAATTCAAATTGAATGGCATTAGGGAAAGCGTCTGCCTCTTCAGAAGACGTGAACACTTGAGAGGTTTAGAGAAATAATAGATAAATAAATTCAATTTAAGTGTTTTTGAGAGGTTTAGAGAAATAAATCGATTTGAATAATTCAAATCAATCCTTGTACTAGTGAAACTAATACAATTCATTTTCACTGCATATTTAATCAAAATCTATAGGATTGAATGAAACCATATTGCTGGGTACGTCGAGGAAGAGATATGCCTTCGAAAAATAGAATTGTGTAGAGGTTAAACGTCAAGAATGATGCACAATAAAATCACATTGTTCTGTAGAATAATGAAATTGAGAAACATAATATCACATTCTTCGGTCATATAATGAAATTGTAAAGCCTCTTTAAGTTGAATTCGCAACCAAAACTTCATTGCAAAATCATCTGGGCATTATGATGCAGGTCCCACATCACAACCTTTACATCAGTAAAATGGGTGAACAATATATGGCCTCCTCCCATTTCATTGTTTTCCCAATTTCTGCACCTGCACGTTGGGCATTTTATTCTAGGGCCTCCGCTCATTTCATTGTGATAACTTCAGCACTACACAATTATGTTCCTTTCAAGAACTTCAGACTGATTCGATAAAAGGTGATTAACAAACGTGTCTAATACTGCTTCAGAAGATGAGGGGCAGCTAGAGCCCAACTTGAGTTTAAGAGACGCTGCTCTTTCTCTCATTTGCACTCCATGCTCGCTATCCATCAACAACGTCACTCCATTGCCAATTTCCTTCCTGCTCATCCGTCCATCCTGGGTTGGTCGGTCGATCATGGCAGCAACCTGGAGGTGATTACCCTGCACTTTGGCATTGTAATGCTGATCTCCTCTGGTGGGCCATGCCAAGATAGGAACGCCCTGGATGATGCTTTCGACAGTGGAATTCCATCCACAGTGCGAGAGAAATCCTCCCATGGAGGGATGAGAGAGTATGAGCAGCTGAGGCGCCCAACCACGGATTATCAAACCCAATCCCTCGATTCAACCTTCGAAGCCCTCTGGAAGCACGTACTCTCCTCCTCCGCCATTACTAACCTGATGATCATGAGGACGATGATCAGGATGAGGAGCAGGAGGACGGCGATGGTTCTGTAAAACCCAAATGAATGGCTTCTGGGCAGCTTCCAATCCAAGAGCGAGCTCTGTCATCTCTTCATCGGAGGGACAAACTATGCGGCCGAAAGAAACGTAGAGAACTGATACAAGCGCCTTGGAATTCATCCATTCCAGACATCGGTCTTCATCGATACTGCTCTTCCTGTTGCGGATGGCGCTATCATGCGTTATAGCAGTACATGGTTCTGACTGATTCCAGAAAGAGGAGAAGGGCAGAAAAGGCCCTGCTGCCCAGATGGGCTTCTCTATCTCCTTTTCTGTGTATTCGATGAACGGAAACTCCAGCTCCCAGCGTGTGTTGACCAAAATTTCCACGCAGTCCTCGACCCTGTTCATCCACGGCGGGGATTGGGACCTCAAACCAGGAGGAGGAGACGGAGGCATTCGTTCAGAAACGTTTTGATACTTTCACCACAAACTTCATGAAACGTCAGCGCTGGTCGAATGTAACACAAAAACCATGGTGGAAACCCAACAATGGTTCTGTCATCAGTTCATTCCAAAAAATTTGAGGGCGCATTGAAATTCAAATTTCAAAGTTTGGAGGGTTTTCAAAATTCAATCGTATATGTATCGTATACAAAGGTGCATCCCGCTCAAAACTCAAATCTGAAATTTGAAATAGAGGGACTGTTGCCGCAACAAATATCCAGGCGATGTGCATTAATGGGAGTCAGAGCTACGGAGCTGCCTGGGAACATTGCCGGAGCTGAGTGATGAGATGTGGATGCGTGGATGCATCTCCATGATCGGCTCTCTCGATGACGTCAATCTGGTGTCAAGTAGGTGCATTAATGATGCTATAGGGTATGAAATAGGACTTGCCCACAATTATAATGACCACATCTCATGGAATATCAAGATTAACGTGACACAATTATAATGAATACTGACCAATTTTTACCGATATTCAAACTAGCACCAACCTAGATTATTATAAGTTCCAATATATTGAGAAAGTTTTTGAAAGTCCATTAAGAAATGTTTCACTAAATCTCATGAGAATGAGAAAAGGTGGAGAATCCTATTGTGAAAGTTAACCATATATCATGGAATATCCAGAGTAGCATGGCACAATTATAATGACCACAGACCAATTTTTACCCCATATTCGAACCAGCGCCGACCTATATTGATTATCATTTGCATATACATATAAAGAGAATTTGGAGGTGACCATCAGCATTATTATCTCGTCTGCAATCAAGACTTTCTCTCGACGACGTTGTCCATTTATATTGGCTATCCGACAGGGGCAGTGAATATTCAGCAAGTTTTCCCCTCAAATCGCTCAAAGACCGCTTGCGTGAAGTTGCAGTGGGAGCTGATCGACAATAAACGAGGGAATATCTAATGGGCATCTGTCGGCCAAATTATCTGTGAATTATGACGATTTTGGCAGCCTAGGGTTACATTTCTGTGTTCTGTGTTGTTTCTTGTTTTTTTGCCCGGCCGCTGGCAATTAAAGGGTCGCTTGGGTCTAGATTTCCGTTGACAATGCAGGATGGAATAGAGAACTGCGATGGCTCCGCTTCGACCTCGAGATGGGTTAATACCACTGCCAATGGGTCGCAGAATTTAGTGATAGAGGGTTATTCTCTGGTCAAGGGCATGGGCGTTGGCAGGCGCATTTCCAGCGAGACATTCTTTGTGGGAGGTTACCAGTGGACAATTTATTTCTACCCGGACGACAAAAGTAGATGGAACAAATCGCGTTATGTTTCCGTTTTCCTAGCGCTGGCCAGTAAGGGTATGGACGTTCGCGCAACCCACGTATTGACATTGGTGGATCAAAGCGGGGAGGGCAAGCATAAGAGGTGCCACAGCCATTTGGGCCCGGGGCGGGAGAGAGGGCCTCACATTTTTCAGGTTCAAGGAAGAATGTGGGGTAACAAACGGTTCTTCGAACGGTCTGCACTTGAAACATCCAATTACCTCAAGGATGATTTCCTGAAACTACATTGCACAGTAGGTGTTGTGTTCTCTGCTGGCGAATACGCTGGGTTGCACTCCGTAGGTGTTCCTAGGACAGAGTTAGGTTTAGACATTGGTGCACTTTTAGAAAACCAAGAAGCCTCAAATGTAATTTTTGATGTGGCTGGGGAGAAATTTAGAGCTCATAAACTCGTTTTGGCTGCACGATCCCCAGTATTCAGAGCAAAATTTTTTGCTTCTTCAAAGCAGAATAATGAAGTTGTTATTACAGAGATGGAGCCTAGAGTATTCAAGGCTATGCTGCATTATATTTATACAGAAACCCTTATTGATTAAGAGCCAATGCCAGCCGATTCATCTTCTTTTTCTTCGACAACTCAGACATTGATAGAGAACTTGCTTGTCGTAGCAGATGCGTATGGTTTGCGGCGGTTGAGGCTACTTTGTGAATCAAAATTATTCAGAAGCACATCTGTAAATACAGTTGCCTCCACTCTAGATCTTGCTGAGAGTTGCAATGCTACTAGCTTGAAAGCTGCATGTCTCAAATTTGCCACACAAAATCTTCCAGAAGCTATGCGTTCAAAAGGTTTTGAGCGTTTGTAACAGAAATGCCCTTTACTTTTGCCAGAACTTCTAAAGGCAGTTGCGGGCTTTGAGGGTGATTGCAGTAGCAGAGAATGTCGCAGGAGTCTATGCGATCAACCTGTCGCAGGAGTCTATGCGATCAACCTCCCGATGGTACTGATATTAATGGCAGGAGAATAAGACCAAGAAATGACATTTAGAATTTCCGACTTGTGTGTGGAATGTCATCATGAAAGTAATGATGATACTGTTGAACATTAACTGAGGCTGACTATCATTGTTTGTGTAGGTCTATGGATGCTGAGAAGGGCATTTGCTAGAAAGTTTAATTTCATTAGAGTAATTATGATGCCTTTTTTATACATCTTTGTTTATGCTTAATGTAAGAATAGTACATGATTTTTTTTTTTAATGATGTTTATAATATTGACTTTAATGATCTTAGCAGGGAAATATACTTCAAGAGGGTAATATCACTATAAATGGGGTTTTAATACAATATTTGATATGATTTTTGGGTAAATTATGTTAATTTGAGACAAAAAAAACTTGTGTATTGTGTTAAATATTGTGGGTGTCTCAAAAATTATTGTATTAAATATTATTGTTTTAAAATTATTTCATTTTTGTCTCTCTTGAGACAATTTCATTTTTGTGAGACAACACTAGTGTTAGACAATGTCTTTAATACTAGCTATTGTCTCTCTAGAGACAATAAATTTTTTATTTAAAGATCACTTGTCTCTATAAACACAATATAAAACAATGAATACAGAAATATCTCACCATTGAAATAAATCGATATAAAAAAAATTTAATTAAAAATAAACTACAAAATAGTTGATTAATTCATGTTAGCTTAGAGTGGAATCGAACCACCCCTCTTCCATTGGCCTAGCACAGTTATACATTTATAGCCATTAATCTAAGAAAAAGAAAAAAATGATCCATAATCTTTATAAAAACTACAATCATGTAGATCATGATTTGAACTTATAGCAATAAACCCAAAAGGTGCAAAGAGAGGAGGATTATATCTCTAGCAAAAAAATTCAAAACCTTGTATTAGTATACAGTTAAGTGTTCATGTATACAAACTATATTGCTACAATTGCATATCCCTATGTTGGGATTTCATTCCATGTTAAGACTTATTTTTCTTCATCTTCTTCTCCACACATGTATGTGTCTATTATTGTGTATATGCACCCATATAACATTCTTTAACAAAATGTCTTGATTGCCAAACTTAAAACAAAAAGAATCATGATTTGTGAATCCACAATCTGCAATTGAGTTGCTATCAAAGCAAAAGAAATGAAATGGAGTGGATATATTCTCTTGCACCTTTGTAATCAGTTCTCCCTACTTAAAATTTAATAGACCTCGAATATGTTTTTCCTTTGAATTTTAAGATGGATAGATTCATGGCTGCATCCTAGCTCCATAATTATTTGGGGCTCTCTATGGCTTGGGAGTTCCACACCAGCCATTGTTTATGATAGTGAAGAGTACTGATGACCGAGAACATGTGCTAAAAATGTCATCTACGTTGCTACTAAATGCAAATATATGTCAAGATAATGAAAAAACAAGAAGAAGATTTTTATTAAACAAGTGGACGTTGATTATAAAAAGGAGAGGATGACATAATGGAAGACAAACTAATCTTCAGTAGCCAGTGCCAAGAAACCATGGCACACACTCAACAAAATAGATAAGCATAACATGTGAAAAGTTGTAAACTATGAACTCTAAAGCAAAAGATCAAAGAATTTCTTACCACAATTGCTCTAGCAAGATCTATCCACGAGTACAGAGTACTTGAAAGAATAGCAACAATTAGACCAATTGTGTTGGTGATCACATCAAAGAAATGATATTGAGCATACGCCTTGACAATCTCATTGGTAAAATTTCGACAATATATTATGAGGAACAACTTCACAAAAGTGAATGAATCCATAATTCCAACCACCCAATGCCATTTGTCACCATCTAAAGATGTAACATGCAGATTTAGCCCTATTGTTGGATGAATTTTGATTTTTGTTCATTCTCCTATCTTTTTTTCTGTTTGCCTACAATGCTTTAATGGTTTTGATAGTGGTTCCACAACTTTCACTAACTTTTTCTATAGGTGCAACTTCTATAGCTGTAGCACTCTTACACTGCAAACTCGATTCTGCAAGAGTTTTTGTTTGACTCTACCTTGCCAAGACTTGCACCATTGAGTGAGAGAACAAATTATGAACTCAATTATAGAACAAATATAACTCTAATTCTTTGTCAAGGGTTCATTCACTAGATTTCCTTGTTTAAGTTGAAGAGGAATTCAATTAGATCAAATTTATAGCTCCATTGTCATGGTTGTCAGCTTGTCATTGATCTCCATTATTTATTAACAATACCTAGAGAAGTAAACAACTTTGGAAATTACTAATATTTATGAGATGTTTGCAAAGTGTCTCCTCTCCATAGATACAATTTAGCTTTGAAAGTTGTCAATCTGCTCCACTTTCTATTTGTTTTTAGTGGTCTAAAAAGTGTTATTATCTCTTATTTGGCTCATAGCTATAACACCTTTCTGAGACATCATCATCATATTAGCTTTTACTTACATGTGACTATCATTACTCCTAGAGAAGTGAATATCTAGGTCAGGAAGGCAACCTAGACACCATGATACATAATGAATGCTACCTGATTTTACAAAATGGATTCGGTATAGATTTGATTTAGATTTAGTGTCAATAGGAACACAAAAAAGTAAGATATTCCGATATAAATACCTTCAGGTGTCTGAGATATCATCATTTGAATCTCAACTGATGAGTGGCCAACCCAAGTAACAACACCAACAACTTCCAAGTCAATATCTACATGGATTGGCTTTTTACAACACCATCTTGTCAGCTAATGATGTCACTAGTAACAATGGTCTTGTTGTGTTGTCCTCATCAGCACAGGTCTGGAAGAGAGGAAACCATTAAAAATATAATGTATTTTTTTCCACTTTCAACCAAAAGAAAAAAATTTGCACATAAAATGTTAGATCTGTAACTTTCCCAATAACATTTTTTATCAATCTAAACAACAGTAAAATATACAAATTCACATTCCTACAATAGATGGAACATTCTAGGGTTCTTTCTAATTTTCTTTTCTTGCCAAAAATTGATTTGTAAGTGTCCATTTTTTAACAGGGGCTTTATTATAGGTATTCCCAAGAATCATAAGTGTTTTAATACCTTGGTGACTAGTATTTGACACTTTGTGGGGTCATGCTAAAATATTTTATTTTCAATAGGTGAGGCAACATTATTTCTTACATGGAGTGAGAACCATCATAACCATGCAAGAGTCACCACATAAAACTCCAAATGCTACATAATAGAAAAATATGGTTTTTTTAGTAGCTTGCTACCTTGAAGCAAAGAGGCAAAAACAAGGAGAGTTGAAAGTAGAGACAACCGAAGTTCTAGCAACATGATGGCTTCATACCCAACATGGGGCCTTCCCTCTGCTTGGTCCATTTTGTAACAATTTAAAAACTTCTTAATATATGGAGGGGCCTTCCCTTTTTGGGACCTTCCCTCTATTGTGATTTTTATAAATATGGATTGTATGAAATTTTCTAGCATATGCAACCCCTAAAATACTGAAACCAATCCTAGTCTACTGTGGGGTGTAGGTGCTACTAGAATTCTTTTATTGTCATATTCCTTTAACATGAAGTAGAAACTATGTCTTTATTTAGGAAGTTTTGAGTCATTCAAGCAAACTTGACAAAAATGTGAAGCCATTCAAAATCTTCTACTTGCAAAAGAATTGTATTTTAGGCTATTCTAGAAACACCCCAATCATACATACTTGTTGGTTCATCTATTTAATGACAGTTTCCATCTGATGCTTCCATTTTCAAACATTAAAAATAGCTAAAGCTTTATTAATCTAAACCTCAATCAAATTGATAACATGGAACCACTATCAAACATCCTGAAACAGTTAACGATAATATTAAAAATTTAAATAAAAAGATGAAAATTTAAGCATTTAACATTACCATTAATCACATAGCATTATTAGGGACTTAAGGTTGAATATTAGGCTGTCCTGTTCATAATTTTTTGTATTTTTTTAAATTGTGTTACGAGGGTCCTTGGTTGCAATCTACAGAACTCACTAGCCTTGTAAAAAACGAGCACTTTTGGTGAAAAAAGACCAGTTTTTTATAGAACCAACAGGTTTCATACACCCTACAGTTGAATTAGGCTGCCTCGTTAATAAATTGTTGTTTAAAAAAACACAAAAAATTGCATTAAGAGGGTCCTTCATTGCATTGTACAGAGTCGGCCTGTTATGTACAAAACCTGTCGATTTAGTGAAAAAAGGCTGATCTAGTATTGAACCAACCTTTTAAGATTTTGTGCCATGTGAGACCACCCAGTTCCACCAGTTTTGGTCTAGTTCTGATAACTCAGAGAGACACGAGATGGGATGTTTCCCAATAAATGGGGATAATTTCCATTTTGTGGTGACACATGGGCACTTCCCCAAAAAATTGGGGGTGCCTCCCCCCAATTAGCTTTTCCCAATGGCATTTGTAAGAGGTAAAAGAACACAAAATAATGTGATTGTTACAACTGACATGCAAATGTAAATATTTATTAGGAACAATATTCCCTTTGCTCAGCACACAGACTTTTCCCATGACATTTTGGGGATTTCCCCATATGTCCCTCGGATGCATTTACCCATCCTGTGTCCCCATGTCCTAGAAACATGTTCATGGGCTTACAAGTTCTTCGATACTCTAACTTCTATACCAACAACAAATGAACTAAAGAAATTTGCATGTTCATGCAAGTAAGACATGATAAATACCACATCTAAATAAATACTTGAACTATTAAAAAAATTGACCTCAACACCCAAGCAGACTTTTAGATTCCAGAATCAGAACAATAATGCTCACCATTAAATAACACCCCTTGTCAAACTTGTCGAGAAAAATGACCACCCATCTATCTTAATTTTCAACCCACTCACTGTGATGTATTCCAGCTCTTGCGACAACGATATGTAACTGCAAATGTACATATTTTTCATTAATAAGATTGAAAACTTTAAAAAATACAACAAAAGTAGAGAATGATTCTAACAGTGGTCTTCCTGCTAAAATAAGGAATCCAATCAAATAACCATGTAAATGAATTGACTTAATTTGCATCAACTCAAAGAAAGACTTCAAGTGAAAAAGTACCAATCAAACAACATACCTTTTTCCCTACACGCTCTTGTTGCTCCTTCACCTTCTGATGCAATTTAGTTATGCTCATGTTGACCCTCAATTGCTTTTCCTGTAAAAAACACAACAATATCGATTACAACATTATCATAATTGTAAAGCTTATATGGCCATTGTAAGGAAACACATGCCATCCTATAGGATGGCAAACATAAACCCATACTTTCTTTCCCAAAGGCACAAGTACTTTTAAGCACAAAATGTCGCACATGCTCAACATTAGAAACAATTCAGTCTGCATTTCTTGGAAAATGCCTTTAGAGACCAATTAATTGTTACTCATATAGAAAAATCACCCATTATGCAATCTCTCATAATTTGCAAAAACCATGCCATGTTGCCATAAACACCACAGAAATCATTTATAAGTAACAGAAGGCGCCATTTGTATTTAGGAAAATGGCTACAGAAGAAGTGTTGTGGAATTATTTGGAGATTCATGATAAAGCTAATGATTGGAAGCCCAGAACACAAATGTCCTTGTTACAAAGCATACAAAAACTGAACAAATAAATAGTTTACTGTAGTCACAGACAGAGATAATGAAGATAACTTGAGGAAGAACAAAAATGAAGAGGAGGGCATGGTAATATATTATAGTATAACACTATCAAGCATCAAAAAACTATAGCACATATCAATGTGGGACATAAATGAAGAAAGTTGAAGAGAAAATTGAAATTTGGTGTAGAAAGGAAATTTAGCTTGCATTCTTAATTGTCTTTTCCATTAAGCAGTGAATAAAAGACCTCTTTCTATTAGATAATCATGATCAATGACACATAAGAGATACTCTTTATCATGTTGAGAAAATATTTATAATATTAACCTCATCAAGAAGTCTTTGGCTAATTTGAATTTCAAAAGTTCAGAGCATTTTATAAGGTCTTCGAACTTCACAGATGATATTTCTGATGAGCTGTTAATTGGTAAATTTTATAACTTTACAACCTCAGTACTAAGTAGGTCTACATGTTTTTTAACTTTGAACTTTTTGAATTTAAAAGGTTTAAAGTTGCAAAACACAGAAATTGAGATAGATAATCTGAAAAGTTTGAAGTTGCAAAACACAGACGAATTGTGATAGATGTAAAGATTTAAGTACCTACTTAGTACTGAGGTTGTGAAGCTATAAAATTTACCAATGAACAACTGATCATAAATATTATCTGTGAAGTTCTGAGACCTTATAAAATCCAACTAATTTTAAGTTGCATGAGTAAACTGACCTTCACATAGCTGACTCCAAGGTCCTTCCTTGTGTAACCTCGAGCCAAGTTGTGCATTACATATTCATTGTAGTCTTTCAGCATGCGCATTATGATATCTGATGTTGAGATACCCTCAGTACGTTTTGTTTCCTTAAATTTGCCAATTTATTTGATCTGAAGAACATATGTTTTGAAAATTATTTTAGGCCAATAATGATTGATGAAATCACCAATTCAGAAAAGTATAATATGAGCTACCTCAGAAATTGCAACTATTACTTACATATTCATACACATCATTTCCTGCTCCACTTGCATCAACATATCTGCAGAAAAATAGCATAAGAACATTCAGATAAAAAAAATGACTTGTTATCCAAAGGTACAAGAATTTAAGAATTGATTCTGCAGGTTATGATCATTCCTGGTGCCACTTGAAATAAATCTTACTTGCATATCAAACCAAGTTATCATGCAAAAATATTAGAAAAAATTCAATTCTTACATGAACATGGAAATTACAAAAACCCTTGCGGCTAATTAACACCACCCATTCTTTAGGTAAAGCAAACCAGATACCTAATTAATACATAAGCTTGTTGATTTATAGATGAAAAACCAGAATTATAGGTTAAGAATGGCTTATAGATTTATATATTTATATATGAATGGCTTAATTGCTTTGTGGATATTTCCCTCTCAGAGGGTTATACCATGTAAAACTTCTTGTGATGACCAAAGACCTATTTCTTTGTGGTGCTAGTTCCTGTGATTGCCTAAATATTGATTTCATCATGGCATCAAATTGCTTGTGAGGTTAACTCCTTTATGTTCAAAGATCAAGGTAGCTGATAATAGCTACAATTTTCTTTCTTCTCCTTGTGAAGTGTTGTTCTCTATTTTTATGATAATACTTTGTAGTTGTTGAGTATTCAATGAGATTTAGAACCATCATTTCCATTCTAGAATCAAACCTCTTGAGCTCCTATTAATTTCTCCTGAAGATCAAATCCTACTCCCTATTTTATGCAAAATCAGTGCATCATGGAATTTTGATTGTTCCATTGCATCTAAAGTAGTCGTTTAAGTCAGATATGTCTTTCACTTCATCAAAACGTATTTGTTTGCCTAAAATTTAAATATTTCCCTCATGGCCCTCCATTTAAAATGTGGTACTTGTAACAAAATTTTTATTTTAAAAAGATTTGTTTTGGTATTATTCTTGTAAATGCATGGTTATTTTGTCTTTCTAGTCATGCCACATTTCTCCTTATGGGTATTGTTTTCTATCAAAATACCCCACCCCAATGCTTCCCCACCCCCAACCTCCTTTGCAGCCATCCATGCCAATGGAAGCATCCTCCTTGTTACCAATGCCCTCCATGTAGACAAAAAATTCCTTAGTAATCACCCCCTATTTCAAGTGGTTCTATCAACTGTTACTTCCATCGCACTGCCCATAGTTGGTAATTATTAGAGATCACATTGCTTCAAGCATTAATCTTACCTACAAACTAAAGATCATTGCTTTTTTAACAAACCAAACACTTTGACCATACACCCCTACCACTTGGAGACAACCTATGGCTAAAGCCAAGAGGCACATCTAGCACCTTGCCAAGTGGAAACATTGTATTGCCAAGCTAATAGGCATGTCAAACACCTTGCAAAGTGGGATCAACTAAACTCTTCCCTGCAAACAACTAGAAGATGACAAGGGCATGTTGACTGCCATGCAAAGTAACACATCAACATCCTAATAGCATTACCTGCCACGTGGTAAAAACATTGGCTTCTATGGCAACAATTACAAGACAACTTCCATGTCACCTACCACATGCCATCACTGGAGCAATTCCACTTTTGCAAGCATGTGATTTGACAAAACACATCACTCTGCTATATTAATTGCCATGTGCTACTATGCCATCTATGATTACCACATCAACATTTTGAAGAACCCCGTTTATTGAAATTTTAATTTTTGACGATGATTTCAAACATGCAAAGTCCACTTCAAGTGCAATTTTTTGTAGAGAGTGTTTTTTCATTCTCTATGTAGTGGTGTAGTTAGTTTTTGGAAATTTCATTGTGTGGTGCTTGCTACTACTCAATTTTCTAAGGAAACCCCTTCTAATCCTCATTTATGGACCTTTTTAAATGCAATTCTTTAGCCATACGAGCACTTTTTGTAGTATCATTTATTGAAAGTGCATATTTTTCATGCACTTTACATTAGGACACTCAAGTTTTTTATTTATAGCAATTTGATTTATTTTCTTCATGACAGATAATATGAATGTATCTCTCCTAATCAATGTTGATTATTACTTGTTGAATATCTATTTAGAATTTTGGGAATGTTTAGGATCACTTTGGGTAAAGAAATTGCACCTTTGGATGCCTCAAAGAAAGACAAGTGAGATAACAGAGCTGATGAAGCCCTTGGCATCTGCCATGTCTCTTTGTGAAGAGTTGTTTCCTCTTTGAAACATTCATAATCCGTTTAGCACAACATGGATTTTGTAACCACTTGTCCTTGATGATTGACCGTTATGCATTTTCTTAACATGATGAGTTTTGATGGAAATGATTCCTTCTTCAAATCATTTTGAATCTTACAACCCAATCTAAACTAATGAATGGAGTTCCAAGTGATGTGTCCATGAAAGCTAACCTAATGAATGGAGTTCCAAGTTATGTGTCCATGACAACTCACAAATGTTATTACTCAATACTGAAAACACGAGCGTTTACGATGCCTACCTAAAAGCCATAACACTATATCCCTCAAGTCATGTCCTAGAAATGTGAATGGAATCAGAAAAAGGGAAGTAATTAGAAAGTTTAAAGTGGAAGATGAATATCAAAAGGATTTCTATATGCATTTATAATTTCAATATTTTTACAAATCCTGTATCCATTTTTTTGAATTCTTTACACAAATTCGCTGTAATATATTGCAGGTATTTAAATTTTTTAATGATGCAACTATAAAAGATGTAATTTTATTATGATGTGGGGTGACTTTTGTGTAAAAGATGAAATGCAATTCACAAAAGAAAAGAACAATACAGCTCTATGGAAAATTAACATGGTATCAAAGTTGAGTTTCATCTAGAAACTTTTAACATATATCAGAATAGATCACAAAATAATGGTCATAAAAGTGACAACATGCAGATACGAACTGCATGTAACATCATAAATACATCAAATAACATCTACCAGACATTTACAAATTTGTTTGCTCAAGCCATTGAGTGCTACAAATTACAAACATGAGATTGCGGAGTCAAGACCCGCCAAGTTGTATTTTTCAATATTATGGACCTCCCTTGATGCTCCTACCTAGTTAGGTTACCAAAACTGCAACCAACTAGTGTACACTAGGTACCATTCTTGAAGAGGGAAAGTTCCGAGTAGGTTTCCCATGATGTGCATTTCTTTGGCAAAATAACTGATTAGTAATGTACTAGTGTAGTGCGAGTGACAAGAGGGGAATGGAGCGGGAAGTTTCTGAAGCTATCATCTGCCAATGGTTTTGAACATACTTTTCAAGGTCTAAGAAAATATCCTGCTCTCACAGGTAAGAATGCACTGTGTAGACACCTCTCCAGAAATAATGCAAAAGTGCCAACAAATAATGACAAAGGAATAATAATAAGTAACTAGAACTAGAAAATTAGAAGAATTCAAGATTAAGTATAGTACTCTAGAGAAAACAGTCCAGCTCTAGAACTTTGGGCTGAATTCAAGATTAAGTATAGTACTCTAGAAAAAACAGTCCAGCTCTGAAACTTTGCTGCTTTTCTTGCCCAGTGTACACAGTTATTCATTGAATGTTGTTAACCTAAGCTGTAACTATGTACAAGATAAACCTAGTTTTGTAGGGTATATATATATATATATATATATATATATATATATATATATATATATATATATATATATATATATATACCTAGTTTGCAGGGTTAATATATATATTAACCCCAGATTATTACGAAGGGAAGTCTTAAGTAAAAACCAACATGCAAACAGATATATATATATATATATAGATATATATATAGATAGATAGATATATGAACCCCAGAAGATAACAGAGGTGAAATTTAATAGGGGACTCTGCGGTTTTCTGAATTTGGAGCGAACCCTAACCAGACGCAATGGCTCCCTGCGACCCTCAAAATCTTGGTGAATCCATCTATCCAAAGACTAATCCTGCACGAAGTTTAGATGCACCATCTAGAGCGGGATTGCTGAACCAATTGTTGAATTTGGAGCTCCAAAAACGACGAGATCTGTAAACCTAGACAATTTCTCTGCTTGACGATCTTTCTCAATTGGAACCCCACACTGGACGAGCATTGATTAGAGTTAATGAAGTGGCTTGGAAAAGGAAGGATCTGCGGATCGGGTGATCGATTGTTTGCTCAGCAGCTGTAGAAAAAAGAGATGGAATCGTCGTTTTTTTGGATTTTCAAAAGTTGATGCAGCTTTGTTTTGAGATTCGAGCAAAACGAAAGTATGGATCTGGGAACAAATCAAATTTTCTAACCACGGATCCCTTTTCAGGCGTAGAGGATCTCCTCAAGGCAAGTGAGGTCCAAATCTATGCTCAGGAAATTAAGGTTTCAAACAGATCGGATACGGATTTGGATGGCTCAGATCTGACAAGAATTGAGCCACCCGAGATCGCCAGATCTGGTTTTCAAATCTTTGTAAAAACGACAAAAGGAAACACAACCATGATTTGGACTTATGACAACGACAAGGTTTCAGATTTGAAGAACAACATCACCGATCAGATTGGTTACCCGGCTGAGTAACAACACCTATTAGATGAGGGCAGATCGCTGCAAGAATGCATAACCATGCAATATTACAACATCAAGTCAGGCTCTACAATTATTCTCAATATGAGATTATGAGGAGGTGTCAAAAGCGTTGGAACTAGCTCACAAAGCAAAGTGTCTTTTAAGGAAGCAGTGAAGGGAAAAGGGAAAGAACCCACAGCTGTCACTGAACCGTCGGGGCAGTACATTGTAGATCAAATTCTAGAGAGCCCATCTATCTCCATCAAAATACCAGAGGTAAGTAATATATATTCAGATCTACAAAAAAATGCAGTTATTTGTAGATTCAATGGCTTTTGGCCTAGAAATGATGCATTGTATCAATGGATTTATTCAGTTTGGACAAGAAATTGCCAAATCTACCTATACCCTAAGGGTTTCTTTATAGTATGTTTTCACACAGAAGAAGAAAAGGAAACAGTTCTCAACCAAGGGCCATGGTTCTGGGGCAGTGCCAGACTTTTTATTACCCCTTGGTTTCCCGAATTTGATGTCAACACCATGCTGGTATCAAGGATGCCAGTATGGGTTAGGCTGCATAACCTTCCTTTACATTTTTGGCATCCAAAGGCTCTAAGAGCTATTGGAAATACTTTTGGGAGAATGTTAAGGATAGATGCAGAGAGACATCTAAAAGGAATATTTACTTTTGCCAGAATATGTGTCGAGGTAGATCTCAGCCGAGGACTACCTGAAAGCATAATTATTAACCTCAATAATACATAGTGGAAAAAACCCTTGGCCTATGAGAACACAACTTTCAGATGCCGAGGATGTCAAAAAACAGGTCATCTGTACAATGCATGCCCAAACCCCAACAAGAGCAAGCAAAAACAAAGGAAGCTGAAAGGATGGCAGAACATAGATGCTGCATTAAAGAAGGCAACTATAACGAACAAAGAAGAACATAATATAGCAAAGGACAAATATCAGGACAATAAGGATAAAGATATTAATGAGGAAAAGGAACAACAACTCCAGCTGGAAACAAGTGGTAATAAACGAAGTCACAGTCCTGAAGGGTTGGATTCGGGTAAGGAACAACCAATGAACACAGTGGAAAACCAACTTGACACACTCACAACATGGATGGTTGGCGAAAAGTGGAGAAGAAGAAGGGAAAGAAGGCTTAGGCCAACTGGTTTTTTTTCTGCATTCCGGATAATAGGAGCGACACTTTCTTTTTTTGCTTTTAGGTAGGACTGTATCCTGTGGGTTATATGATCTTCTTTCATACAACCAAATTGAATGCTTTATGCATATACTATGTAACTTTTTATTTTGATAAAAAGTTTGCTTTTTTCTTTGGAAAAAAATATATCAACCCCAGATTCAAATTTAGATCATCTTGAGGGCTTCCATCCTTTTAACCTTACCAAAACTGTGCAATTGTCTACAGATACACTAAGTCCAACACGGTCAATTAATATAAATATAAATTCACTCTAAAACTTATTTGTATTTTTTTACTTTAAGTAAATTTTTATTTTTATTTTTAATACAAGTATCATTTTGTTATTGTTTAATATAATGTTATCTAACATAACATGAGATCTCTCCCATTTCAAGTTGTAGAGCACCTCTCGGTGCAATAAAGTGACATAGGCCAATTAATTCACATGTTATAAATAATGTTAAGTCATAGTTAGAATAAATTTATCCCTTAATATAATAAGGTGGTTGTACCAGGGATACGAGATGGCATCTCCCTTTATGTATTGACATTCATAACAGTGAATAACAATCAAGTATGATCTTTCTCATTTTCTCTCTACTAGTCTTCTGCTTGTTATTTTGTGTGTGGCGTGTGCATCCTCTAACATGGCATCAAAGGCCACAGTAAGGATTGGCATCCACACTATACAGTCAAGGTTAAAAACTAGATTGATGCAATATATTAGTGCATAATACAGTATGAAGCCAAAGGATATTGACATGGAATAAGTTAATAAGTGGACAAACCCACTTCCTTTCCAATTGTAATTCTCCACACAATGTCTTCCTCTATGTATCAACATCCATCATGGTTAATAACAATCAAGTATAATCCTTTTCATTCTTTCTCTCTGTTAGTGTTCTGCTATTGTGTATGTGGCATGTGCATCCTCTGACATGGCATCAGGGCCACAAGAAGGATTGACATTTATGCTAGAAAGTGAAGGTTAAAGAATAGATTGATGCACTAAGTGAACACATAACTCATTACAAGGCCAAAGGAGATTGGCATCATAGTAAGTTAAGTGGACAAACCTACTTCCTTTCTGACCATAATTCTCCTCTAAATCCATGAGAAATTTTGTTGAAAGTCATAGTTTCACCAAATTGATGGGAATTTTGACCATGGAACTTTGCTCCCAAGGGCTTTGGCCCATGTCAAGATGACTGATGACCAAGATCACTGACATTTTGAACAAATAAATAGAACATGACCCAACTTTACCACACCAAAAAAAATGAACTCACTGGAAAGGTTAAATTTGTCCACTTATTAACTCACTCTAATTGGCCCACATTGAGGCAGAGTCCAAAGCACATAATAACAAAGAAACAAAGTCCCACCATGCTCAGAAACAACATGAAAATGTGGTAAGGCATTACAAATTCAGAACTCAAAGGAGATGAGTATTTGCTATTTTAAATAATATATTTAAAATGGTTTCAGACATTAAAGATGAAATATAAGAAATTAAAGGAAAAAAATTCAATAGAAAGCTTGGAAGGTCAATGTCCAGTGGAGCCATGACTTCCAACAAGATATCATGATAACAAAACAACACAGGAGCTGCACAATAAAAACCTGACAATGAAGATGCTACACAGGTAACAAGCAGAGGTTACAGAAGCCCAATCTATTTTGGGAAAAAAGTGCAGAACAACACATGCACAGGATTAATCATGGATTCAGACAAATACACCTAGATAGGGTCTTCATGAAGGAGATACATACACAGAGACATGCAGAAAAATTTTGAAGTATACACACAGGAATTGTTGCATAGTAAGTCACATGAAAATCCTGACAAACAGGAATGTGATTAAGCAACAACAAAACAACAGTGTACAAGTAAAGCACATACATATCTGCAAGAGTGCACATTGATGTGGGAAAATTCTTGAGTTTATGAGTTTGTAGACTGGAAGCAGAAGGACGTATGCAAACAACAACACAACTTGTGCTCCCAAAGCAATTAGGTTGAATGTACAGCTGGACTAGGTTCATTTCCTGAGAGACTAATTTTCCGTGGAGAATTTGTTTACCGAGTAGATTATGTTTATGGCATGTGATCAGAAGGTATAGTGGTTATGCGGAAAGCCAATACTTGGTTAGGGGATTCTATGTGTTGAATTGATGCCACCTGATGCAGGATAATGTTGTGTTCGACCATAATAGAAAATAGTGCTTGGCTGTGATAGCAGATAGAGGATGCACATAAATTCTGTCAATAATTACCAAAAAAATTAATAATAAAACTTTGCAATCTCAGAGATAACTTTTTATTTAGATATTTGAGATTTTCATAAGTTAATTAAAAATGAAATTGTCACTGCTCAAAGATTTCAAAGGAAGGGATCATGTGTAAAATTTCATAGTATCGAATTATGTTGGAAACATGGTTATGGACCACATGAGGTAAATTTGCAAATCACGTGTTGGTTCTTGGAGGTAACCATTGGATTGGGGAACCAAAAGACGAGGAGAAAGGACAACAAAGAGAATCTTGTTGTACCCTGGAAATGAAAGTCGTCAGCATAGCCATACGGCTAGAAAAAAAGGTTTGGTTAGCAAGAAGTTGCCCCAAGTGAGAAAAATCATAACAAGAGGTGAGAGAAAGCTCCATGAGGTAGCAACAATGCAAGTTTTTGTTTTCCAGAAAAGAAGTGAAGTGAAGGAGATAAAGTTCTTGTTTTCAGATTTCAATTTTGTAGATGTTTTGAAGTGTGAAATAGTAAAGTGGTATTTTGTCATGAGAATGTCACAGCATATGATGAAGAGGAGGGACTGGTATGTGTCCTTTGTGGAAGTTAAATCCATGGCACAAACATATACTAAAGGAAAAGGTAGGGCCCATGTTGTTGAAGAGCATGAGAATGTATAGTTACAAGTAACAAGCAATGAGAAGTTTATGTTCAAAAACGGTTCTTTATATTCCTAGTCTAAGTAGAAAATTTCTTTTTGTTAGCCAAATTACAGAGAAAAATCTGCATGTAGAGGTTGTGTTCACAACAGGCAGATACTTGGTGAAGAAAAGGGGAAAAAATATCATAGCTTTGGGGGTGGAACAACATTCATTGTATAGGTTCGAAGATGTGGCAATGAAGAATCCAAAGGATGTGGTAGATTCACATGAAATGGTGAACAGTAGAGATACTTACGTCGGCTCACTTTGGCAATGGTTAGCATTTGTGTTTGCAACATTTTTCTCTTCTAAGTAGGTTAGAGATGGTTGTTAGTCTACCTACTATTCAGGGGAAGGTTGGAGATGTTCAGCATGTTTGGACAGGGAGCAGAACAAGGAGATTGTTGACACAAGCCAAGATAAGAAAGCAAGTAGAGTGTTGGAGTTTGTGCATGGGGAGATTTGGGGGATTCTTGTCACTTGAATTGATCCCAAATCAGTCTAAAGGGGGTCAAATGATCATTTAGAGAAGGTACCTTTGCTAACAGCACAATCCCTCTCTCCAAAACTAGTACACACTAGCTCTAAAGGAGTTTCCTAAAAAAATCATATGCTTGAACTCATATTTAAGAGTGACCAGTGCCAAACCTAATGGGAAATGGAAGAAGATAAAAATATAAGAAATTCATCAAAGTAATCAAAGATTTAAATTTTCTAAATAAAACCTAAACACTGAGATAATAAGACACAGAGCCGCGATTAAAATCTCAACAATAAATAAGTAAATAAATCCAACAAATCTGATTTTAATATAATCAAATATGTAGTCATATATAGTTCTAAAATAATTGAGCTAAGAACTGTTCCAAGGAAATGAAGGGGGCTTGAAGGTTTGAAGCATTGTCATAACTTAAAACCTCATTGACTTACACAGCTATAGACAAGAAAAATTGAATATGGACAAAGATGGAAGAACTGTGAAGGGCACTGATAACTTGAACTACCATTCTTTCGTCCTCACACAAAGCAAGAAAAATATAGGTCCTAGGTAAGCCTAGCCTTGATGATCATATCCTCAATCAAGTAGAAATCCCCTACCTTGAATAGGAGGTTTAACACTTGTCTACTCATGCATAACCCCCCTTGATAAAAGCGTGCCTTGGTTAGGCTCAAATGAAGCAACCTAATCATGGCCATAATACCTTTGTCACAGATCCAAAACAGCACAAGCTTTGATTTTTTTCATGGAGATATTGTGCAATATCTCCATGAAAAATTAATCACAATACCCTCAAGAAAAGTGCTTGAGTATTCTCAGAATAGGTTCCAAAACATAAAAATAGGATAATGTAATTTTATTTATATCCAACAAATGACAACAAAAGAATGTCAATAGCACTACTGAGTGCTAGTGTTGATTTTTTGTGGGAGCATAGAATATGGCTCCTAAGAAAAAAATCAGAATGCCAAAAGTAAACTAAACTAAAGTACTGCTCTAATACGACAAACCAAACACAAGCTTTAATCTAAGATGAACTGAGCACAGATAAAGGAAAACTGATTAAAAGAAATGGACCTAGAATCTAGAATACAAATAAAGCAAGAATATTAAGATCCACTAGCACTTGCTCCCTAACATCTTAGGTTGAATATAGGAAACTCCCAACATCATACTCTATAGAAAAGGAGCTAGAAGATAATCTGTACTGTGCACTATGTTGCTACCTGGACAAGGACTACCACCACTAAGGCCTAGATGGCATCATCTAATTGCTGCAATGGGATCCAGAACAGCAATAACACTAGGGTTTCTAGAAAGTAGGAATAGCTCATAAGCCCATACTAATCTAGAATCAAGAGCCATGTTGCTAACATTCTGTCTCTCAGGTCCCCTAGTAGAGAGGAGCACCAGAGAGAAGTGATCAACTGAGTGGACAATAGTCTAGGGGTGGCTAGAAAATTTGGGACCATACTCTCAGAGCCTCTTGCACATATAAATATATGTAGCATTGGTTTGAATACCAATAGAAACTGGAAAGGGTTCATGACTCCCTAAACAAAGGGTGGAACCATCCTTAGATCTCATAATAAAAGGGGCAGCGAAAAATGAAATGTTCCTCAATCTCAATCTTAGTCATAGCATGCCAAGACTATGACCTAAACAATGCATGGGAAAAAAATAATTTATCTGCCCTAGAAAAGGTTAAGCAAGTCCATGAAATCCATTCATCATATGGTCCCTCATGACCCTCTATAACACGGTATGGTCTAATGCTTAGTGTTGGTATTAAATTACAACGTAAACGAAGAGGGATTGCTATAATGCTTGATGGCTACATCAAGACATATCCACGAAGCACACACATTGTGGATTCCCACAACAATAACAGGTTGTCATCAAAAGGGGAAAACACAATGGAAGAAGAATTAGAGACATACATTGGTCTTGAGTTGGTTGATGATTTTGGATCTCAGAGCATCGAAGGTGCCATCGTTCATCAGAGATGAAAGCACATCCTGTGGTGGAACCAGAGACCCCATCCCAATCACCTGGTTGGTTTCTGACTTCTGACCTCTTGTTTTCAGGGATGATGAAACTTTCATTCATAAATAATATTCGAGACATGACACTTCTAAGAAATTTAAAGTGCCTTCACCGATCACTTCCGTTGAAAATTTCATCGGTGAATTGACAAATGGTGCAATATGTATTGGGGATTTGTGTCTATCAAGGTGTGGGTTGAGCATCATCTCGTTATAGGAGAAAAATATGTGTTTAATGGTTAATAACATTTGAGAATAATGTGTTTAATGGTTTAATAAGGGGTTATAGTTTAATTTAGAGGGGCAGAGTATTTAGATTTTCTTAAATTTTAATAGTTAAATTCTCCTTTGTCTTACAAGAAAGTTTCTTATATACTAATTTGGTAACTCACTTGATTGTGATTTCAAAAATAAATTATTATTATTATTAATTATGGTGAATTATTAACATGTTGGAGCAATTTAAGTAAGGCTGTGATCAAATATTTTGGTTAATATTATAACACCATGAGTATATCCAACAACCTACAATCCAAATGTACCAACAACTTATGATTTAGCATGAGCCGAGAGGTTGAGGGTTCAAAGTATATGGAGGTTTACATACTCTACCAAAGAATCTTTATATAATAATAATTTATTTTTAAGGTTATGGCCAAGACAAACCAAGATGTTATGTGGGTTTGAGCCTCTTAGTAATAATTTTTTGCTACTAAAGTATACCTAAATATACATACCCTACCAAAGAATCTTTATATAATAATAATAATCTATTTTTAAGGTTATGGCCTAGACAAACACCAAATTGGTATATCAAAGTCTCTCTTTGTGGGATAAGGACTGTCTTCATGAAAGAACATTAATGTTCTCATAAACAAAACTTCACAATTAATCTTAAATGTGAGGAGAAGAAAATAATTGTCTCAACTAAGTATAATTAACTATTGACTACGAAGTCAACAAGCATATCATCGTTGTAACTATTCAATTATTATGTTAGTGGCATGCCTATTATGTTTGTGGATGTTCTTTTTAACCCATGAGGTGTAGACCAGTTGGTTTGCATGGGGTTTAGTCCCTATTAGGTTACAAGTTCAAACCTCATGGGAAGGGGTTGAAGATAGAAGCCACTTTGGGGAACCCATCTCACAATCCCAGTGATAAGCATCCCATTGTGAATGATCGATACTTCTTCCATCTAATCTACGTCTAATCTATTAATATATCTACATCTAATCTACTAATATAAAGACTAGCCCAACCTAAACTTGGCCTCTTTTTGTCTTCTATAAATGACCTGAGAGTCTGAGTACTCATTTTATTTTTGTCTACTATAAACAAATGACCTGAGAGTCTCAGTCATACTTGCAGAACAAATGGCGACAATTCAGAGCCTAATCAGACTCAGAGGTGCTGCTCCACACAAATTTCACAAAAGCATAATCTAATCTACCTCTAATATATTAATATATCTACATCTAATTTACTAATATAAAGACTGGCCCAACCTAAACTTGGCCTCTTTTTCTCTTCTATAAATGGCCCGAGAGTCTCAGTCATACTTGCAAAAGAAATGGTGACAATTCGGAGCCTAATCAGACTCAGAGGTGCTGCTCCACTCAAATTTCACAAAAGCAGATCCAGACTGAGGAATCAATTTGGACTCGAAAAAGTTTGTAATTGGGAAACCATCGAGTTTGGAAAAAAAAAAACAAATCTTCATCATTTTTGGGCACTAGAAATTCACATCCTTGACAGTAAGGAGACACATAATAACCCAATTTAAAATAATTAATTAAGATTCTGAAAGCACATTAGGATTGAGTGACCTTGTACCTGGATTAACTAAATTGATTACATATTTATAGGTTTTTTTATCATCCTAGTTTCTCTTTAGTTCTCCTGATGATGGACTCATATCTGTAGTCCAAAATGTATGTCGTGCACAGAAATTTCACATAGGTGTTCAAATAAACTGTGAAGGAAAAATACTTTTATCATTCATACACCCTCATTTGAGCAAAATTGTTGGAATTTTTCCGGGAGGATGATTTGAAGAGTGCCCCAGGTCACCAGGACCATAAAGCGCAAAATTCTAACCCCATAGAATGTGATGGCCAACGATATTTATGAAGACAGTGCAAACCTCACTGTGAGAATGGGGATCTTTAATAAGCATGGAGTTACATCTGAGCCATGAACTTCACCGATTTTCAAAAAAGATAATAATAATAATAATAATAAACAATAGCATGTTGCTACTGTATCTGTTATTCCCAATTCCTCAATCTGTAAGTGTGGAGAAAAATAATAATTTATTTGCCCTAGTAGAGGTTAAGCAAGTCCATGAGAGCCATTCATTATATGGTCCCTCACAAATCTGTATAACATGGCATGATCTAATGCTTACTGTGAGTATTGGATTACAGTGTAAATGAAGAGGGTTTGCTATAATGCTTGATTGCTATATTAAGACCTCGGAATCCATGAAGCACGCACACTGTGGATTCCCAAAACAATAACAGGCTGTGATCGAAAGGTGAAAATACAATGGAAGAAGAATTAGATACATACATTGGTCTTCAATTGGTTGATGATTTTGGATCTGAAAGCATCGAAGGTGCCATCATTCATTAGAGATGAAAGCACATCATGTGGTGTAACTGGAGACCCCATCCCCATCATGCCCTTGGTTTCTAACTTCCGACCTCTTGTTTTCAGTAATGACGAAACTTTCATTCGCAAATAATGTTTCATACATGCAAGATGAAGAGAGCTAAGTATGGAATATATTGGACATGCTACTTCAATCAATGCTTTGCCAGTAGTGCCCTTCCTAAAAGCCTAAGGCCTCAGAGGAGGTCCCATTAGACAAAAGTCAAAGACTAACCTCCTAGGTGAGGGAATAAGAATACAATTGAGATCGATCAATCATCCAGTTTCCCCCTTGATCAATATTAGTATGCTCATAACATTAAGTGAAAGCACATGATTGCAAAATGGTTAAAGTAGTTGTTGATGGATGACATACACATCAATAAGGAATGTTAGAAGGGAGAGATAATTCTAGCCATAGCAAGAAATGGACGATCCTAGCAACCATTTATGTGCTGATGACATAGGGTTGCTAGCTGGCTGTCGAAGGAGAAGAAAGATTTTCTCCTCTAGGTTACCCACTTTTTGGTGGATAATAATGCCATAACCAACTACAAGGGTCTTGAGAAAATACATAAGCAAGAAACACTTTACACAGATGACTAAGCATCGTCTAATGACAATACAAAATGTTACATCATCACAAACTTTTGACTCATCGTTATATACTTAATTCTATACCTTAGCCATTAAACACATTTTAGAACTTATTGACTTTATTATGAGAGAACTATATTCCTCCATGGATATTTTTCAATATTAATTGCCTTATGTAATTCATAACAACTAATTCTTCAATATTTATTGAAAGGTCTTGTATCTTGTGCAATATTCATTTTTACTATACTTATGTCACAACTACTTCAATTACATAGTATTATGAAGGAAACTTACTCGTGTAACATCCTTGTATAATTGTTTTAACACATGTTCAAAATGTTTTTTATAACAATTCATTGTTATAAAAACATATGAATCTATGGTTTTGTTCAAGGCAATATATAACCCATATCATTTTCCATTTAGTACTTATTATGTGTGCTTATTTACACATCTCTCTGTACCCTAATCAATATGTTGTTAACATCATTTCTTTGTATAGGCCATGGATTTTACATATAAGAAATCACATTTCTAACAGGACTTACTTGAAAACAGGGCATACAAGCCTTATATAACAATAATAACTTGTTAACACCTATAGACTATTGTTTCGACCTTATATAACCTTTTGTGATATTCCTGCCACAAACTCTATGTGATTTTTATTTGTACTATCATTACATTTAGGACCAAGAATATAATCACCTCTTTTGTTAGTATACTTTACTTATTCCACCTACTAGGTCAAGATAGCCTAAAATTATTCTTTCTCTTTTATAGAAAATTTATGTATGGAATAAAATTGTTATTATGATATTGAGTGTGTGGTCCTCTACATTAAATATAAGTGGATATCTTTGGACAAACCAAGTACACTCATTAGATCTCTCCTTTTACGTATAATAATAATGAAAACTAAAGGCATGTCTCCCCTATTTTTTAATTAGCATAGCTATGAGTAGCTATTCTTTATCCACTGGCGACCTCTCATTTCCTTAAATTTATTTAATTGAGTAGTCTTTTTATTAGGGTGTCTTTTTGTTGAGCCACGAAACAACACTTTTCCTACACATTTTCCTAAACTTTCTCTATCCACCTAGACCTCATAAGTTATCAACATCATTGCATATTGAGTTTAAAAGAGCACATAAAGTGGTTTTCTAACTATGTTTTGTGTTTACTATTTGAACTAGATTTTTGCTCATAAGATGCGAGATCTTGTCACCTTCCACAGCCAGTTCAACTTTCCACAACCTTTTTGTTAGAGTCTATATTGCAGGTGTCTTTAGGCAAATCGAGTCACATGGGCAAGTTGAAAATGACGTGGACATGGACTGAGTCCTATTGGCTCGGTCGAATTCATCAAAGAAGGTCGTGGTCAAAGGTGGTCAAGCGGTGGTCAAATATAAGAGTCCTACAACAACAGGACTCCGTTTTCAAACACGTGACTTGACTTTCGTGGTTGTTCCTAGATCTCTGGGGACATATCGACACCTGTGGACTGCTCCATAAGGCGAATCCAACAACCACCCTCAATAGATTTAATCATCATGACAACATGATGCTAGATCCATGGACATTGTCGTTCACATGTCCTCTATCAGTGCACTTTTTAGGAAATCAGTTATGTAGCCTTATGTTATAAATAATGCGTTTCCATACGCATAATAGTTAGTCTTTTGAATGTATTGTTGACTGTTAATGAGCCCACTTTGCCATGACATTGTTTCGTTATTATGACTGCGTTCGGAATATATGAGAAGACTCTGTTTCTAAGCATAATTCGTGGTTGATAGCTGTTGCCCGAGGTTGTGTAGAGGGCCCCTGCACACGCCTAGGTTTTTTTTATTGTTTTACAGTTTCACGTTGTGTTTCTTCATGTTTATCATGCCATAGTTATTCACTTATATATATTGCATTTCCTATGGTACTAACATTTCTTTTTTGACCATAATTTTACATGTTTTACATTGTTGTTAACGTTGATCAGAGTGTATTTGTTCTAGATTATAGTAGGCAGCCCAGGAATTTGCATATAGTTTCCACAATGACTAATGACATGGAATCAGTCTTGTCTTTCCGCTGACTTATTTTTCTTAGCTTTTAATTCCAATTCTATTTTGTTTATTTCATTTCTGTTCATTGGCTTTATTAGTTAGCTTAGATATTAAATTACTCATATCATTGTCAGTTACCTCCGAAAGCCATAGCGAGACTAATGGTGAGGGATTGAAGTATGAGTGTGTAATTTGATATTAGTTTTATTTTTCTACAAATAGATATCATATTGCTCAAGTTCTTTATGATTACCTCCAAAAGCCGTAGCGAGACTAACTGGCGAGCGGTCAGACTATGAATTGATGTGATTTGCTTTTAAGTTTACTTTTCTGCAAATAGATATCAGATTGCTCAAGTTCTTTATGATTACCTCCGAAAGCCATAGCGAGAGTAATCGGCGAGGGGTCAGAATATGAATTGATGTAATTTGATTTTAGCTTTACTTTACTCGCAATTTTTAGATTTCTTTAAGTACAGTAGCTTAATTAATTTCTCTTGTATTTAGACAGCAGCAGGGATAATGGTTTCATGATCAATAGTTCATTGTTTGTTTGATTAGAATAGTGGCACATTTTTATTTTCTTTTAGGAATTAATTTCATCATTGCATGTTCTAAAACCTTCTAAAGTTTGAAGTTTTGAAAATCATTATAAAGGACATCAATTGCCTTGAAAATTTATATTTATACTTGTCCTTTAGAATACCCATTTCACATTAGGAGATAAACAAAGATAAAAACCCCCCAGAACAAATAAAAAAATAAAAAACGACAAAAAGTAAGAAATAAGTTATCTTGCACATATAGTGTGCCACACTTCAACAATTTACGACTCCTGAATTGACAATTAATATAGCAATTTAGGACACTCTAAATTGACCAAGCACTTTTTTCAATTTACTTTTCTCCCTCCATCTTACACTACTAGGGCCTTTTAGAATGCATACACTTGAACACTTAATGTAAATTTAGAGAGTCAAACCTAATGTTCATTGATGATATAGTTATCTTTCCTTCTCAACCTATTGATGCATTGGTAGTGATATCATTTTTAATCCCTTTAGTCCTTGATATTTGAATTCACTATATTTTTTATATTTTTTTACCAATTGTTTGAATTCACTATATTTTTTATATTCTTTTACCAATTTTCAACCTAATGTTCATTGATGATATAGTTATCTTTCCTTCTCAACCTATTGATGCATTGGTAGTGATATCATTTTTAATCCCTTTAGTCCCTGATATTTGAATTCACTATATTTTTTATATTCTTTTACCAATTTTCAATTTGTTTGAGACATTTTACTTCTCAAGATTCTCAATTCTTCTTTACAAATTATTTTTCTTCTTCCATTATGCTCATAATTTGGTGGTTTCTCATATTTATGAATGACATCTCCTGGTCCATAATTTTATATATATATATATATATATATATATATATATATATATATATATATATATATATATATATATATTATTAATGACATCTCCTAGTCGATGATTTTATATATATATATATATATATATATATATATATATATATATATCATTTCTCTCATTTATGAGATCTCCTAGTCCATTTATATCTATATATATATATATATATATATATATATATATATATTTCTTTTTCCATGATTTTATATATATATATATTTCATTATATTTCATTTCTCATATTTATCTTTGACATCTCCTAGTTCATGACTTTATATATATATATATATATATCCTAGTCCATGACTCTATTTATATATATTTATATATATAATATTTTATGTACTAATTTTGTTTCTCATATTTATCGTTGACATCTCCTAGTCCATGATTCTTTTATATCTATTATTTTGTATATTTCATTTAATTACCCACAATGATGGGTTATTTTGTATATTTTCATTTGAAATATACCCCATCCCTTGTATGTATATAGATCATTAAGAGTTCATTGTTCCTTCCTTTGAAATATTCATATGAAAATATATTGGATTAGCATTTAATAAGTGCTAGTATATGCCTTAAATATATTGCATGTGGGATGGTTGCAAAAACATAACCTTATTGCATACTTTGATATCGTAACAAACGCCACAACAAAACACCCACCTGATATTGACATTGTACCTTGGAAGTGCACTATCAACAGTCTCGATTTCAGATGGTCATCCAATCGTAGAGGAGGTTTACGTTTGTAAGAAGACTAACCCTACTTTTTTCTCATTCGGCTAAAAAAAATTCCTATGACTCGAACACCACGACACCTTTTATCAGACTGGGGTTTCTTCTAGTCGATTTGTCTATATAATTCCACTACAAATACATTGCAAAGTCTATTCTAGTATTATGGTGTTTCATCTTACTCGTTTCTTCCAGAATTTTAATGTATTTCCGTGTACCAAATAATTCTTGTTCGTTATTTCTTTTTCTCGGGTGTATAACTCTTATATATTTCTTTTGTCATAGTTAGGCAGAGGCTATGGAAAAATCTTTCAAGGTTTCTCCTCCCATCTTCCAAGTGAAATTTTAGAGATGCATTCTATATTTCTTGCTTCTCTCGGGTGATAGTTGTTACCTGCGACATCGCTATTATAAATATGATTTTTCTTTAATTTTCTCTCTGTCCTTTTTTTTTTTTTCTAATTAAGACTATGCTATTCTATTATATACATGAACAGGAAAAACATTTACAGTCATTGAGTCATACTGCCAAAGGCCATGGATGGCACTTTGGGCTGCAAGTTATCAAAAAGAGCAGCCCACGCAGGGGCACCGCAACTGAGACAAACCGCCCGTACAGGGGCTTTAAACCACCGAGGAGCTATCAGAGCAAAAATTGACAACCCGCGCAGGGGCTCAAAAAAGAAAAAAGAGACCTCCATTAGCATCCCTCGCAGGGGCATCGAAAAGCATTGAACAAGATTTCTTTCGAACCATACATACACAGCAAAACATACAGTAGGCCACTGTAACAAACAGAGTAAATCATGGGTGGACCTGAGCAGCGTCTGAGTGAGTGATGCTGAGCGAAAGGACGGCTAATCGTCCGGCTCCTCCTCGATGATCCTGCGCCAGCCATATCCTTCAGGGAGAGGGTCCAATTCTTTCTTGTCCCCCGCTGGAGAAGGCGCTGCCTGAGTTAGAGGTGGATTGACAGCATGCTCTGGGGCAGCCTTTGGCGATCCCTCGACATCCCTTGAGCTTCCTGCCTGGTGCATCTTCTTGTTGGGGTGTTCCTCGCCCTCATCCTACAGTTCTTCAAGGAAAAGGACCGAGACATGGGCGTTGATGCGGGATTTTTCCTGGGAGCTGCTGAAAGAGAAGACGGTAGTGCCAAACGCAGGTAGAGGTGCCGAGTCCGAATCTGGACTACTAGAGTCCAAGAATTGGCTCGATTGGATGGGATGGGCTTCTGCAACTTGATGGCAAAGGCATCGACAGCAGCGGGATTGGGGAGTTGCAACTGAGGGACGAGAAGACCCACCTCGGCTAGAGCCTCGACGGCTGAGAAGGCGCTGTCGAGGCCTGACCATTTTTCCACAAATAACAGGGGGAAAAAACAGAGCAAAATAGGAGGAATTGGGGAAATTGAAGCGCCCTCCACCCACCCTTTCAGACTTGATGCAGCAGTCAATTGACAGAGGAGTGGCGTGAGCGGTAGCTCCGTGAACCATCGACCAAGCAGATGCACACTCCCTAAACCATAGACCCAGCTCCAGTTTCTGAGCGCGAACCAACACATTGCAATCCACCCCCTCCCCATTCTTAAGCTCCTCATCTTTTCCTCGAACTTTGCATGCCATAACTGCACTCTATAATCGCACTTGAACCCCGGACAGTGCATTGAATTGCCGTCCATGATTGCACCTGAACCCACACTTAAATTCCTTGGCGGCGGTTCGCATTGAAAGCCTGTCTAAGGCTTGAGGCCACACATGGCTTCCATGTGGCACCTCGCCTTCAACCAAAGTGTCACCCGCATCCGGGGAAGCAGCATCTCTTTGGACCAGCCTAGCGAAGTCCTGAGCCTGGGCATTATTTGGTATAATAGTCGTGGTTCCTGTGAGGAGAGTGTAATCATTATCTGCTCCTATATTAGCTAAGAGGTCTGCAACCTTGTTGCCCTCTCTTTTTGTGTGATTGAAGGTGATGGCCCTGTTGCTGCGGAGAGCTTGTTCGATGGCTTCTAGTCTGGCTGCGAGCCTCCAGCTGTCTGCGATTTTTTTTGCTTGTGAGCCATTCTGCAGTCGCTTGGCCATGTTTATGAGAATCTGAGAGTCTCCTTCCACGATCAAGGGTTGGAGATTGAGGTTCCATGCGAGAAGGAGCCCTTGCCATAATCCCTCAAGCTCAGCCGAGTTGTTGGTGTCCCAACCAAAATATCCGAAGTATATCTGCAGGGGGGTGCCTTCGTGATTCCTCAGAATACCTCCAAAACCTGCCATTCCAGGGTTACCTTTGGAGGCCCCATCAAAATTGAGCTTATAAGAATGCTTAGGGGGGGCGATCCAAGTGCCTTTGATTGTACTGCTGCTTTTGGAGGGGTTGATCTTGTGTAGATTCTGAGGTAGGAGCAATTGCCAGTTGCTTAGAATGCCTTTCTCGACGTCTAGAGATGGAAGATCTTCCTGGGTCCAGGAGTGGAGCAGCAGCGTCTCGTTGAGGTTCCCACAGAGTCTGGTCCATATGTCTTCGATCGTAGAGCACTGATTTTTGAATATACGTTTATTCCTTTCCTTCCATATACCCCATAAGATGAGTCCAGGGAGCAAGTTCCACAGACAGTTGAGGAGCTCGCTCTTATAAGGATTCTGCGGCCATTGTCTTAGGGAGACGGTTATGTCGTTCTCTGTTCTGCATCTTTTTTGACATCTGAAGCTATCCTTTTCCCATAGCTGATTGGCTAGGGGGCAGGTGTCTAGGAGGTGTTGGAGCGTTTCCTCATTTTGATTGCAATTGGGACATATCGATGGTCCATGAAAATTTCTTCTTCTTAGTTTGTCCGAGGTGAGGATTCTTTTGTGGCTAACCAACCATAGGAAGTAAGAGACTTTGGGCCAGGATCCAGGACCCCATATTTTGCTCCAGATTGGATCAGAAGGGGTAGTGATGTTGCAGACTATCTTGTAGGCTTCTGAAGTAGTAAAGTCACCCTTTGGTCGGTATCCCCATCTTAGGATGTCATTGCCTTCGTCATGTCTGATGCTTCTTTTTCCGAGCTCCTTCTCCAATTCCTCGATATCCTGTAGGTTTGTGATGTTAATTAGCTGATTACCCTGTTTCCATTTCCTAAATCCGTGCTCCGTTTCCTGCACCCAATAGTGATGGATCTTTTCTTGCTGCTGCTCCGGCCTAACGAGATCCAGGGGTGAATGAAGAATGTGGGTGAGCTTTGGCAACTGGTTCCATGCATCTATCCAAAATCTTGCAGTCTTGCCGTCCCTGACCTCCCAAAAACTGTGCTGCTGAATTAACTGGAAGTGTTGTTTGGCCGCGTTCCATATTAGCGAACCTTTTTCCGTGGGGGTGAACCGGATGAGCTCCTCCTGAGGTCTGCTATTAGCATATTTAGCTGTACAGATTCTTGCCCAAGGTTTTTCTGGATTTGTGATCCAGTGCCACCATATTTTGGCGCTCATGATGGAATTGCTGTGCTCCGGGTCTCTCAGACCAATACCCCCTTTGTCTTTGGGTAAACAGACTGTGGGCCATTTGACTAAAGCCCATTTACGATTAGTTGCCGAACCGCCCCATAGGAAGCTGCGCTGAAGATTCCTGATTCTTTTTAAGACCCATTTGGGCACAACAAGGATTGAGAAAAGGTACAGGGGCATTGCCTGAAGGACAGACTTAATGAGCAGTACCCGACTGGCCAGATTGAGAGATCTGTGCGTCCAAAGGTTAAGTCGAGATTCAAGCTTCTCAATGAGGGTTCGCCATGAGGAGTGCTTTATAGCTGAGGCAGTGAGGGGGGCTCCGAGGTATTTGGAGGGAAGGGAGGCTGTGGGAAAGCCAAGGATTCGGGCAACCGCCGTTTTAACAAGAGAAGGCGTGTGAAAGAAGAAGATCTGCGATTTGGTGCAGTTGACATTAGTGCCTGAAGCTTCAGCAAAGTCAGTGAGTAGGGATTTGAAGCATGCTGCTTCCTGGACCGAGGGATATCCAAATAGCATGGTGTCATCAACAAACTGCTGATGAGAGGTAGCAGGGGTGTTGTGAACTGAAGGCCCTTATAGATGGTGGGATTGGAGGGCATGTTTAATGTGACGGCCAAGCCCTTCTGCCATGAGAACAAAGAGGAAAGGGGATAGGGGGTCCCCTTGCCTAATTCCTCTTGATGGTTTGAAGGGGCGGGATGGGATCCCATTCACAAGGATGGAGAATTGAGTGGAATTAATTAAGCTCATGATCCAGCGAATCCACATAGAACAGAAACCAAAAGCCTTTAGCATTTGCTGAATGTAAGTCCAGCTGAGTTTATCAAAAGCCTTAGAAAGATCCAGCTTAAGAAGCATACCTGCCTGTTTTGATTGTTTGAGGGTGTGTATTATCTCGTGCGTGAGGAGAATGTCGTCCATGATCTGTCTTCCTTCCACGTAACCCGACTGTTCCGGTGATATGAGCAGAGGTAACAGGGGCTTCAACCGGTTAGCAACAACTTTGGATATTACTTTGTAAATGACATTACAAAGTGCAATCGGCCTATATTTGTCGAGAGTAATTGAATCCTCCTCTTTGGGGATGAGGGCAATGAAGGTGGAGTTGAGAGAGGGAAGCAACCAATGGAGAGCTCTCGATTCTTCAACGATTTGCCAGACTTCCTGTTTTATCATCTCCCAGAAAGTGTGAAAGAACGTGGTGGTGAATCCGTCCGGTCTAGGGGCTTTTCCTTCCTTAAGCTGGGACATTGCCTCATCCACCTCCTGAGGCTGAATTGGGCGGAGGAGAAGCTCATTATGTTCCTTCGCGATGATCCTTGGCACATTGTTGGTAATTCTTTCAATTTCCTATCGCCTATCTCCCTCCGGCTCTTGAAGGACCTGATTGAAGTGATTGAGAAATTCCTCCTCAATTTCCTCATGCTTTTCTACTTTTACCCCGCCTTGCTTTTGGATGAACGGAATGTTGTTGTGCATTCTTCTTTGGATGGTGGTTCTATGGAAGAATTTGGTATTACGTTCGCCCTCCTTCAACCATCTTATTCTGGATTTTTGCTTCCAGTAAACTTCCTCCTGCTTCTGCCTTTCCTCAAGCTATCTGCCGATACGTCGTTCCTGTTCCAAGGTCACTTCAGTGTGTCCCTCTGTGGTTACTCTTTGTTGGAGATCCGTCATTTCCCGATTTAGTTCTTGTTGCGCTTTAAAGATATCTCCAAAGGTTTCCCTGTTCCAGTGCTTTAGGTGGTTTTTTAGGAACCTGAGCTTCTGTTGGAATTTATACATCTTAGACCCTTCTGGTGGGATAAAGGAGGTCCATGTAGTTTCGACAAAGTCTTTAAACTCGGGATGCGAGAGCCAGAATCCTTCGAAGCAGAAGGGCCTCCAGGTCAAATCACCTGGTCTTTGCCATTGGAGGGCAATCGGCCAATGGTCCGATCTGGTGTGCAGAAGAATTGCAGCTGTGATATCTCCTCCAAGGTGAATCGCATTATCTGAGATAAGGAAGCGATCTAGTTTGGAAGTGATTTGGTGTTTTCCCGCTCTGCGATTGCTCCATGTGAAGGTTCCATTGCAAAAATGCAAGTCTATGAGGGAGGTGTTTTGAATGAAGTCCTTGAAATGGATGTTTTCTTGTTCTAATATGTTCCTCCCCCCGATTTTCTCCTCTAGCTTGGTAATCATGTTAAAATCCCCTCCGATGATCCAGAGTGGGTGCCTCCTGTTGTTGTTCAAAGCCTCTATGGTATCTAGAAGCGCAATTTTCCTTCCTGTATCCTGCGGGAAATATACATTTGATAGGTTTCCATGGATATTCGTACCCAAAATGTGGAAGGCTGCCTGTATGAGATGATGAGAAGCGTGGAAATCTGAGAGATTTAACTCTTGAGTATTCCATGCAATGGCCAGCCCTCCTGAAGCCCCAGAGGCGTCTACTGCTACCGAACGACATCCTGGACATGCTTTGGAGAGAATGCTACCTAATGTAGATCCGTTGCATTTGGTTTCCTGGAGAAAGCATAGTTGCGACTTTTCCATTTTAATCATGTTTTTTAACATTCTGAGTTTCCCTAGGCTATTGAGCCCTCTTAAGTTCCATGATACAAGCTTCATGGTTCAACTATTTGTAGAGGGTTTGTAGTACTTTGTCAATTTTGCATACCTGCCTGAATCTACCAGGAGTTTCCCAATCTCGATCGTTCTCTGTAGATCTGTTCTTCGTCCTCTCTTTTTGGTTTCTTTTGGGGGGTGGCTTCCATCCCACTGGCTTCCTGGTTGAATACCTAGTTGCTGCTGCTGATATGCTCTCGAAATGACCACTTCCAGCTTGCTGAGTTGGGTTTCGGATATGCTGTCATATGCTTTCTTTTTGCATGCTAGCTCTAGTTCCAGAATGTCTAGGCCATGCAGATCTATGCTTTCTGGTTCTTCTTCCATCTGTTGCACTTGACTGCCTCCTTCCACATTAATCTCTGAGCTAGAAGGAGGGTCTAGCTTTCCATCGATTTCCATGTCCTTGTCTTTCTCTGTCGGTTCTTTCAGTTCTCCTGAGGGGGAATCATTGAAGATTATGGGGGTTTGGCGTTTGGGGGGGGAGGCTGAGGGGGGGGAGGGGAGGAGGAAGAGGGATGGGAAGGGTTAGACTCAGAGATCGGGGGAGTTCATCAGAGGATTGAGCGAGGATTTTGAAACTGTTCTTAGAAGCTGGGCCATTGGTGCTGTTTTGCTGGGGCTTAATCCCATTAGAGGGTTTCTTGTGCGCTCGCCTTCGGCTAGGGGCTTTGGTGAAGCCATCCTGGGTTGCTGAAACAGAAGGGTCAAGAGAAGTGGCTTTGGTATTCAGGGTCCAGTCACGGAAAAGATGCCCAAGAGCATGGCATCTCCTGCAACAGAAGGGTACATGCTAATAGTCCAAGGGTTGAATCCACTCCTCGTCACGGTGGGAGAGACTTACCAATTCTGGTAAGGCTTCATTCAGGCACATGAAAACGCAGATGCGAGCATAGGAAATGAATTTGCGCAGTTTGGTCTCTTCTGCAGTCCTGATGTACTCCCCTAGTCCATTTCCTATGTTCTTGAGAATGTCCTCGTCCCAATATTCGTCTGGAAGTCCATACATTCTGATCCAGACTGGCGCCCAAGTGAGATCTTCCTTATCCGGGTTGAATCTAGGTATCCAGTCTCTCATATACAGGCCCGCTGAGTTGAAGAAGTGAGGTCCTGTTCCCAGTACGCTGTGTTTGTCCTCAATACAATAAAAAATTGCAGTAAAGAAAAAAACCCTTCGGCCCTAGCTGCACGGTAACGTCTCCTTTGGGCTTCCATTTCGCTGCGATCCACCCGTATAAGGCTCTTTCTGTCGGCCAGAACCCTATAAACTTCCCAATAATGGCATGATCCCTCATGAACTCGATTCGCTCATCAATCTTGTGTCCAGGTAGCTCTATTCGTGGCCGTTCTTTGGCTATTAGTTTGCATGTTGTCAAGGAAACCTTCGAGATTTCCTCCGGATTTTTCCCTCTGTCTTGGGTGACGCTAGCTTGGCCCTTCCGTCCTCCTGTCTGCTTGTTTCCCTCCTGATGCCTGTTCCCATTGTTCAGGATCTCCCTGTCAACCGATCCAAAGAGGAACGCCTGCTCAGGATCGTGCTGCGATGGGGAGGGCTCTGACGCCCTCCCCTGAGGAGATTCCATTGAGCTGCTCTAGTACTCTGCTATTCCGCTGCGCAACAGTTGATTTGTTCTGGTTCGTGAACATAGCCAGTGTTGTACTGCCTGCGCTGTCGATACTTTCCTCAGAACCCTAATCGCTCCGCCTTCGTCCTTCTCCCTGTCCTTTTTACTGTAGAAGAGAAATCAAATTATTTTAGAAGTGGTGCATTGTTGAGTAATTTTTACCTGATACACAAGGTATAATTTTCCTGTCTGTATCTAGAGACTCTCGGGAGGGTTGTTACTTAATTCTTAAGAGATGTATGTAGATTTGAAGTTTTTCCTAAACCGTGAAGTATCTCAAAGGTTAAACCTTAGAAGAGGGGTAAGTATATTTCTAATTATATTTGGATGTAAAATGTTTCTTTCTTTCCTAGTCCTTGTGATACCTTGTCTAGTTATTTAAATTTCTATCTAAAACGCAGCACGGTATTAATATGAATGCTTAACGTATTCTGATTCTGTGGATTTCCTTTCTAGACTTTTTTTTTCGAGATACCCTACCATCTAATAATTAGTCTTACCTTTAAGGTTTTAAAGGAGGCTCAATAGGAATCCCCTTAAGGTAGCCCCTTATTATATTTTATTAATTTTTTTTTTTATTTCTAGGTTACCTTATAACTCCTTCGTTTAATTCCTTATGCCAATGGCTTCTTACCTTATCCCTTCCAGTTAAATGGAAACTAACAAGGTCTTCTCTCCAGGTTGGAAATTCCTATTTCACTCGGTTGGCTTGTGGATGACCACATGCATTTCTGGTTTGATGCCTAGGGTTTCTGTTGGCTTTGACATTGTTAGGACTTGATTGATTTATATGGACAACAATCATGAAGGCTGAAATGACTTCTTAGTTTAAATTTTAGTAACATTTGTATTGCCTTGTGTTTTTAAACGGAATCATTGGTTCCCCAATCTCTTTATCTAATATGTAGCACTGGCAATTAAAATAGGTCTATTTTTTATTTTCAGGTCAATGAATTGGAAACTATTAATCTTTCTTAATCCTTTTACTCCCTTGCGCGCATGAAGTCTATAAAGATATCTTTCTATTGGACCACCTCTAGTTGTGTTATAAATATATATGGTTACCATCCTTTTTTTCTTAATTTGCTTGCATTTAAAGTAATTTTTTGTTTATGTCATATATATGATATCACTGTGTCTGTCATAATTGATATTATTTTTTCAATGAAGAACCAGGTAATTAATATTGGCACAAGTTAAATCTTTCTATTTCCATGATAAATTTTCATTTTATCTGGACTCTCTCGTACTCCTAGTTGTACCTCTAGTACATTAAACCTTTGTCTCCCCTTTTATCTACGTAAGCCACTCTAGGTTCTAATAATTTAATTGCTCAACCCTATAGGTAGGAGCTTATAAAGCTAATTATCCCCTCTAATGATCAGTTATAGTTGTATGACTCATATATGTGAAAGACTCACTCCTTTTTAAAATAGAATCCCATTCATAAGGGAAATAGCTTTTATCTTTCCTCACTAGAATACAAATGGTATTCCATTTTTATTTTCCACCAAAGGTAATTTAAGTTCAATTTGTAGATTATATTTTTTCATGAAGATATGTGACTTGAACTATCAAGATGAGGGTCATGTTATGTATTTATGACCTGACTTTGGTAGGAAATTAGTATATTAGCTCTCTATTATAGTTTTAGCATCCTCTTAAATTATGATAGTTCCCTTAATCATTAATTTGGAGTTATGTGATATAACATGAAGTAAGGTGTAGAGTTTATTACAAGTTCATATAAAAATCAAGGCAAATAATTAATTATCTTTCTATCTAAATAGAAATTTTCAACCTTTTTATTTCCAAACAATTTATTTATTAATTCAATAATAATAAAAATATCTACATCATCACATAGTTCTTGTTCTCATTTCCATAGGCATTAAACCCAATAATAGTTCAAAAGTATAGAAATAAACAACCTATAAAAAGGAAAGACATAGGGGCGTTACATAATTAGATGCATTATGGCTTATGGGTTATTTATAAACGAGGCCCTAATCCCCTTATCACAAATATTGGGAGTTCCTTTATCAATTGCAATTGCATGATACAAAGAAGAAATTGAGAGAAAGAGACAAGGAACTTAGAAAAATGAGTGGAAGTGTTGAATAATTAATGGAACGGACACCTGCCATGGAGGTGGAAATAAAATGGTGGAGTTTATCGAAAACCAACCAACAATGTAGGAATTACATGTGTATACTATCTAAATTTTTTATGTATGTTTGACCTATGTTTGATAATAATATTAAGTTTGACCTACGTTTTCTCTCCTTGATATATCTTCTAGCGTCATATATATTAAGAGTATTAGTACAATTCTATTTAGAATAAAATGCTTCCTAAATAATAGGGTGGTATTCTCACTTGATGCAAAAAGGAGACCTATTTGTATGATGACCATGGTTACATTTGTATTGAAAGCACAAAAAATTTAAAAGGGGATGAACCTAGATATGGATAACTTGAATATTGCATGTATCATCCATGTAGTTGAGGACTCCTTGGTCAATTTCAAATAGGTATGGAGGAGACTAAGGGAATTAAAATAATGTTTTGATCATGAACGTTTGAGAAATATTGTAGACCTTTAAATTATTTTTATCAATATATTTCGTAAGAGATGGGTCCAATGTTAAAGTATGATAATAGTTAAAGGGACAACCTTAAATCCTCTTTTCCTTTTAAGTGGACATGACTTACATCTAGTGTATACATGGATATGAACCTTACTTGATTCCTATGAATGTATATGAATTTGTGGACATTAAATAACAATATTATTACCATTTCAAAGAAAATATGTGAAGGATAATTGGGGGATATGTGACTATCCAAAAAATGTAGATTGTATTTGGGGACCATGTGGCTTTTTTTCTTACAGGTCCTTAGTAGTGCTTAGAGGTTATACTTGGAGGGATTGGAGAACCAAAACCTAATCTCACCAAGAGGATTAGGTTTGGAGAACTCACGATTGGGGGAAAGGCATACGAGTTTTAGGAGTTAAGAGGTCTAAGGGTTTAGGAGTCAATGGTTAAGGAAGAACGGTAAAGGGTTACAGCAATCCACGTGGATATTTGTGGCCACCCACCTATTCCACTTAGAACCCCATCAATTTTTCTTTCATTTTCCTTCATTGTAGCATAATTTACTATTTTTGGCATTCTTTGGGCCTATAACTTCGAGAGCCATTTTATGGCCCTAAACGACATTTTTTTATAAAACAAGCAATCCAACAAAATATAGTTTGTAATCAAAATTTATAGTCGTCGGATATATATTTCTAAGGAGGTAGCATTCACGTCAAACAAAGATCATATGCCAAACGTATGACCTCGGGAAGTTGATGTACAGATTTACACCAATGTAGCACACAAAATTTTGGTGCTTCCTCTCCTAGGGTTAGGTTTTTGAATGTTTAAGTCTTTTCTTTATTCCTCAATAATAAAGAGGAATTCAAGCATCATTGGAACATAGTTCAAAAGGCATGTAGCCACCACATATCTTCTTAGAGATAAACTACCATCACCTAAGATAGTTTATTTCCATTATGCATGTAAATAGTTTTAAGTACTTTTTTACTAATGAATTGGAGTTCGATTTTCATTCTATCTCTTTGTTTCTATTTATATATGTATTTCATTTTGTTCTTTCATAAATCTTGATCATTGGTCTTAGAGAAATCTTTTGTTTCTCGATTTTTCTATGCATGTCCCCAATGAGGTCAAGGAATAAGTAGTTAGGGCTTGAATTAGTTGAACCTTTGCAAGACTAGCCTCACCAAACCCTGAAGGTCTCCCATGGTAGAAGAAAACAAACATGAGGGAGTAGGAGATCATTTAAAAACATTCCTTGAAGAATCTCTTGATTGACAAAGTAATGTGATGATGGAAAACTTTTCCGAGATCCTTTAGTGAATATCCATAGGAGACACATCTTAATCTAGTAGCCACCCTGGAGCAAGCACTCCCTTTAAGGTACAAGTAAACTTTGAAATTCCCATATTTGAAGGCTAGATAGATGCAAATGCAATAGATAAATGGTTAAATTTGTTGGAAGGATATTTTTTGATTCATGATTTTTCTAACAAGAAGAAGATTAATTTTTCACTCCTCAAAGTTGCCCCCATGTCAAATACTAGTGGGAAATCTACTATGAGCACAGGGATGAGAAGGGACCCTCACTATTTTTAGTCACACCCACCTGAAATTATTTATGAGGCACCATAAAGGAACATTATTACCCTACCACAAGCTATGGATATAAGTGCATAAATTGGACAACACTATGGGAGGGAGGGGACCATGACATGCCAGAGTTCATAAATATTATTCATACCCTTCACACAAAGTTGGGTAACAAGGATTCTAAGTGGCATATGGTACTCAAGTAGCGTGACTAACTACACAAATACATCCAGGACAAGATGGAGTTATTAGACATGTCCTTTCTTGGTGCCACCTATCAATACACTCACAAGGTCGAGCAAAAATTTAAAAGGAAGAAGTGAGCCTTTGGATCTATGAACCTCGAGCAAGGGAAAGGTGCCCCAAATCGTAGAACAAAGGAAACAGAAAGGTATTGTTACTGAGTACAACTAGTCAAAGTTGCAAGAAAAGAACAACACCACGAAGGTAAAGAGGGACATAGAAAATTGGTGTGAGTTCCATAATAGCCCCACTCACAACAATATTGAGTGTTGAGTCAAGAAATCACTCATGGCAAAGCTCAAGGCTTCAGAGTGTGATTAATGTTGTGACTCTAAGTCAAAACATGACAAGGGGAATGAAAAAGGGAACTATATTATCAATGCAGAGCCTAAGGCCATCATTTCCACCACCAAGATCCAAAATATTGAGCCCAAATATTCTGAGGAAGAGGAGGATCCACTCCACTCACAGATGTGTGTGGAGGGGTTATAGTTAATTATCGACAGCGGGAGCCAAAAGAGCCTCATATCAACAAACGTCATTAAGTGGAAGAGCCTAACAACGACACCACACTCACAACCATACATCATGGGGAGGGTTCCACCAAGTATGAGATATTCACATGAGAAAACAATGTCATCTTCCCTACTACATCAAACACTTCATGGATGAGGTATTGTGTGATGTTTGTCCTCTTGAAGTTTTTGATGTATTATTAGGCCAACCATTCTTGTGGAAGAATCATGATGTGTATGACTTGAGGGCTCACATTGTTAATATTTATTTTGTTAACAAGTTGTACAAAATAATGGAGATAGCCCGCCCTACTGCCATCTCTTTGTCTCTCCTAAGCAATTTAGTAAGATCATCTCCTAGACCAAAATTATTTTTCTTTCTTTCTGATTCAATCTCAAAGTAAGGGGAAGAGCACAACCACATCCATGGCCCTTAGGAAGGGTTCCGCCATGCAGCAAAAGCAAGTGGATAAGGTCATGGAAGAATACAGGGACATCTTTTCCTCACCCATAGGGGTACCCTTGTAAAGTGAGGTCAAGAATTCGATTGATCTAACCCTTGAGCACCTCTACTCCATGGGTTGATATATTGTTGCTCCATTCTATAAAATGAAGAGATCAAGCGACAAATCCAGAAGTTGATGCAAAAAGGGAATATCTAACCAAGTTCTTAACCTTAAGGAAGCTCATTCCTACTTGTACAAAAGAAGCATGGGACCTCGAAGCTCTCCTTGATTATCGAGTACTAAACAAAATCACTGCGATCAATAGGTATCCATTCCCATGGATTGATGAATTTTTGGAGTAGCTCAATGAGGGCACATATTTCAGCAAGATTGATATGAATTTTGGCTATCACCAAGTTCTAGTAGAGCCCACAGATGTTGAAAAACTACCTTCAAATCAAAGGAAGGACTTTTTGAATGGTTTGTCATTCTCTTTGAGTTGAAAAATTCTCCTGGTACCTTTATGAGGTTGATGGATGACATCTTATGGCCCTTCAACAACTCATTTGTGGTTTTTTATCTTGAAAAAATCCTCATCTTCAACAAGAGTTAGGAAGAGAACTTGTAGCACATTTAGAAGGTCCTTCAAACCCTGTGATAAAAGAACTTATATGCCAACTTGGATAAATGCACATTTGGCATGGGCCATGTCAAATATCTGAACTACATCAAGGTGTGCATGTCGATTTGGTTAAGATCCAAGTCATTTAGGATTGTCCATCCACAACCACCCTAACAATGTTTTGCAACTTTTTGGGCCTTAACAATTTTAAATGGAGGTTCATGCTGGGATTCTCTCTTATCACTTCACCTTTTAGTGAAGTTACCAAGGGAGGAGCAAAAGAAAAGTTTTTATGGTATGAGTCCTAATAAAAGGCATTTGTTGAGCTGAAGCACCAACCTTTCTATGTATTAGTACTCACATTTCCATACCTACCACAAGCATTTGAAATTTAGATAGAAACCTCTCACTATGGTATTGTTGTAGTTCTCACCCAACAAGGGCATTTGATGGCCTATCACAGTGAGACACTTTCCAAAACCATTAAAATATACCCCACCTACGATAAGGAGATGTACTCCATCATGTCGGTTTGTCGACAATCCAAACATTACATTCTGGGGAAGGAGACAATCATCCACATAGATCACTAACCCCTATAGTTTATACAGACCCAAGGGAAGTTGCGGAACGATTTGATTCAGAACTGGTCAACATATCTACAACATATCCATTTCAATGTCAAATACAAGAATGGAAACATGAATCGTGTTGCAAATTGTGTCATTTGGCCACCATTTGCAACACTCACCATTGTTCTCAGCTCTTGTGGCCATGAGACCTCAGGATGGCTATAAATATATAAAAGGGATCCAAAGTTCACCAAAACATACAAGATATTAGTGGATGGCAAGAAATTCCCATAATTAAACCTTCAGGATGCATTATTATGCTACCTAGGCCACCTTTGTATTCCTTCAACCGAGTGTGCCAAGCTGATTTGGAAGGCACACAATAGCTGTGTAGAAAGCCACTTTAGTGTGGAGAAAACCATGACCATAGTACAAAAGTATTTTCATTAGGAAAATCCCCAATATGATTCTGGAAAATATAGAAAATCCTTCACTTCATATGCCATTTCCAAGCCAACTATTTAAAAGCAAGGTTTGCATACTCCTCTTCCTACTCCTAGCCAACCCTGGGAATCCATCTCCGTGGAATATATGTCTCGTCTTACTTATAGCAAGCATGGAAATGAGTATGTATTTTTGGTCGTCGACATATTTTCTAAGATGGCCATATTGGCTACTTGCAAGAAGAGTATCACAATAGAGGCCATTGTTAGACTCGTCTTTAAACAAGTTTGGGTACATTTTGGAATCTCACATACCATTATATTAGATCAGGATAGTCGGTTTATAAATGATTTGTGGTTAATAATTTGGTCATTATTGGATGCTAAACTCACCAAGTCCATTTCAGTCCAACCCCATACTAATGGCTATGAAGAGGTCATGAACCAGATGATTGTGCACATACTATGCATATAAATTCTAAGTATCCATGGACATCATATGATAGTCTTCCCTCTATACAAAAAAGCCACAAAAAGAATCTCCATAGATCAACTGGCCACAATCCCTTCAAAGTTGTCGTAGGCTTTCAACCATTATGTCCCCTTGATGTTGCACTGCTTTTTTCAACTAGATAGGAATAATATGCCCATGTTGAGTCTAAAGCTAATAAATCCACTAGGTATATTAATCACATTCAACACATCTCCCACCATGGTCACAACATCTTGGAGAAATCCAATTCTAAACATAAACAACAACATGATTATCATCAATTGCCCCATAAGTTTCAGGTGGAAGAAAATTTTTGGTTACATTTGTAAAAAATGTCCCTTCCTAGAGGATATCATAAAATTTTACCACTCCAACACGGACATTACACCATCACTAAGTCTATGGGAGAAAATTATTTCGAGCTGGATAGTCCCCCATTTTTTAGCTCACACCATGTATTCAATGTGAACCACCTTCGACCATACTTTCCTCCATTGTTGGACACATTAGACATTGCTAAGTAGTTGACACTAACAAAGTTCAACCTAGATTGCATTGAATAGGCCACAATTGATTTGATCATGGACACATAGATCAATATCACTTGCAAATAGAGGATCCAACTATATCGAGTTGTCAAAGCTTGCCAACCCTTGCACCAGGGCAAGTAGTTCATGAGGTACCAAGTTCAACAAAGTTCCCCCACCTTATGGAGGCACTGAACGCAATGGGGACCATTGATTCCTAAGGGGATAAGACTGATCCAGGTGGATATTGGTGGCTACCTTCCTATTCCACTTGGACCCCCACCATTGTTTCTTTCAGTTTCCTCAATTTTAGCACAATTTACTATTTTCAACAATTTTTAGGGTCTTAAACTTTGAGAGCCATTTTGTGGCCCTAAATGATATTTTTTTTGTAAAACGCGAAAACCCTAGCTTATGGTAGGGGTTTAGAGTTAAAATTTATATTCCTCAAATAGATATTTATAATGAAGTATCATACACATCAAACAAGGATAACATGCCAAAGTTACAAGCCCTAGATGTTGATGTACCCATTTACACCAATGGGGCCCATAGACTTTTGTCATTTCATCTCCTAAGGTGAGGTTTTTCGATGTTTATGTTTTTTTATTGTTTCTCAATAATAAATAGGCCTTTGAGTCTCAATGTAACATATTTCAAAAGGTGTGTATCTACCACATCACCTTTCATAGATAAACTACCATCGTATGAGCTACTTTATGTCGATTCTGCATTTAAACATTTTTTAGTACATTGTTATTAATGAATTAAAGTTTTATTTTTGCTATATCTATGTGTTTATTTTTATATCTACATTTCATTTTTTTTCCTTCATAAATCTTGATCATAGGGCTTAGAGGGTTCATGGCTTAGGGGGTTGATTTTGAGGGGGTTGAGGTCTAGGTGGTTTAGGGGTTAGTGTTTAACAACTTAGTGGTTAAGGGAATTAGGGATTAAGTTTTGTTCCAAGGGCTTAAAGGTCGAGGAATTTTAGGGTTAAGGGATTAAGTTTTATATGATATAGTTTTTGAGTTCGTTAAGGGGTTAGGGGTTCGGTGCTAAGGTGTTCATAGGTTAGTGGTTAAGGGTTAAGGGATTAAGTTTTATATGATATAGTTTTTGAGTTCGTTAAGGGGTTAGGGGTTCGGTGCTAAGGTGTTCATAGGTTAGTGGTTAAGGGTTAAGGGTTAGAGATCAAGAGGATAAGGGGTTGTTTCATGGGGGGTTTAGGGATTGAATTTTACAGGTTAGGGGTTAATGGGTTAGTGGCTTGGATTTTAAGTAATAAATGGGTTAATGAGTTATTATTTATGAGTGTAGGGGTCAATGGATTATGTCTTACGAGTTAAAGGGATTGGAAATTTAGTAGTTACAAGTTAAGGGATTATGAGTTGTGATAATGGGGTCCATATCCCATTACCACAACTATTGGGGTCTCACTTATTAATTTATCTCATTTCCTTCCCTATAGGGCCCTTAAGCATTATGCCATTAGGCCCTAAGTCCCCTTATCATTATTTAATATTAGGACTATAGATCTTAGTAACCATAATTATACCTCCCACTTTTACCCATCCCTTCTACCCTTATGTCCCCTTTCACTATTAAATCTACACAAAAATATCCATATCCCCCCAAAGTCATAAGAATTGAGCATTTTTAGGTGGTAATTTAGTAATCCCATCTAAAATTTCATTCTCATGACTTTTTTGGGAGGGGGGGAATCCAAAACCACCTCCAAAAGTTACAGTATTATGAATTTTAACAAGGGTTGTCAAACAACCCCCCTTAAAGTTCATGAGAATTTAACCCTTGGAAGTGGTCATTTAATAACTGCGTCCTAAAATTCATCTCTCACAACCTTTTTTTTGGGGGGCAGAGGTTGGTTTTTTCAAAACCACCTCCAAAAGTTACATTATCATGACTTTTAAGGGAGGTTATCAAACAGCCCCACTTAAAAGTCACACTAATTCAACTTTTGTAGGTGGTTTTGGAAAAAACCCTAAAACTAATGATAACTGAACTTTGAGAGGAACTTTCTAGATTACTACCTCCAAATGTTCAATTCTCATGAATTTTATTAGGCATTTCAAAAACAACATCATAAAGTTAAATTCTGATGAATTTTTGCTGAGTGGGCATAAAAAAATACCATGAGAAATATATTTAGGGGCATTCATTTAAAACAACCCACAAATAGTCATGAGAAAACATTTTTATAGTGTTAGAAACGCACCCTCGCCTCTAATAAAAGTTCAATTTTCATGACTTTCAACGATGAGGATGGTGGGGGGGGGGTTCACAAAACCCCAAGAAAATTATATTTGAGGGCAATCAGCCTCCCCCTCCCCCCACCCCGTCTCCCCCCACAAAAAAAAAAGAAAAAACGTTTAAAATTTGTTGAATTTTTTGGGGGAAGGGGGTTGCCCCTAAATCTCTTAGAAAACTTTTAAAAGTACGTTTAGGGGGACTTCCATAAGCCAAAATTCCACTAAATGCCTTTCAGGTAGTAGTTTATCAAAGCATCCCATCAAGTTAGCGAATTATTGGGCACTAAATACCCATCGTTCTACTTTGATCCAAAACAAATACCCCTTCATTCAACTAGAGATTCACCCTTTTATTAATTTACTTGTCTTTTAGCCTTTCCTTTCACAATGGAAGTTTTCTTAATACTAAAATACCAGTTAGTATGAGGACTTTTCTCCTCTTCAATTGGTGAAGATTCATCAACGTAAAGGAATTTTGAGGGAGTTACACTAGGCATATATTACATAGGATTTTTAGCAATAATGCTAGAAACAACTAGAATGGTGATTTCCTCAACCCAATTACCTTTACTGGGAAATTCTAGGCCTTTAAGTGATACCTATAAGTCCATTCTTGTAATATTCAATAAATATATTCCTATGCTCTCAATCAATGACTTTTGTATCTTTTCAAATATATCCCATTCTTCTTACATTTTTCTTTCTTCTACTCTCAAAGATATTAATTATCAAATCAATCTTTGATTACATATCTTGAGAATCCTGGTGAGGTGAATTATTTTCAATATGCTATGACTCTACCTATGTTAGAGGAGGTTTAGTGGGCTAGACTAACATATCTATTATTTTTGAAGATATGGAACCTTCTCCTAGTGTTTTCGAAGTTATGGAACTCAATATGGATATTTGTAGGAAGTTATTTTACTCTTTGTATAACTTTATGATATTAAATCTCCTATTAAAACGTCATTGCAAGCTAACTCTTAATGGGTATAGTTTCTTGCTCTAGTTTGTATAGAATGATCAAAAACCATTTTCTTATCGTCACGATTTTCAATTCAATGTAATATAATTTTATCTCATCCAATGCTTCATCTTCAAACTTGGCCTAAGGTGTATCTGATAATAATAAAATATGAACTTGGAAGGAAGAGTATGAAAAAATTTCTTTCATGAATGTTGCAAGTCCCTCGCTACACCTAGGACTACCATTTAATATGTTATGTCTCTTTAGAGGAGTCTACTAGGGATAAATATGGGAAAAGTGGGTAGGATCTAAGAAACCATAAAATTTGATATATGAAAATGTTTCCTCAATATAAAATTCTATAATTCCATTCAACCTCTGTATGGCCTCTTAATTTATTCTAGGAGGTTGGAAACCAAAGAATTTTTTATGAAGGGGGGTCAAATCATGATGACAAATCTCATAATAATAATCATTGGCATTTCCCTTCCATAATTTACAGTGACAAATCTAGTGTTGGGTATGCTTTATATTCTTTTAACAAGTAGATCTAAGCGACTCCATACACTACAACATATTGATTTGGATTGGAATATTATATTTCTTTCCTTCCATCTTGGTTCCTTTAGAGTGGAAAAGGTGCAACAATTAGCTCACAAGACCATTTTTACCAGTGAGACCCACTTTGGCAAATTAGGGTCTAAAACCTTTCGGGGGAATTTTGAGGTAAAAAATGGAATTTTTTGGGTGTGAAAAAATTATGATTTAGCACTGTACATTTTACTCCTATTCTACACACAAATATATTTCCATTAGTGCAAGTATCACATCGATTGGAGTCCATATGTGAAAGTTATGTCACTCAAAAGTTAACCTTCCTATTTTCACCACCATAATTTGAGAGGATGCCAAATATTCATAAAAAATGGGCTTGACACATGATTATGGTGTATAATACTCTAAAAGATTCTATATTGTAACTATGGTTAATATCTGAGTTAGTTAAACCTAACCACTAGTAGACTATGGGGTTGTGTAATAACCATACCACTAGGAGGAAAAGGGGCTTCATTATTTGAGTGCATTTGTTTCAAGTTTGAGAAAAATAACTAATATGGGTAGGATATAGATAAAACAAAAAATATTTTACACTTTAGTATCCCACAGGCTAGAGGCTATATTCCTTTGTACTCACAAATATTTTCTATTTATCAAAAGAGAGCAAAGCATCCTCACCTTTAAGCCGGGTTTTTCTCCCAAAAGTTTTCTGATGTCATATCCTGTGTCAAATGTGTGTGTGAGATTTTATTTAAATGTTTTCTATTTTATGCATAGTTTTACTTCTCATGTATATTCTATTAACAATAATGTACAAATCTATAAATCTAAAGAGAAATAAATTTATAATAGTGTAGATTTCTTTTAAATACAATCTTATCAAATATGTTTTGATGAAATGTCTAGTGGAATATCCAAAATGCTTTAAAAACATTTTTAGTACTAGGGAAGGCTTCTTTGGATATATTATGTATATTTTGAAGGGATCTATATCGGTTGGGCCAAAAACCATAAAACCAGGTAATCTTGGCGAATGAATCTATGAGTAACCCTCATGTTCCTCCAGAGGAGAAATGCATATAAATTATAATGTAAACCTCTTCATGAGAACCTTCAGAAATAATCTTAGAATATTAAGATAATATGAGGCTTCTAATGCAAAGGAAAAATAGAAGGGGGATTAGAAGGCATGGAAGAAACAATGAACCAATCGAAGAAAGGATTCAAAAAGGATCAACAAAATTGAAGCATCGTAAGTCAACCACAACCCCTATTCAAAATGGAAGAAAAGTTCAATATTAATTTATACCATGGAAATATCTACGCTTTAAAGCTAAATCAGTTTTTGCAACAAGTAGAAGTGTTTTTTTAGTGTCCATCAAATTGAGGAAGAATAGAAGATTTCATTTGTGCAATTGAAGTTATAGGGTCATTCGCTAACTTGGTGTGAAATTCACACAAAGACCCTTAATCTTGAGGAAGATCCTCAAATGAATAAATGGGAAGACTTTAAAACCCTCATCATATCACAATTTTACCAAATTAGGTATGTAGAGGACTAGTGGACTTGGTGGAACTGCTTCAAGCAAGAGTTAGAGAAAAGCATGTAGGAGTAGACCACAGAGCTTAGAAACATGGTAATAATATTGGGTATTTCCCCAAACAACCCATATTTACTCCTCAATTATTTGGAGGTCCTACAATTCTAGCCTTAGGAGCAAGTGATGGAGTTCAAGCCGAGATCAATTGACATGGCTTGTATACAAGAACAATACATGTAGAAAATAGGCATGAAGAAATAGAAATCAAGTGGATCGAAGTAAACGGAGGAACATGATGGTTATAAGGAGGGGAATAAGTAGTAAAAAGGGATAAAATATGAAATATGATAAGCATGACACATAAGTGTAAGGATTCTACAAACTAGTATAAATACTACAACATTGATGGCCATATAGAGAAGTGGTGGAAGTTTCATCCTAAGAGTAACTGAAATTAAAAAAAAATAAAAATAAGAATAAGAATCTTATGGTTACTAATTTGAGAAACCAAGTTGAGAGAAATTCATATTTGGATGAAAATATAATTTCTACATCAATGTAGAAGAGGGTTTATCTAAGTAGCCTTCAAAGACAAGAAAATAAAGAAATGGCCAACTCTTCCATATAAAGATACAAGTCAATAACACCGAGATTGATGATTTCTTTGACTCAATATTAGAGGAAGTCTCATTACAAAAGAGTTTTTCAAGAAATTAGGATTATATGTTTCTCATCATCGAAGCCCATATCTACTAGGATGGGTAGATAAATATGCATAGTTGGAGGTAACAAAATAGTGAAAAATAAGATCTTTCATTAGTGTTGATTTTATTGATGAGGTAGAACTAGATGTGGTTCTCCTTGATGTATTGGAAGTTGTGTTTGGGAGTCCCTATGTGTACATACAATATGAAATATTCATGTGGACAACCAACCAATATCAACTAGTGAAGAATGGAAAAATTTTCCCATCAATGCACACTAAGGAAAGTTAAAAGGTTAATTGGTAAGTTCCAACCAAGCCAATAAGTATGTTTTGTTTATTTTAAGAGAAAAACATTCTGTATAAGATTTAGTAAGAGGAAATGCATCGTTGGAAGGGTGTACTAAGAAACAAAAAAACAATTAGAAGAGTTCCTACAAGCATACATGCATGGATTTGAGAGATTAAAGGGTTACCGCCTAAGAGGTTAGTGGAGAATGAGATATAGTTATTGTCAGAATCCCCATCGCCAAACATTGGGTTGTGCAGGGAGTATGTTATAGAAATAAATGAGGTGAATAAATAGTAGGCATGGCTATGGGAACATGGCGTCATTCGACTCAGTACATCACCATGTGGGGTACCCATCATTATTGTGCCAAAGAAGGATGGGACTTGGAGAATGTGTATAGATTACATGGTGTCGAAAAAAATCATGCTCAAGAACAGGTACACCCTGCTCAAGAAATATGGTCTTCTATATTAGTTGCAAGAAGGATATTACTTCACGATGGTATACTTAACATATCGATATCACAATTTTGAGTCAAAGAAGAAAATACCTAGAAGATGTAACAACCTCAGGTTAAAAATTCATGTAATAAATTTAATAAAGGCAAATAAGACCAAGGTGAAGGGACACTTATTCCAAGCTGAATGGTGGAAAAAATATCCTAGTGGGAATCACTTGTTGTGTTTATGGCTAAGGGAAAATAACAAAGGCAATCACAAAGGATTTGAAAAAGAAAAGATGCATTAATTGACATTTTATTTGTAAAAATAATGGAAATTAAGAAAAAAGGAAGGTGAGAGGTCACAGGTTTCATGCGTGGAGGAAATTAAAGGTAAATAGAGGAAAAATGAAGAAATTAGAGGCAATAATAATAATAATAATATATTAGAGAATCATTTTGTAGCATTTTTTATTAGTTACATTTTGGAGTTAGTCGTAGAGAGGAGAAGGAAACCAAGAGGAGAAGTAAATAAAGCAAGAAAGACATGGCAAGTGAAGGAGAGAAAGGATGAAGGAAGAAAAGGTTTGAACATAAAACTTTAGTACGAATACTTGCAGGTAACATATTTACTGTATGGTTTCCTAGATGGTTTTGGCATGCATGTGTGTATTTTGGTTTCTTTGTTGTTGGTGGCATGGATTTTGCTGGGTTTTGAAAATTGTTTGAGTGTTGCCTTGCTATTTTTAGATAGCCATGATGTGATGGGGTTCTTTTCGGTTGAGCTATGTGTTGTGAGAAGGTTTTGGATCTGGGTGAGGTGTTCTCAAGAAAATCCTAAGGGTTTGTAGTGGAGATGGTTTTCTCTAGGAATCCATCAATAGATGGGTGGAGACAAGAAATTTCCTGAATGGACGGTGAAGGAATTCTAAGGAATCCAAGATTGGTTTGGTTTTGTGACCTCAGGCCTGACATCAGTGAGATCACTTTATAGTGAGGGTGCAGGTGGTTTAACCTCTATATTCCCTTGGTTTTTTGTGGATGGTTTTATCTCATGAGATCCCACATTCATGCTTGCAATATGGCACGAGGTTGATTGGTTGAAAGGAAGATTTGGTTTAGCCCAATCTATAGTCGGTTGGTACATGGAAGTCCCTGACTTGGTTAGATTTTTTCATAGGGTTAATAAGAGATAAGTTCCTCTTGGTTTTGATGAGTAAATGTACTTATTATTTTTTGATTTCATGGTTGTTCTCTCATTATTATTTATTTGGTTATTAGCATGGTTAATTGGCTCTTAACACATTTTTATTAATGAATTCCTTGATAATTAATGTAAGAGCTAATTTCTGGTATGGAACTATTATGAGAATGCATTGTTCCTTCTTATTTATTCTCAGACAAGCTTTCAAATAGTTATGTTCATATTTGCATTCATGAAATATAGGTTGCATGTTCACCATGTGTTTGATAGAATGTCAGTCGCTATTAGGAGGGGTCAGGTCAAGTGTTGGTTCAAGTTTTGGTTTACAAGATTTTTTTCCATTCCATTTAATATTTTTGGAAGTTTCATTGTGTTTCAAACATAGGCCTGAGTCCTGGCACTAAAAGGGTGACTCTGAATTCATGGTCGGTAACATAGAACTCACTAGAAAATTCACAGTCGCATGGAGGAAGGCTTATCAATGTGACTAGAGGGCTACAATCACTTGCATGCCTTGTTAACGGAGTGGTTGAGGCGCTAGATCAATGGAAAGAGAGTTATCATAGGGGCTAGACACCTGGAGGGCTTGGGTTTCTCAAGGAGGTCCTGTAGAACTACAGGGAAGTCAGTAAGGTCTTAAGTTATTGACTCCATTTTGTGAAGGCCATATACGATGTTGTGTATTATCATAGTGAACCTCATCTTGTGTTTATCCCAACATGCAAGTGAATCTAGGTAAATGTGGAAGGAGGTGGTTACAAAATACCACCTTAAAAGTTAGGAAATGTTTGTATGAGATGTTAGTCATGCCATTTGGCCTATGAAATGCACTAGCTACATTTATTACATTCATGAATTATGTATTGCACCCTTTTATAGATTCATTTTTTATTGTCTATGTGAGGGTATGCTCACATACCATGCTACTTCGGAGGAGCACAACTCAGATTTGATGCAGATGCTAAAGAAAACAAGGAAGCACTAACTGCTAGAAAATCTCAAGAAATGTGAGTTTGCGCAAATAATATTTGGTGTATTTAGGGTATATGACATGTTGAGGAGAGATAAAGATAGATCATTCCAATATGGAGGCCATCATGAGATGGTCAGTGTCGACTAATATTTATGATTTTAGGAGATTCATTGGGACAACATAGTAGCTGAGGAAATTCATAACATTGTTTTCAGCTATAGCAACACCGCTCCACACTATAACCGCAACAGTAAGGAATTTCTAGTGGGGAAAGGGTAAGTAGAGGGCCTTCAAGGAGTGAAACAAGAAGATCAATCAAGGACTAGCTTGGCACTACCAAAGTTGTAGTAGCCCTTTAAAGTGTAGATAGATGTGAGTGGGTATGCTATGGGAGTGGTCTTGATGTATAGAGGAAAGCTTGTACGGTAGCATTTTGAAGTATTTTATGGGTCAGTTCGTAACTACCCTAATTATGATAAGGAGCTCTATACCGTGGTACAAGTTATAAATAAGTGGAAGAGATATCTAATGACAAAGAAGACAATAATCCATGCATATTGTCAACCACTACAATAACTAAAGGCCTAGAGTAAGCCACAACATACTAGGAATTACAAGTAGGTAGGGTTTCTACAACAATATCATTTGGTGATCAAGTACAGGAAGGGCATTGAAAACAAGTTCGATGACATGCTCTCAAGGCCACCCACATCAAAGATCACAACATTAGGGAATCTTATGCACATGGAGCCATTAACTTGTGATGCATACAGAGAATCATATCATAGGAGGATGACTTTAGGAAGGTGTTTCAACAGTTGTAGAGTGAAATTCATGTCCATGATGGAAAACAACAATTGACTACCATCTCTATGATGGGTTACTCTACAAGCTAGAAAAGATATGTCTTCTTAAAGGTGACCTTTTAGCTAATTAGAGAGGCTCATTTCTCCAAGGATGAAGGGCACTTTAGTGTAGGGAAGATCATGGCTAACTTGCAGAGGTATGTGTATTGGCTCAAGATGCATGAGAAATCAGCTAGCTTCATAAGAGGATGCATGCTTTGTTGTACTAGAAAGCCTAGTAATAGGAACAAGGTTTATATCATCCCTTAGAGGTACCCACTTGTCCTTGATAAATAATTTCCATGGACTTTGTGGGAGGTTTGGCAACAAACGAGTAGCGACATGACTACCCATTCAGAGTATTTGATAAGGTCAGCAAGATGTGTCTCATGATGCCTTGTAAAAGGACCATCAGTGGGAAAGAAGAAATAATTATTTTATTTAGATAGGTATAGTTGCACTTTCATATACTAAGGAGCATCATTTTAGGTATGGAAACAATATTTCTCAGTACATTGGGAACTACATTGTGGAAGAAGATGAATATAATGTTGAAGAGATCTACAACATTCCATCGAGAGACAAATGGGTAGAAAAAAGTACTAAACAAGACTTTGGTACAAATTCTGAGGGGATATAACTAGAAGAATTTTAATATATGGGATGAAAATACAGTATATATACAATATTCTTACAAGAGAGCAGTCCACACTTCTATAGTACATTCCCTATTTGAAACTTATTTTAGATATTTTTTCTTTCACCTTCGGAAATTTAATATGGGTCGCAAAGAGGAGTGACGTAAGATCTTACAGAAGATGCCTTGAATACTAAAATTTTATAAATAATAGTAATAAGATCAATATAAAAGTACAATGGAAACTACAAAAGTCTAAGAAGAAAAGTAAGGTTGTGCATGATCAACATACAACAAAGAAATCACTCAAGGTGGGAGAGAGAGTATGGCTATAATTGGACAAGGAGAGACTATAGGGGCATGGTAGAAAAGTTATGGCTCTAAGGTATGGTCCTATTGAGATACTGGAAAAGGTGGGTGATAATGCCTATTGACTCAGTCTAGCACCATAGACACACATTTACTCAGTTGTGAATGAAGATAATTTAAAACTCTATGAACCTTCCATGCTAGATCAAGAAGAGGAACAAGTCCTACCTTATATGGAGGATTTGGCACGAGATGATGAGGAAGAGTTGAGATAAAGTATAGTATTACAGAGGATGTCAAAAAGTACAAGACAAAAATATCATGATGTTTCATAGATTGGGTTGATTTTTTTCTAGGAAAAGCTAAATAGTACACTAGAAAGAATGTGGAGGAAAAGTTTCCTCACCTCATTCAATAGAAGCTTTTGGAGACTAGAAGCCTCAAAAAATGGGGAGTTTTGATCTACAATGGATCATTATATTATTTTCCATCCATATTGATGTTTTCAAAGGGGAAAAAGAGGAGGAATCAACACATGGGGCTAATTTTATAGATGGGACTCAATTTGGTAAATTGGTGTTTGAAACCATCTAGGAGAATTTTGAGACATAAAATGGACCTTTTTAGGGTTTAAACCTTTATGCTTTGGCATTTTACCTTAATTATACTATTCTACACACATAAAACATTCCTTTGGAAAATGATCAACATCAATGAGAATCTGTATGCAAAAGTCATGCCACTCAAAAGTTGACCTTACTATTTTCACCACCATAATTTGAGAGGATGCCATGTTAGTCCCATTATTAATGAAAAATGTTCTATCTATGTGACTTTCATGTATGATACTCTATAAGGGTCTATTTTATAACTATGGTTAGGATTTGAGGTGGTCAAACCTAACCACTAGTAGGCTATCACGTTGTGTTATAACTAACCCACTAGGAGAAAAGGGGTTACATTTTCTTAAGTGCATTATTTCAATAGCTAAGAAAAATAGTTGGGAAGGATAGGAGATAAAGCATTAATATATTATTTTCACACTATAGTAGCCCCTAGGTTGCATGACATACTCCTTTATACTCATAAACACTTTCTATTTAGAGAAAGAGACCTAAGAAGCCTCGCCTTATAACTGGGTTTTTGTCTCGAAATGGTTTGTGAGGTCATATCTCGTCTCAAATATGTGTGTGATATTTTATTTCATTTCATTTCATAATTATACTTGGCATTCATATGCTATTAATATTAATCTATAGATCTATACATTTAAAGAGCAACAAAATTGTAATAATGTAGAATTTCATAATTTAAATATAATCTTATCAGATATGTTGTGACAAACTATCTAGTGGAATATCCATGGAAGTTTATGGATCATATACACAACTCAATAGAATGGATTTATTGAAATAATAAACAAGATATTGATGGAAAAGACAAGGGCCATGCTCAATGGTGCTAGATTAGGGTAGGAATTCTAGGAAGATACATTTGATATTTCATTTTACCGATTTAATAGATAGCCTTCATCATCATTGGGGGATGAGAATCAAAATAAGGAATGGACTGGTAAGAAACCCTCCATGTCAAATCTGAAGCTATTTCGATGTGATGGATATGCACATGTTCTAGAGGAGAAAATAACAAAGTTGGATAATAAATATGAAAGGTCTATCTCTATTGAGTGTAAAGATGGTTTAAAATGTCATAATATTTGGAACCAATGAATAAGGTTTTGTATTGTTGAGATGTGGTATTTCAAGAAGTGAGGGATGTCATGAAACAATAGTCATACCAAAGAAAAAGGAACCAGAGAAGATAGATTTTGAACTAAAGGAGGAAGAATCAAACTTCGCATAATAATAAGAACCAGAAGAGGCAAAACTACACACGTTGGTTTTGAAGTGATCAATTTGAGAAAGAAGGTAGAAAATGATGTATATACTATCTAATTTTGATTTCAAATTTTTATTTATCGGTTACTAGTTATGGTGCTATAATTTCATGGAGGTAGTGTATTTATAGGATTTAAAACTCTAGAAGAAGGAAATGATAGAATAACTGGAAGCCCTAGACAAGAATAAGGCATCGGATTTGGTGGAACTACTTGTTGGAAGAGAACCCATTGGTCGAAAATGGGATTTTAATGAGAAAACCAATGTTGAAGGAAAAATAGAGAAGTACAAAGCTCAATTAGTAGACAAATGGTATTCCTAGATGTTGGGAATTGATTTTAGCAATATTTTCTCTCATATTTCGAAGTTTGAATCTATTATATTTCTTTTATATCTTGTATTTAATTTTATTTTAAGGTATAATATATGGGGTGAAGATAGAGTTCTTCAATGGCGACATGTAAGAAAATCTACATGAAGTAGCGAGAAGAATTTATAGCAAAGGGTAAGAAAGAATTTGTATGCATGTTAAAGAAGCATTTGTAAAGGTTGAAGTAGTCACCAAGTATGTAGTATCATAAACTTCATACATATATGCAGGACTTGGCTTCACAAGGAAAAAAGCAGATCACTATGTTTATTTTAAATTAATTGGTGATGACATTATATATTTGGTGTTGTATGTAGATGATATGTTGTTTATTGGAAATTATAGAGAATTTTTCCAGTATGTTAAGACCCAATTGTACCCTATATTTGAAATGAAGGATCTTGGTGCCACAAACTTCATTTTGGGCATCAAAATTATATGGTATTAGGAAAAGAGATATATTTAGTTAAACCAGAGGAATTATGGAGAGGCAATATTGCATAGGTTTAGTATGTAGGATAGAAAACTGTTGAAGGTTCCTATTATTGTAGGTTTAAATTTACTTGCAGAAAAATGTTTGAAGAGAGAAGAGGAGGAAGAGTACATTTCGTGTGTTCGTATGAAAATGTAATTTTTAGTTTGATGTATACAATGATCTATATCCGACCAAACATTACACATGTGGTTGGACTATTGAGTAAGTTTATGTAAAAACTAGGAAAGGAACATTTGACATTAGTAAAGAAGGTTTTGAAATATATGTGTGGCACTCATGATAATGGTTCACGCTACAAGGAAGACCAATATTGGATAACATGTTGGACACACATGGCTTTGTTGACGCAATATAGGTTGTTGATTTAGATAAGAGAATATTTGCAATTGCATATGTGTTTAGCCTATCTTGAGGATCAATCAATTGGTTGAGGAAGAGATAGTCTGTAGTGGTACTTTCAACTATAGAGGTTGAATACATGTCATCCACACATGCAAATAAGGAAGCAGTTTGGATTAAGGTATTGTGTTTAGGTATGGAGTTGGTCCAACAAGCTAAAGGATAAATTGTGATAGAAATAGTGATAGAAATAGTGAAATTTTATTAGAAATGAACCCTGATTATCATTCAAAGATAAACCATATTGTTGTTCAATATAAATTTATGTGGGATATTGTTGAAGACGAAAAGGTGTTCTTGGTAAATTTGGACACTTTGAAGAATGTTGCAGATGCATTAAAAAAATATGTGACCACTAATAAGTTTTCTTTATGTAGAAAAATGATGGGCATTGCATCCTTTGACTGATGACTATGTGCTACCACAAACCCATGTGTGCATAAAAGAAAAAAAGTGGGAGAATGTTAGGCATGTTATATTATTTGGTTGACTAGCACTTGGCATTGTTACATTGTGTGGGGCTTAGGGGAAGAGGTTTTACGGGGGGACTAGTCCCCCCTACCTAGGAATTTGCAGGGGACGATAACCTCTCTATAAAGGATGTGACACACTGCCCAATTTTATTTTTTATTTTTATTTTTTTTTGTGTAGACCCAAGGATTATGGGTAGACCAACCCATGTTTTTTCACATGGTTTTGGGCATGACAGTTTTTCCCATTGTATTTTTTATATATGTTCAAGGGAACTATGGGCATGTTCTAAATTTTCTAATCTAGGGTTACAGGATTGGGGTTTTATGAATGGTTCAACATGTATATAATGCATTGTAACATTCAAAGGAATATTATGAAAAATAAATTTAGTTTTCACTCTTCTGGGCTCCATGGGAAAAGTATCTATCTATATTTTCTATTCGTTCCATTGTATATTTTCTACTTCTTTAATGAATTTATGTGCATGTCATTTCTGTATAGGGTTAAAACCTCCATATGGATTGGTTGGGATTACTACTAGTCCATTCCAAACCAATTTAAGAAAATTATGTGTAGAAGAAAATGGAATCTATTATGTATGTAGACATATAAAATGGAGTAGTAGTTCCATCTAATCTATGCTTAAGAAAAATATCAAATCATCTATAGATATGAAGAAATAGAATACTGGCATAATTAAATACATACCCATTGAGACCCATGTCTATTATAGAGGCCCACTCTAAATGAAATGAATGGGCCCTTTTTCCTTAATAATCTACATACCATTGCAGAAATGTATAGGGGTCCAAGTTGATAGGAGGCGGTAGAAAACATTTTGGAACTTTCCTCCTTCAATATTTGGCCATTACCCCACCATTCTCAGATTTAATTACATAAGGTGTCAGTGTATTAAGTACATTCTTCCTGACGAAATTTCCTAAGGAAGTCAAAACCATTAAAAAATTAAGGGAAGTAAATATTATACATTACCTAGATTCCTTTCATGCCTGAAGGAGATAATGACTTATTTTCTATTATTGAAAATTAATCTTGTTCAAAGATATACATGGTCTAGGGCCAACACATCATGTCAGTTTAGGGATCCATCTTTGGCATTACAACAACTTCAAGAAACTTTAATTTAGTGATGTCCTTGGAATACTTAATATGGATGTACTCATCGTCACTCTCTAGTTTTTATTATATATCAATTTTTTCTCCAAACATCCAATAAATTTTGTACCATGATTTTCTCTTGTTGTCCAACATATGTGTGGTGTTAAAAAAACTATTGGAATTTGGGTTTCTCACTTCTAGGTGTTTGACCTAATGGATTTTATTTTTCTTTTAATTTTTCTTTGGTGCCACCGTTGAACTTGATATAGTAGTTATTTGGTATGTGAAAATATTTGAAGGAATAAACTTTCATGATTTGTAATAATTCCTAGAAAATGATAAAGACCATAGCATATTTGGAAAGTTTTGAGCAAATAAAAACCATAAAAACTCATCGATGTAGACCAATTGATTGGTGGAAGACTTCATTTGTTTTAGGAAAGGATGGAAACCATTAAAAGTTATTTTTTTGGGTATGTTCAAATTTAAAAATTTCTTGAACTTTGATTATTAGGATATTATGAACAAGTTAAAATGTGATTAACCCTAAATAAAACATCCAATCCAATCCAACATGACATCGTAGTTGTGGAATGGAGGTCCATGTTTAAACCATGTGCGAGGAAGTTGCATGAAAAAAGTTGTGACACGGAGGGTAAAGTTGAATCATTGTGTCATTAAATGATCAAATGATTGAAACATTAGATGATCAAAATAGTATTGTTTATGTACAAAGTCATGTTACAAAGGGTGATGATTTCGAGACAAAATTATATCCATCTTGTGGTGGGAGGAGACTATCATACAAAAGGTATATTTTTCGAATCGTGAGAGACATGGGAGTTGTAACTATTTACACATTTTTTTATTCGAATTTATGAAGGAACAAAATGAAACAAAAATTTAAAAACAAAACAGAGATATAATGAAACAAAAATTCAATCAAGAAATAGCAACTACTAAAAATTATTTACATGCTGAATAGAAACAAACTAGCTAAGGTGATGGTAGCTTATCTTTGAGAAGAGATGTGATGGATACATTCCTTATGAGCTCAATTACAATGACGGTCTCAAATATTTTTATCATAAATGAGCAATGGAAAATTAGAAAAATCCAAAAGCCTAACCCTTGGAGATGAAGCACCAAAATCTTATTAGCCCCACTATTGTCAGTTGGAATGTCAACTTGTCGGGCTCATAACTTTGGCATACAATCTCCATTTGGTGCACATGATAGTCTGTTAGAAAGATCTATTCGCGAAAAAAAAATTACAACTAGAAACCTCTAACATAGGGCACAAGTTTCCCCATTTCCCCAAAATAACATTGTTTAGGGCCTCAAAATGGTTTCAGAAGTTCAAGGCCAAAAAAATACCAAAAAAAAAAAATTGTCAAAATAGGAAACTGTGCTAGAAATTAAGAAACTAAAAATAAAAATGTTGGGAATCCAAGTGGAATAGGTGGGTTTCCACCAAAATCCACGTGGATCATTTTTTCCAATAGGAAATCACTCGATAGATGGGTAAGGAATAATGTCAAATCATAGGGATAGAAAAATCACTAGTTAATGCATCTTTTTATTCGATTGTTTGGAGCTGAGATTATTCAAAAATTATGTGCATATTTTTGATGGGTGGATGATCCAACAAAGAGAAAAAGTTTATGTAAGTTATTAATGATCACATAGTCCTTAAAATTTATTAGCGTCAAAGTGTTAGATGAAATGTTTGAGATTTTATTTTAATTGGTTGTTGTATGCTAGTATTGATACTTAATATTTTCATATTTACAAATAAACGTTTAGACTTAGATATAAAATATATTCACATTGAAATTTAGAAACTCAAGGGTCACTATTTTTTCTATTTCTAAAGGTAAATAGTGGGTGTTTTTTCTCTATCACAATAGGACTCTAGACAAATGATACTATTGGAGCTTATGGAAACCATCTATGTTGCATGGTTTATGTTTTATCCCCCCGAAGAAAAGTCCGTGAATGGATTTAATAAGCGAGTTGCAACTTTGCATAAAAAATTGAATGAGACTTATATTGATGAATTGTAGCTTGGGTTAGCCTTAGGAAAATAACTACTTCACTAGGGGAATTTCTCACCCATGATTACATTTCATGGACATCATCTACTTAATGACTTCAAAAACTATGTTTTTGCTGAATAAAAAATAATGTAAATTTTGAAGAAGGGGATAAATATCGTGGAAAATAGTTTAGATCACTATGGTTGGAAGTTAATATGGATCTATGATGATTATAATTGCATGGAGAGACAATATTTAGGCCTGTATGGAAGAGATACTTGAATGTCCTATCCAATCATGTTATTGTACTCAGAGGTTCTCTACACCTTAGTAGAACTGAGATGGTTAAGTTTTAGATGTTAGATCTTAGACGTTAGATGTAAACATTTTTTAAATTCTACTTTTTTATATTATAATTTTGAATATTTCTTCAAAGAAGTGGTTATAGTTTTGCATTAAAATATTCTAGTTTGAAGGCTAGAACCTTGAACATATTGGATCAAATTTTCTTCTACTGACGAGTAAAAATTCCAAAAGAAATTGATACATTTAACACCATGTATATTCTAGTAGCCTAAACTAGATTTCTTCATATAAGCTAAAGAAAATAATAAAATAGTTACATATTCACATACCATGAAAAAACTAACTCAGAGATACCTATCCTTGTACATTCTCCCTAGAAGTAGTAGCAACCTGATTTTGATTTGATTATGTCTCATGTTGAGATAGAGGGGAGGCCTCGAGTACAATAATTTTAGCTTCAATATTCTCATGTCAATATGTGGTCACCTGAAACTTCATCATGTGTTCTTATGATGCGATACCACATACCTAAAATTTTGGTTTATCCATCATGGGGAACACATTGTCCAAATAAAATTTCAACATTTTTGCAACTAGTTGTATCCTATTGAATTCAACTTACATTATGCCAAGCTTCTAATTTAGGAGCTCAATGTAATCTTGTGACTCAAACAATATCATCTCCCCATGATTTGATATTAGGGAAATGAAAAACTCTATATCCCCCTCCATTTTCTTTAAATAGAGATGAATATCTTCCTCTCGTGTGCTAAAACTTTGTTTCATTGAAAGTAACCAATGCTAGGCCTTCTTTCTTCCTAACAAATTATGCAACTAATGAACAACTATAGAGTAGCGGGTAATTTCACCTGCCTCACTCCCTCTACGCTCTCTTACCTCCCTAAGCCGCTTTCACTTACCTCTCTCACTAAACACTATTGTAGATTTCATCAATCTACTAAAAATGCATTAGCGGACTAAAGTACACGCCCGCACACGCGTTAACATATACGTACGCGAAGAGGTTTTTTGATGATTCGCGGTTATCACCTATATAATTGGTTTTCTCTATTTCAATACGGAATTAGAGGCAAGCCGGAAGTAGGGTCTTACTCTGCGCCTTTGAAGGGGAAGATCAGTCCGGGGTTCGAATCCCCGGTGCCGTTGGTTAGTGGGCACGTGCCTGTTCGGAAGGAAATCCTAGCGGGTCCCCGAGGCATGGGCGCTAACATAAGTTTGTTGGGCAGTGATCAATCGCCGATCATATACTACCAACATGTTTTCTCCATCTCTCTTTATAGTCCATGAGGACAACTTTACATGATTCGAAACTCCTTTCTATGACATTAATGCCACATTGGATTACATCTATTAATCGGACTAGAAAATCCATTACCATTATGGAAACATTGTTATTTAGATCAAATTCCATTGAAGGGAAAGACCTAACGCATGTATTATACACCTTGGATAAGGAAATATTGTTTGCACATATTTTATTAAATTTATTAACGTCTAATGCCACCCTCCATATTTTTATTAGAAGATGATGAATGTAGAGTGAAGTTCAAGTTCATATGGAAGCAATCACCAAAACATGATGAGTATTATAGTAATTAATGAAGTTTCGAGATAATATTCGATAAGAAAGAAAGAAATGTCCCATCACATTTTTTTGAATTAAATTAATTCAATAACTTCATCAATTGAAATTTTTTATACACATCATGGAATTGGTTTGATGATTGACTCTCAATCACCCATTTTCAAAAGTCCTGGTTTCAAAGTGGATAAATCTGGAAATAAAAATATAAAAATCAATCATTATATTTATAATTGATTATCATTAATAATAAAAACTAACCCTAGATCTATGGAACATTTATGTAACGCCCCTCTGTTACAATTTATTGATTTAAGCTAAGAAAATCTAGGTTTGGTATGTAACAATGAAAGTGAACATTTTATTATTAAATAAAATAATTTAATCATTTGGAAAAGTGAGACTCCAAAAGATGAGATTCTTGCAAAATCCCATTACTGAATTGGAATCGATAATTATTTCATGATAAGACTTTTAGATGTAAATCTAGATAAGCTTAAGGAATTTGGAGATAAAAATCCATTAAGATACTTAGCTGGAGAAATATTTAAGTTACGAAGAAACATAAAAGCCTTCTGGGAGATAAAGGCAAGATTTTATGAGGAAAATCCTCGCGGGAGATAAAGGTGAGCTTTTCTCTGAAAAGCCTAGGAAAATGGATAAAATGATCCATAAAAGTGGGACGCCGCAAATGGAAACCATATCATGAAAGAGGGTATTAAATACTAATTGCAGAAATCAATAGGAGGTAGGTGATCCATGGCAGTAACTCTCAGCTCGGAGGTGAACTGGAAGAATCAATTTTGGGTTGGGTCGCGATGCTCGATTCTCCAAGTGACATAGTCTCCAATTTCTCTTGTCTGAATCACTTGCATGGGATGTACTATATGTTTACTCCTTACATTTTATGTTTTTGAATCTCTTAGCATATGTGCATATTTGTATTGGTTACCATTATTTGTGAGGATGATTAAATACTTAAGCATGTTGAATCCAAGTGTATCTGTGGTGATGGAAGCATAGTAGGTAATTATTAATATTGGTGAAGGAGCTATAAAACACGTGACTAATGATATAATCTACCTGTGACCACTTTTAATGAGTAGAATTGCCTATGCTAACTTTGTTACGAGATGAGATGATTATATATGGATTCATGGGATAAATATTTAATCTAAATTTAATTTGACTTAAATTTAGCCATCATAGATTCCTTGTAGACTTTCGTCACTTTGTTACGAGATGAGATGATTATATATGGATTCATGGGATAAATATTTAATCTAAATTTAATTTGACTTAAATTTAGCCATCATAGATTCCTTGTAGACTTTCGTCAAGGATATTGGGGAAGGATAGTTCGAGCATATAAACCGAACTTGTAAACTTTGTACGTGAAGAGAGATGAAAGTTAACACGGGTGGATGTACCAAAATGTGTTTTAAGAATAAATAAGAACTATATTTATAAAAAAATCAAATGAACTTATGAATTGTGAATACAACACTACTTACATTGGATCGTGTCATATCAATTTACTGCATTGCACAAATAACGTGACGTGTGGGTCATGGAATCCCATGCTAAGGAAAAGAGTCATGATGTAAGGTAAATTTCGTGAAGTAATATTTATCCGAACAGTGAAACATATGGTATCTATATGACAATTTTGGGAAATACATACAATATGTATTCAAGAGAGTGGGAATAACCAATACCTAAAAGAGGGGGATTTTTGTGTAAATACCTTAAAAGTACCCCTTAATGTAGTTTATGTTGTTGAAGTCAAGTTTATGTGGTTGAAGTCAAAATAAAGTGTGGTCTATAGTGGAAATAGTGTAAGATAGCTCTTGATTGAATCAGACTTCGAAGCGGGCTAGGGGATTTTTCACAAATTTGTTACAACTTACTGTAACATTTTCTATGGATAATAATTGTGAGAACTTCATACAACGTGACAATGGCCTCCAACTTTTTGCATTGAATAATCTGACAGCACCATGGCAGAAAACAGTTAGAAAACTAAATGTCTCATTCCTACTTTAAAGACGAGTATATGCAGAATTACTAGGAGACAAGGTCACCTTATAAACCTCTGTTATAACAAATGCCCTTCTGTCTACACGTGAATTTGAATGAGGCGGTGTTGACTGTTCCTGTACATTTTGAGGGAATAGGGCCCACCCCAGCTTTTTGACTGGTTATATTTTTAATCTCTGAAGCAGAAAGGCTCACTACAATTACACAATGATGAAGTAATGTTTTTTTTTCTCTCTCTTTGTGGCTTCATATCATGGTGAGCCATAGCAGCGATTCCTTTCATTTGTGAGGTTCATAAGGTTTAGGTTCATTAGAGTATGACAACTACTATTTCCTTTTCAAGATCGTTTTTTTCTGCTTGCTTGAGTTGGAAAGGTTCGATTAAAGAAATTGTTTGGATAATGATCACCCTCAAATCCTTAAGTTGGATAGTGTTTATCCAAGATTTCTCTATTTTTCAAGTCATTGCATCGTTAAGTAAGAAAAGCATGATCAATTGAAAGCATAACCACATCTTCCTATTGGGAACTGAAAAATAAAAGTGATGTAAGACTGTTGTTTCGTTCTACAAATCCGCAATGAATACTTCTACTTTACTTATCCGCATATATAAAGGGTTACTGAATTTGACTTAATAACCCTACCTATTTTCGAAGAAGCTCGCTGCTGCTAAACCATCTAGATTGCATTGAGTGGGATGACATTATCCTCACTCACACATGGATAACACTTATCCTCTTGTCTACTTAACGCTTATCCCCCACACATATATATACATATATATATGTATATGCTTAAATGTGACAGATCCACAAGGCATTCAAAGATTAATGGGGTGAAGAAGCCAAGGAAATCGACGAACGTCAATGGTGTCTTCATGAAGAAGTCAAAGCTTCTCTCATGGGACATTAAATTTTTTTATAAATGCAGGGAAAGTACACTAAAAGAGGTGATAGTTGAGCATAATCTGCAAGTCCATCTAACTATGTTGATTAAAATGTTGCTATAATAGTGAAAAGTCATGCTAGATGGCGTCATACTCTCATATACATGAAAATTTGAATCTCATATGGTGATGGTCAATTGAACCATCAAGTGATGTTCAATTGAACTGTCAATTGGATTGTCAGTAGATTAAGAATGATTTTGCTAAAAAACATTGAAATCGACGGACGCCCATAGTTTTACGAAACGCTCCCAAATTTTTTCCGAAAGGGGTTAGTTTTAGTTTTCAGCACTCCAAGGGGCCATATTCGTAGGTATGTTTTACCATTCAAGTAATCGACCATGATGCGGAATGCTTCTGAGAATTACATAATTAATGCATGGTATGGTTTATTATTGACAACATAGTGGAATATCTATAGTTTTGTGTGCTTGTCAAGATAAAAATCTTACCAATACCAAAATTTATTGCAGGAAATACACCAAGTGGTTGCGGCAGAAAGTAAAAATGTCATAAGAATGAATTAGTTCGACTGTGACAGGGTTTTCATGACCAAGTGTATGATTATTTAGTTGCATGTTGTATTATAAACACCATGACGTGCTTGGGTCAAACATTCATATTTGTAAATATATGTCACCGTCCTTATGTTAGTTGTCGATGCACAACTACATAATTATTTAAAATCCGTGTTAACTATCAAATGTACAAATTATGCATAACCAAGTTAGACATATGTGTGTGTATAAGTTTATATGCGCTATATTTTTAAGTATGCATAAGTATCCCATAAGAATATGAACAGTTTTCCTTGGAGTCATGTGATTAAATTATATGTGGGTGTTGTAAGTTCATCTTCCCTCATGTTGCATATAAAGAATGTTGGGATGAATGAGGATAATGCTGAAATGAGATCCAACTCATTGTATCCATGTTGTATCCATGTGCGAGAAGACATTATACATGAATAAATTATAACTTTAATAAGAACCTCAGTGGGACTGACACCAAAAGTACATATAATGTAAATACATAATGTGAGTAAGAGGCAAATCCTTGGTTAATATCAAAAAGACAGTATTAAGCTTAAAAGCACCCTCCCAACAATTCACTCAAATGCTAATCTATGAAACTTTGCAACTAAATGTGTACTTTAATGTAAATATTCATCGATATATAAATAGGGTTCCATTGGCAATATATCACAAATAGGAACCTTTCCAATCATCATAATGATTGAAGATCTTACAAATTTACTTCTTGTGGGAAGTGATAAGATTAAAATGAATGTGTGCTTCTACTTTATATAAACAAAGTATACTTGCAGACTAGATATGGTGGTGCTTGATGCATTACAACAAGTTAGATTAGCCTAATGAATAACAAAAAATCTACAGTAGATTCAAAAGATGATTGTCTGAATTAATAAGAAAATTCTTGATAAACTGAAAAGGTTTTTACATTAATACAACCTATGACTATCTAAAATCTTATGCTAGTAATAAGTTACATGCACCAAAGGGGTGACATATAAAAGGTTCTAGAAAAGAGAGAATAATAAACCATACAACAGCTCGATGCTTTAACCATATTTAATGGTCATATAATACTAGTAAGCAAGATTGTTGTAAAAGGAAATTGAGTTTAATAAAGTGATATATAGCAATTGTCAATTGTACAATCTAAAAACAAGTAATATGGGAAAGTCTACCACATAGATTGTATTGATAGTGTTGTTTGTGTTTGAATATGACAACATAAAAAAATTAATACATAAACAATTTGATTTAAGGAATTTAGAAATTGACATGGTTTCCAAGAAAATGAATTCCATTCTACTAGTTTAGGATCTAGTGTTAAGGTGGGGTATCCGCATGCTAAGGACTCAAGCTTACACACTCTTATATAGATTACCATGGAAAGTAAGAGATTTGGGAATGTGAAAACATTATAGCCTTCAGCCATGACTCATGTAAAGGAGGTGTATGTACTTACACACTAATCGTTCAATTTATTTTGAATATACATTGAATTATTCACGACCAATAAGGGGTTGGAAGTGGTGTTAAAAAGAGTAAACAAGAAATCACATGACATAGCAAGTTTATATGTGGAGTACTTTTGAGTACGAAAAGATTATTTTCTTGGCTAAAGAGAAAGATAAGGTTGTTATGAGACGCAAATATAACATTCAAGTCAATACTAGACTAACAATTATAGTCAATAGTTTTCTTATGATTAAGGGGAGGTCATATTTTGCTGTTATTAAAACCTTGTCTATGGGACAACTTCAATCCCAAAACAAAAAGTTATTGGTTTTGTAGAGTGGTATTATGCATCTATGCTATCATTCGCTGCAAATTTTCTGTAACCACAAGATACATAAAAATGATTAACTAAGTGAAAGAATTTGAATACTTTGACATAAAAAAAAAAACATTTATTCTCTAGTTGTAGAAGTTGAACAAATCCATGAATTCCTTATTCTCCAATCGATAAACCAAACATGGTTAAGTGGAATTTCCTGAAGGTAATATAAATAAGGGAAGGAATTTTTTGCATAATATTGACATGGTTGAAAAGATGTGGATGAAGTATATGTCATGTAGGTGATGTAATGGATTGGTATGGTGTACAAGTCGTATAGGTGGTACTGTGTGAAAGCAGTACAAATGGTACCAGTATGGATGAATGTAGTGCATGATGATATATGACATATATAGTTGTAGGTACGCGTAGTTGAAGAGAAGACACTGGAGATTGCCAGGTGTGGTGACAGATCGAGAGTGAAAAAGTGGAAACTAAGAATTGGTATTGGGAACTAAGGATAAGGGTCCAAATTTTGTTTCAGGCTTAGTATAGTCATAACGTATAAAACTAATATTATATTTTATACATTTTGATTAGTCAAATGTACTAGTTTTACTTGTTGTGGTTAATGCAGGGGAACCGCAGCAGGAAAGTGTTCAGAAATAACACAACTACATTGGAGGAACACGAATTTCTTCATGTTATTTAAATAAGCTGAAAATAAGGAATCACGGCTAAAGAGCAAGAAACATTAACCCATAGTTACTCATGTAACAATTTTTTTTTGAGTTTTTGCATATGAAAATCTCTCACAAAATTGATTGAAACAAATGCATAGCTAGCCAGGGAAGGAGATTGTTGGTAGAGCTCCATTGTAACCGACATATTAGAAAGTCTAATTTAGGTAGCAAGGCCGTGGGAACCTGAAAATTCAGAAATAGTTATATGTGAACGAGGAGATAAATAGAAAGATGTAGTAATATGCCATGGACGGTGTAAATTTAAAGGGGGGAGTATGTAACACCCCTCCATTGTATGTAACACTCTATTCACCTAATCTAAGAAAAGCTAGGTAAGATATGTAACAATGAAAGTAAATACTTTATTATTCAATAAAATAATTTAATCACATGGAAGAGAAAGACACCAAGAGATGATATTCTTTCCAAATCCCATTGGTGAATGGGAATGGATAATCCTTTCATGATAATATTTCTAGATCCAAATCTAGAAAATCTTGATGAATTTGGAGATAAATATCCATTAAGCTACTTAGTTAGAAATAGATGTTAAGTTAAGGAAAAACATAGAAGCCTTGCAAGAGATAAAGGCAAGATTTTATGAGGAAAAGCCTCGTGGGAGATAAAGGGGATATTTTTTGTGAAAAGGCTAGGCAAATGGATAAAAAGATCCATAAAAGTGGGACACCGCTAATGGAAACCATAACATGAAAGAGGGTATGAAGCACCCATTTCAGAGATCAATAGTAGGTAGTTGATCCATGGCAAGATCTCTTGGCTAGGGGGTGAACTGGAAGAATCAGTTCTAGGTTGGGTGGTAGTGCTCCATTCTCTAAGTGACATAGCTTCCAATTTTTCTTGTATGAATCACTTACATGGGATGTACTGTATGTTTACTCCTTACTTTTTATGTTGTTGAATCCCTTAGAATATGTGCATAGTTGTATGAGATACCTTTATTTGAGAGGATGATTAAATACTTATGCGTGTTCAATCCAAGTGTAGCTTTGGTGATGGGAGCATAGTAGGTAATTATTAATATTGGTCAAGGAGCTATAAAGCACATGTGACTAATGGTATAATATGCATGTGACCACCATGCATGAGTAGAATTTCCTGCGTTAACTTTGTTATGAGATGATTATATACGGATGCATGGGATAACTATTGAATCTAAATTTAATCTGAATTAAATTTAGTGAAGGAACATATTATGTGGTTATTAATATAGTATCAAGGAGGTATGTGCCAATAGTCTATGTTTTGTTTAGTGTTGATGACGGGGTATGTGAAAAATGGTATCGAAGGATCTAGTTACCACATTGTGGCCTAAGGGCCAAGCCACCTCTATATGGTATGAATGACTTGTATGTCCTTAAATAGGTCCTAAATGAATAAGATATTTCACTAAAGGGTTTGGAAATAAAATATATTCCGATGAATTCTAGAGTAGTAACCTAAGGCATTAAACTCCATAAAGAATAAAACTAGGAGTACTTTGAATTTGAAGGTAATTTTGAACTAATGGTTGCTTTGAAATCTGTGACTCACTTTAGGATTTGTAATTGTGTCTTTAATATTTGAAAACTTCATATTTGGTGACTCATGTTATCTATGTTGCATAGTGTATTTGTGACAAAGCGTCATGGGTGATAGTTTACCCATTCAATATGAAATGGTGGTTTGTATGGAATGCATTAGTGTTTGTTTTGGTCATCAGAGGAATGAAATCAAAATGCCTAATATCACTATGTTAAATTCCCATGTTAATTCTTCCTGCAGATATAATGTGTGCATATTAAAGGTGAAGTGTTGATATGGAACATAGTAAATAAAATTTAGTAATTTGAACCTAAAAGTCCACAATGTTGATCCAGTATATATATATATATATATAGTTAGAATACATATTTCAATGACCATTGTAGTGAAATTTAGAACAAATTAATATATGCATGAAGCACTTGGCTTGAGTGAAGAATTTAATGAAGTATGGTGATTGGAGTGTTCCACATTAAAAAAGACGATACATACTATGTTATATAGTTCTGATATGATTAATTCATAGAGTATAAGTATTATAGCTATAATCCTTTAATATGTGAACAACTAAATAAGTTATAGATATATACAGGTGAGATGCAAATATATGTTGATAACTAGAAGTTTAAAGTATTAATATGGTTACAACATAAATGTTACGCTATAAAGGGATCATAGAAGTAACTAGAGTAATATTATAGTAGCAATCATAGACTCTTTGTACACTTTCGTCGATGATATTGAGGAACGGTAGTTCGAGCATATAAAAAAAACTTGTAAACTATGTACATGAAGAGAGATGAAATTTAATGAAGGTGGATGCACGAAAATGTGCTTTAAGAACAGATAGAAACTATATTAAAAAAAAAAAAACCTACGTATTGTGAATACAACAATGTTTACATTGGATCGTGTCATATAAAGTTGTTGCATTGGAAAAATAATGTAACCCGAGGGTCATGAAAGCCCATGCTAGAGATAAGAATCATGTTGTAAAGTAAATTCCCATGAAGTAATCTTTATTCGAACGGTGAAACATATGGTATCAATATGACCATTCTGGGAAATACAATCAATATGCACTCAAGAGAGTGGGAATAACCAATTCCTAAAAGGGGGATTTTTGTCAAAATGCATTAAAAGCACCCCTTAATGTAGTTTATGTTGGTCAAGTCAAACTAAATCATGGTTTGTTGTGGAAATAGTGTAAGATACCTCTTCATTGAATCGGACTTTGAAGCGGGCTAGGGATTTTTCACAAATTCGTTACAACTTACTATAACCTTTTGTATGGATAATAATTGTGAAAAATCCATACAATGTGACAATGGCCTCCAGTGTTTTGCATCGAATAATTTGACTGCACCATGGCAAAAAACAATCAGAAAACTAAATGTCTCATTCCTACTTTAAACAAGAGTAGATGCATAATTACGAGAAGACAAGGTCATCTTATAAACCTCTATTATAATAAACACTCTTTTGGTTGCACGTGAATTTGGACGAGGCGGTGTCAAGTATTCCTGTTCATTTTGAGGGAAGAAGGCCCAACCCAACTTTCTGATTGGTTATATTGTTTATCTCGGAAGCAGAAAGGCTCGCTACAATTTCAAAATAATGATTTTTTTTTTTTTTCTCTACGACATCACATTGAGTTGGAAAGGTTCGATAAAAGCAATTGTTTGGATAATAATCACCCTCATATTCTAAATTTGGATATTGTTTACACAAGCTTTATCTCTTGTTCAAGTCACACTACAGCATGACCATGGTGAAGTAAGAAAATCCTGATCGATTGAAAGCATAACCACATATTCCTATTGGGAATTGAAAAAGAAAAGCAATGTAGGACTGTTGTTTCCTTCTACAAATCCGTAATGACAACTGCTACTTTCCTCATCCACAGATATGAAGGGTTATCGAATTTCAACTAATAACCCTACTTATTTTCGAAGTAGCTCATTGCTACAAAACCATCTAGATTGCATTCGATGGGATAACATTATCCTCACTAACACATAGATAACGCTTATCTTATTCTCTTATTAACACTTATCATATATTTATATATATTTCTTAAATGGGACACATGCGCAAGGCATCCAAAGATTAATGGGGTTAAGAATCCATGGAAATCAACAGATGTCAACGGTGTCTGCATGAAGGAGTTGGAGATTCTCTCATGCATCTTTAAACTTGTTAATAAATACATGGAAACTACATTGAAATAGGTGATAGTTGAGAAGAATCTCCAAGTACAACTAACTATGATAATTAAAAGGCTGCTATAGTAGTGGTAAGTCATGCGAGATGGCATGGCTTAAGTTCATAGAATTGCCAAGAAACATGTCTGTGGATTCTGTGTCGAAGCCTCTTCAGTGTACGAACTAATTAGAAGTATGAGCAATCAGATTCAGACTAATATATCGTAACTCTTAGGTGTTTTCGTCTTCCTCTCATATAAATGGAAATTTGAATCTGATATGGTGATGGTCAATTGAACTATCACTAGATTAAAAATTACTTTGCTAAAAAATATTGAAATCGACGAACGTCCATAGTTTTACCAAAGGCTCCCTAAGTTTTTCCGACGGGGGGTTAGTTTTATTAATTTCAACAAAAATGTGTCATTTAATCTAAGTAAGATGGCAGGATGTGACGTATTTACTTCGAAACTCCAAGCCGCCATATTTGCAGGTATGTTTTACCGTTCAAGTAATCGACCATGATGTGGAATGTTTTCCGGAATTACAGAATTAATGTGTGGTATGGTTTCTTATTGATGACATAGTTGAAAAGCTATACTTTTATATTCTTGTTAACGTAAAAATCTTACCAATCCCAAAACTTATTGCACGCAATACACCAAGTGGTTGTAGCAGGAAGTGAAAATGTCATAAGAAATAATTAGTTCGACACTGAGAGGTTATTCATGACACTGAGAGGTTATTCATGACTAAGTGCAGGATTATTTAGTTTCATGTTGTATTATAAACACCTTGATGTGCCTAGGTCAAACATTCATAGTTATAAATAGATGTCGCCGTCCTTATGGTAGTTGTAGATGCACTGCTATATAATTATTTGAAAATTGGTGTTAGTTTTTGAATGTACAAATTATGTATAGCCAAGTTACACATATGTGTTTATATAAGTTTATATGTGCTATATATTTAGGTATGCATAAACCATCCCATAAGGATGTGCATTTTTTTCCTTGGAGTTACATGTTTATATGTGCTATATATTTAGGTATGCATAAACCATCCCATAAGGATGTGCATTTTTTTCCTTGGAGTTACATGATTAAATTATCTATGAGGGTTGTAAGGTCATCTTCCCTCATGTTGCATATAAAGAATGTTGCGGATGAATGAGGATAATGCACCAAAATCAATGATGGGATTACATGCATGGAGGTTTTAATCTTCGCTATTCATATGTTTACCTACATAAATGGCTCAATTGTGTGCGGATATACATACATGGCTCATTACGTCCTTATTATGAGTTGCAATTGTATGCATGAAAAGATTATGTGCTTTCATGCATGGATATTTTCCATGATTTAAAAATAGATTTAATATATCTTATAATAGATATAGTTGGGTTTGATGAGTAAACCTAAAGGTATTTAGTCCTTACAATTATATCGAAATTATCAAAATTACGATATAATTATCAAAATTAAGTAATTTTGATAGCTATAGTAGCATGGTAGGGAGGAGAAACTTTGATAGACTATATTGAAACAAATAATTTTGCAAGGTTGAATTGTGGTGGAGAAAAGAGTAATGCAAATAAATTAAAACAAATAACATATTGATTATTTCAATAAGTAAGAAAGGGTGAACTATAAATTGGTTATTTTTTTTTATGGATCTACTTATTGAGTATTAGAAATTACATGCACAATAAATTGGTTATTTTTTTTTTATGGATCTACTTATTGACTATTAGAAATTACATGCACAATGTATAGAAATAGAATATACGTATATCCTTGAAATTAGAGAAGGCTCAAATCCTAAATGCCTCGACATAAGAGGAGTAAAGCATGTAACCATCTCTAGAATGGACAATTGATATGAAAGTTATCCATAAATGACGATGGTGAATAAGTGATTTTTAAAGTATGGTTATTTGATGTATTTTAATCATATGGTGATCATACCATTTTACTCATATTAAAATTTTATTATGAGTTGTATGATTCTTGTTCAAGGACATAGATTAGTAAAATACAAACTAATTCAGGTAAAGATAGTTAAGTAAGTGACATAACCTAATTGAATAAAGTTTATACTCCTAGAGATCTTAAGGAAGGATGAAAGATAAAAGGAAATAAACAAGGATCTTACCATAGATCATGGGAAAAGTTAAAGATAAATTATAAAGAGGGAATCTATATAAATAACCAAAAGAAAGCTCATGACATTCTAAAAACATTAACAAGAGATTGATGGTTAATTAATTTGCATCCTAGAGCAGTTTCTGAAGGTTTTATTTTCAAGAAGGTTTCCATGAAAAATCGTTAAGAACATGAGACTAAGTGTTTTTAAAAGTGTACATAGATTTAATATGTTGTGTTGATTAATAATCCAATCTATTTTGGAATGTGGTTTTTCCACTAGCCGAGTCGTTAATTCACTTTATTGGGAAAATGCTTCAAATATACATTATTGAATGAAATTAAGTCTTACCAGGTTATTATTAAATATGAAATTTGACATGCATAGTTTGGAACTTACATGTTCCTTTTGAGTAAAGAAAACCAAAAAATAATTATAACTAAAGAAAATAAGAGGCACAAATTATGTTCCAATCTAGATGAAACTAGGGTAAAAGTTGTCAAGTAAATGCTCAAATGCAATGCAACTCATTGTGTCTAAGCGGGAGAAGACATCATGCATTAATAAATTATGACTCTAATAAGAAGGTCAATGGGATTGACACCAAAATTACATCTAGTGTAAATAGATAATGGAATTATATAAGAAACTCCTTGGTTAGTAGTAGAAAGATAGTATTAAGCTTAAGATCACCTTCCGAACAATTCACTCAAATTTTAATGTGTGAAACTTTGCAACCTAAGGCCTACCTTAATGTACATATCCATCTAGATATAAATAGGTTTCCATTGGTAATATCTCGCAAATAGGAACCTTAACAATCTCTAGAAATATTAATGATAGTAGATTAAAATGATTTGTGTGCTTCTACTTTATACAAACAAAGTATACTTGTAGACTAAAGATGGTGGTGCTTCATACATTAGAGAAATTCAGAGCAACCTAATGGACAACAAAAATTTTACACTAGGTTCGGAATATGATTTTTTGAATTAATAGGTAAATTCTTGATAATGCCAAAAGGTTTCCACATTAATACAACCTATGGTGATCTAAGATCTTTTGCTACTAATAAAATACATTCATCAAAGGGGTGACATATAAAAGGTTCTAGAAAAGAGAGAATAATAAACGATACAATAACTCGATGCTTTAACAATATTTAGTGGCTATATTACACTCGTAAGTGAGATTGTTGTAAAAGGAAATTGATTTTAATAAAGTGATATATAGAAATTGTTAATTGTACAATTTGAAAACAAGAAATATTGGAAAAGTCTACCTACCAGATTGTATTGATAGTGTTGTCTGCATTTGAATATGAGAGCATAAGAAGATTGCATAAACAATTTGATTTACGGAATTTAACAATTGACTTGGTTTCATAGAATATGAATTTCATCCTACCAAGTCATGATATAGTGTTAGGGTGGGGTATCTACATGATAAGGACTCAAGCTTACACCTAGGTATGCAAATTATTTGGAAAGTAAGAGATTAGGACATGTGAAAACATTATAACTTTCAGTCATGAGTCTTGTATAGGAGGTGTATGTACTTACATACTAATTGTTCGATTGATTTTGAATATACAATGAATTATTCATGACCAACAAGGGGTTGGAAGTGGTGTTAAAAAGATAAAACAAGAAATCATATGACATAACCAGTTGATATGTGGAGTATTTTTGAGTACCAAACGATTATTTTCTTTGCTACATACAAAGCTAAGGTTGTTATGAGACTGAAATATAACATTTAAGTCCATACTAGACTAACTATTATAGTCAATAGTTTGCTTATGATTAAGTGGAGGTCATATTTTGGTGTTATTAGAGCCTTGTCTAAGTGAAAGCTTCAATCCCAAAACACAAAGTTATTGCTTTTGTACAGTGGCATTGTGCATATATGTTATCATTTGCTGAAATTTTTTTGCAGCCACAAGATAAATAAAAAGGATTAGCTAAGTGAAAGCATTTGAATACTTTGACATAGAAAAAAAAACAGTTATGCTCTAGTTCTAAAAGTGGAACAAATCCATGAATTCCTTATTCTCCAATAGTCAAACCAAACATGGTTGAGTGGACTTGCCTAAAGGTAATATAAATAATGGAAGGAATTTTTGGGATAACACTAACATGGTTGAAAACATGTTAACGAAGTATGTGTCGTGCAGGTGATGCAATGGACATTGGTATGGTGTGCAAGTTATACAGGTGGTACTTTGTACAAGTAGTACACATGGTACCAATATAGATGCATGTAGCGCATGATGGTATATGACATATATTGTTGAATGTGTGCACTACCCACTATGTGTAGGCCCTCATTGTTAAAGAGTAGACATTGGGGATTTCCAGGTGTGGTAACTGATCTAGAGTGAAAAACCAAGAAAAAGTTGGAAACTAAGAATTGGTGTTGGAAACTATGAATAAGTATCCATATTTTATTTCAGTCTTAGTATACATATAACGTATGAACCTAATATTATATTTTACACATGTTGATTGGTCAAATCTGCTAGCTTTATCTACTGTGACAAATGCAAGGGAACCGTAGGAAGCAAGTGTTTGGAAAGAAGACAACTACATTGGAGGAACATGTATTTCTTCCTATTATTTAAATAATATGGAACTAGGGAATCACAACTAAATGTCAGGCAACATTAACCCATAGTTTCTCATTTAACAAAAAAATTGAGTTTTTGCATTTGAAAATCTCTCACAAAATTAATTGAAATAAATGCACAGGTAGCAAGGGAAGGAGATTTCTCCTACAACTCCTTTGTAACCGATGTATCAGAAAGTTTGATTCAAGTAGCAAGGCCATGGGAACCTGAAAGTTCAAAAACAGTTACATGTGAATGAGGAAATAAATGGAAAGATGCAGTAATACACCGAGGATAGTGTAAATTTAAGGGTGGAGTATTTAAAACCCCTCTGTTGTATGTAACACTTTATTGATCTAAGCTAAGAAAAGCTAGGTATAATAAGTAACAATGAAAGTGAAAAATTTATTATTAAATAAAATAATTTAATCACTTAGAAAAGTGAGAAACGAAGAGATGAGATTCTTGCCAAATCCCATTGGTTAATGGGAATGGATAATTCTTTCATGATAAGGTTTCTAGATCCAATTCTAGATAAGCTTAATGAATTTGGAGATAAATATCCATTAAGCTACTTAGCTAGAGAAAGATGTTAACATAAGAAAAAGTATAAAAGCCTTGCGGGAGCTAAAGACAAACTTTTATGAGGAAAAGCCTCGCGGGAGACAAAGTGGAGCTTTTCTGTGAAAAGCCTAGGTAAATGGATAAAGATATCCATAAAAGTTGGACACCGCTAATGGAAACGATATCATGAAGGAGGGTATTAAATACCCATCGTAGAGGTCAACACGATGCAGTTGATCAATGGAAGAAACTCTTGGCTCAAGGGTGAACTAGAAGAGTGATTTGTAGGTTGGGTGGCAGTGCTCGATTCTCCAAGTGACATAGTTTCCAATTTCTCTTGTCTAAATCATTTGCATGGGATGCACCATATGTTTACCACTTACTTTATATGTTGTTGAATCTCTCAACATATGTGCATAGTTGTATGGTTACCTGTATTTGTAAGGATGATTAAATACTTATGCATGTTCAATCCAAGTGTAGCTTTTGTGATGGGAGCATAGTAGGAAATTATTGATATTGGTCAAGGAGTTATCAAACACATGTGACTAATGGTATAATCTGCATGTGACAGCTATGCATGAGTACAATTGCATGTGTTAAATTTATATTATGAGATGATTATATTCAGATGCATGGGATAACTATTGAATCTAAATTTATTTTGAATTAAATTTAGTGAAGGAACATATTATGTGGTGATTAATATAGTTTCAAGGAGGTATGTGCCAATAGTATGTGTTATTTTTAAGAGTTGTTGAGGGGGCATGTGACAACCTAGAGGGATTGAATCTCTTGATATGCAAATCTCTTTCAGAGTGAAAAAATGTTTGATTCCTCTAGGTGCTTAGTAGATCCTAAGTTACGATGGATCTAGTGTAAACATCCTAAGTTAAGATGGATCTAGAGTAAATATGTTGGCTCGATCAAATTACATAAAAATAAAATTTGAAATAAAATAAAATTTAAAAAATAAAATAAAATAAAAAACATAAACTTAAAAATTAAAATAAATTTGAGGTCAAATAGTCAATTTATTATTAGCGGTTTCTGGACTCCAAGTTGTGGTATGGTTTTTCCAATGGTATTTTTATTTAAAAAGAAATATTATATATGTATGTATGTGTGTATTTTATACCTCCCTAGTTCTATATTGAATCCATATGTATCTGCCAAGTACCTAGAGTGATCAAATCCCATGATATGTAAAATTCTTTTAAAGAGAAAATATATTTTATCCCTATAGCTATTTGGTAGATCCAGAGTTAACATGGATCTAGGGAAGTTAATAGTAATAATAATAATGAAACTACAACTTAATTAATCTTGTTACATGTTTTCTTAAATGTATATATGTTTAACTAATATGGAAGTCATGATGTAATGTATTGTCCTATTTTGTAAACATTTGAATCTATCAAATTACATAAATTTAAAAATAAAGTAAAATAAATTAATAATCAAAACAAAATTGAAGTTAATAGTCAATTTATTGTTGATAATTTCTGGGTTCCAAGTTTTGACATCACATAGTTTTTCCAATAATATAACCAAGTGGGCCTAATGGCTAAGAGAATGTGTTTCCTCAAAGAGGTCACAGGTTCAAAACCATAGGGGAGTAGATTGTGTATGCCTTCATAGAGTTAACAATCACATATTTATTGAAATCACAAGATGAGTGAGCTCTGCACACATAAAGTGCCTCTAGTTCTACACAATCAAAGTGCCTCGGGGTCTTTTTTTAAGGTGTTGAATCCTTATTGAAATCAAAAGATGTTATTTAAATCACAAGATGTGTTGAATCCTTATTGAAATCACAAGATGAGTGTGTGTTGAATCCTTATTGAAATCACAAGATTGAAGGTGTTGAATCCTTATTGAAATCACAAGATGTGTTGAATCCTTATTTAAATCACAAGATGAGTTTCTATTGAATCCTTATTAAAATCATAAGATGAGTGTGCGTTGAATCCTTATTGAAATCACAAGATGGATCCTTATTGAAATGACAAGATGTATTGAATCCTTATTAAAATCACAAGATGATTGTGTGTTGAATCCGTATTCAAATCACAAGATGATTGTGTGTTGAATCCTTTTTGAAATCACAAAAAATGGGTGAGATATTCACATTCAAAGTGCCCCATGATTTTTCAAGGTGTTGAATCCATATACGCAGTAAAAAAATAAGTAAAATGATTTTAAACAACACAAATCAAGATCTTGCCCCAATTTTTTTCATCAGATTCCAACCACATCCAAAAAGTCTCACTTAAAGACAACTCCTAGATATAGATTCCAACCACGTCCAAAAAGTATCACTTAAATGCAACTCATAGATATATATATATATATATATATATATATAGTTGAGATACATGTTAATTCTGGATCTACCAAACACTAAGAGGATTAAATCTCCCTCTTTTGGAGGGAAAAATGATTTGATCCTTTTAGGGACTTAATATATTTGAAGTTAAGATGGATGTAGGTTGGTTAATCATAATAATAAAGTTTCAATTTATTTAATTTGCATGATTTTATTTAATATTCAATCTATGAGATGTACCATGAGGTATGTGTTTTGATGTTTACCCACATTTTCCAACCATTTAATTCATATGGTTGTACTAGTTAATTGAAAAGTAAATATATTATGGCTCTCTCTTGGCTACTACTAAAAATATTTCGTGGTTATTTTTTTGAGGATAAGTTTCTTTTGTCCATCTGTTAATTATGTAATTAAATTAAAATTTTAGAAGCTTTATTCCAAAATAGACACAAGTGCCACTATAAAAAATACATCAAGTATAGATGATTTGTGAGAGGGATTATTGCTACTAGGTTATCGGATAAGATATTGTGGAAAGGGAAAATATTTTAATACCATGTGAACCACATAAACTAAATGGATGGTATTTGTTTATAAACATCAATCCATGCAAAGCATAAAAACACTTATTTTATGACACATATGACATTATTAAGATTTAAAAAAAATCATAAAATTAACTATATTATAAGTTTATTTTAGGTTGTTATTATTTATTAACAAAAATTTAATATATGTCTTAGGGGGGAAATCGATTGGTGATCGAATTAATGTGAAAATATGTGAAGGTTGCAAGATCCAAGGTTCAAATCCCTATGGAGAGAGTTCACGTGCTACACTTAAATTTAAAGGACATCTAACAATATTTTTAACAATGGATATTCATCGTACTTTACCATGGTTGGAATTTCTTATAATACCACCAACCAATAACATGAATTATCATTATCACATGCCTATAAATTGTTTCATTTCGTATGAACTTTTTTATATGTCATCTTTTTTATTAATCAATTTAGCAAAAAGAGAAAAAAAGAGCATAACTACTCTTGAAATAACTTTCAACCTTTGATTTTTAATTATTACTAACAATATTTTAGAATATTTAGTGGATCCAAACTCCCTACCATAAATTTAGTTCAATTCCAAAATAGATAGTAGCCTATAGTTAAACCATATAAATAAAGGGATGCATGAATAAAAAGTAAGCATCAATAACATTTACAACATAATACATCTCACACTGCTAAAACTAGCAATTACACCAAATGTTGCAAAGGAAACATCATAAGGAATAAATTGAAGAAGAATCCTACCATATAAAACATCATTGAAAATAAAAACTCTCGAGGATTATAGATTCTAGGGAGTACTCCCTAAATTTTGATCTTTTCTCAAGGGGATTATTGAGAGAAGTCACTATATATCTCTAAAGGGATCTTGCTAGAGATCATATACATTTGTTACAAAATGCATGGGAACAAGTTGTATCCAGATTTAATAAAAGGATATATCAAGGTTTTGCATATTATCAAGGTGGGGTTCTCCATATTTTTTCTCACTACACTAATCCTAGTTTGTTTGGAATGGCCATGAGATGTTTAAGTATGCAGGTAAGAAATCGCACAAAGTTCATGAACTATTTTTCTACCAATTTCTTTCACATGCTACTAATTCCTTTCACAGGATTACTAATGGTTGAACTAAAATAAAAGGACATATAACTGCACTGAAATAGGCAACAAAAATAAATTCAATTTTTTGGATTAAAAATGAAAATCACATTATTGCATCATTTCATCGGCGTTACTAATACAATGGTACAAGTGAAGCAATCGTTATACAAATGTAGAGAATTAATTTAATTAAAGAAACTTAATGGGAAAATGCCTGCGAGACCTTTAGACTTTCAATTCTCACATGAGAGGAGTTGTTGTCCCCAACCCACATCCCATGAAAAATTTGGGTATGCTCTACCCGTCCTGGGGATGAGTTCCATGTCCCTACCCTTCACTCATCCTCAAAATCACTGCAACATAGATGCAAATGTTACACAAGGTAGCAAGATTATGCCTGATGAGACAAATCTCAGTAACATAAATAGGATTTACTCTGGATCTTGTACAGTAGTAAAACTCTCTCACATGTGATCTAGATTTTCATGCATTAGCCAAAGCTTGTTAATCAAGTTTTCAAAACATATGTAAAAATTCATTTAGCCTCTATTATTGAAAGAATGCAAGTGCAAAGAGAACCTTTGGGAGAAAATTGAGAAAATTTTCTGTAAATTTTAAACTATAGAATGTAGAGTGGCAACTAAAATTGTGTTCATTGACATGATTGGGAAAATTATTTGAATTAAACTTAATGATCAAGATTCAAAACCAAATTCAACCATCCAAGGATAGTAATAATGTATTTGGTACTAGACAAAGTTATTAAAACCAGCCGGAAAAGCCAAAATATCACACTACATTGGAACCAGGAATAAAACTGGTTTGAAAAACTGCTTGACTTCAAATACAAGAAAAAGGAGTAAATTTTATAAAATAACATATATATTCATGTATCTCACATAAATCAAAAACATTTGATTGCAATTATAAAAGGCTTTATCAAGTATTTAGCATGTAAGGGTAAAAATAATCTTACTCGAATTATAAGTTATCACATCACAGAGAAAGGTGTTGTAACTTGTTATTCTATAGAAAATTATAATCTTAATCTTGTAAAACACGTTTTAAAGGTGTTAGCTTATTTAATTACTTATGTTAGAAGACTCATGTAAAATATTTCAAATACATTAGCATATTTAATTCTGACATAAAATATTATTTCTAAAAATTACATACTACATTCCAGTGAATTCTTCAGGATTATTTCTACCAATTACATAGTAACATACTGCATTCCATTGGATTCTTTAGGCTAGAGTGTTCTAGAGAATTGTAAAGAGATTCACTATAGATTCTAGAGAGTACTCTGTAAATTTTGATCCTTTCTGGAGGATTATAGATTCTAGAGAGTACTCCCTAAATTTTGATCCTTTCTAAAGGATTATTGAGAGAAAACATTATATATTTATAGAGGGCTCTCCCAAGGTATCATGTACATTTGTTACACAATGCATGGAAACAAGTTGTATCCAGTTTTCATAAAAGGATATATCAGGGTTTTGCTAATTATCAAGGTGGGGTTTTCCTTTTTTATCTCACTACACTAACCCTAGTCTATTTGGAATGGCCATGAGATGTTTAAGTATGAAGGTAAGAAATTGCACAAAATTCGTGAACTAATCTGCTACCAATTCCTTCGATAGGCTTGCGAATAGTTGAATTGAAATAAAAGGACATATAACTGCACTAGAACATGCAACAAAATGCAATTAAGTTTTTTGGAGTAAAAATGAAAATGTTGTTATTGCATCATTTCATCATCATTAATAATACAATGGTATAAGTTATGAAATCCTCAGAGAAATGTAGAGAATTCTTTTAATTAAAGGAGATTAATGGGAAAATGTTTGCCAGACCATTCGACCTTCAATCCTGACATGAGAGGAGTTGTTGTCCCAAACCCACCGTCCCCTGAAAAATTTGGGTATGCTTTAGCCATCCTGGGGATGAGTCCCTTGTAGCTACCCTTCAATCATCCTGAAAATCACTACAACATAGATGAAAATGTTACAAAAAATAGCAATGTTATACATGATGAGACAAATATCAGTAACAAAAATAGGATTTACCAGGGATCCTGCACATTTAATAAGTAAAATTATGTTCATGGTATACAATTGGCTGACTAAGGATATCTTCCAGGAACTCCTCCCTTTAATGAGAACTAAAATGAATCAATTGAGGATGCCATTCCTAACAACCTAATTATCTACCCATTCAAGATTGACGCATCTTTGTATCTAGATTCAAAGGTCAAGGTTAACAACTAAATCCATGCAAACAACAACTGGGTATCTATATGGATGGATTTGGGAACCAAACCCATTGCACAATTCAGTATGTTTTAAATATTGTACAACAATTGAGCTATTATTATTTGATCATACTATCAATGTCAAGAGGAGCTTATTTATGCATGATGATATTGCTTTCATGAAAAGCAACAAAACATTAAAAGATATATTCATTTTTGATGTTTAAGCGATGAGTATAGAGAATTTGCATAGGACGACATGTGAAATTCACATTGATGAGCAATAGAAATATAATTTTGGTTGCCTGGAAGAGTGGAATATTCCCCATACAAGTATACTGAGTAAAGGATGAGAGAGAAATAATGTAAAAATAAGTATTGGACATGTATCATATAGTGCCTACTGAAAGCCCCTTTGTCTATCTAGTAGTATGATAGCTCAGTTTGGACTCTAGAGAGCATTAGACTTAAAATAAGAAGGTTGCATGTTCTATTCACAATCACCACATTGTAGATTTTGTAGTTCATTCTTCAAAAAGTTTGTTGAACTGAATAGATAAATGAAGGAAATCTTAGGAATTACTATAAAAAATAAAAAGTTTATTCTACATGCAAAACTGTAACACTCAAACAGGCATTTGTCAAATACTTTTAATAGAAGGTGAAAGTTAATGACTTCATCAGTAACTTATGTTTGTCTACAATTGTTTCTTTCAATGTATTTCCATTTATCCCAACATTATTGTGTCAAAGGATAATATATTTAGAATGAAATTGTGATCAAGGATCCCGAACCATCACTATTTTCTCAATCATCCTCGGCTGGCTCCATTTCATTCTTTATTTCTTCAATTTCACTCTTTATTCCTTAACCAACCAACTCCCAAGAATGTGACTCAGTTCAAAGAACTTGATAGAATATCCAATTTATATAGGAAGTTTTTTGAAGGGTTTTGGAAGCATCATGACACACGCTCACTGATCCTACCAATAAGGATCGATTTAAATGGACAGAGGGGGTAGAAGGGCTACCTTCTTATCTATGAAAACTGTAACACTAAAGCAAGAATTTGTTAAGGACTTGTAACAAAAAGTGAAATTAAAAGACTCCATTAGTAACTTAATTCTGTCTATAATTATTTCTCTCAGTATATTCATTTATTCCAACATTATGGTGGCAAAAGACACAATACATTTAGAATGAAAAACCATTAGTTTTGCTTCCTATGAAATTGTGATCAAGGAACATGAAGCCTAACAATTTTCTTAATCATCCATGGCTAGCTCTGTTTCACTATTTATTTCTTGAGTTTCACTCCTTATTCTCTGACAAGCCAACTCCAAAGAATGTGATAGTGAGTTATTTGAGAGAAATTGATAGAATATATATTTTATATATTAAGTTTTATGAAGGTGTTGTAGTGGCTACAACCACCCTCCAGAATTTTGGCCTGCACCAATTTTGCAGCCTCCCATGGAGAGTTTCACTTGATGATTGCACACACTCAGGTTCACCCCGTGAGCTCGTGTGAATATTTACATTCGCCTTTCTTGTTCATTGCATCCATATCTACATGTTAATCTCCAAGTCATGCTTGTGATCATGCTCTGGTTATGCTCAAAATCTTTGCTTCGTATATGTCTGTTGTGCTCACCATGAAAGCATCCGTCGCACTCACACATAGAGTCACATTCACTGTCGTGCAAGCATCGTTTCGATCATGAACGATCAATCACAAGTGTCGCACATGTCTCTTTCATTGTTGGTCAGTCATGTTGAACATGTGTATCTAGATGGTTTGGTCATTTCGTTGTCAACTCATGTGAGTGTGTGTTCGTATGATCACCTATGCATCCTTGGATTGTTCACACACTTAGTCATTTTTGCTAAAGTTCTTATGACCAAACTTCTCATTGATAGCCAGAACGTCACGATACTTCAACTTGATCAACTATCAACTGGAACAACGTAGAAGCACTAAGCTAGTCATTTCAAGCTGCGCTACCCGCAAGCAACTCAATCAACTCTCATGCTTGCCACCTGGACAGTCAGACTTAGTAGTCACCCCAGGATTGACTCCCCTCAAAATTTGCACAAAGGACATTGACCTCACTGGTTAAACTGATTGAGGAAATTGTGCAGATAGGCCAGAAAGACACCTAGTGCCTGTCCTTGTCTCCTTCAGAAAATTTCACAGTTTTTGCAGTCACTCCTCTAGACAGTGAACCAACTATTAATCTCAGAAATTGCACAGTGCTCATGATCAGGCATTCTACTACCCATCAGTCAACTCAGCTCAGAAATTGCGTGAAGATGATGAGTAGGTCAACCTCTTGACCTCAGTGCAACTTTTCAAGCCAGTAGCTCCGAGCAGAAGACTGCTTGTTCCATCCAGGAATTGCGCAATTTTTGCTACTAGTGATTGAGCAGCCAACTTCTAGCTCCCTCTTGGAATTGTGCAGATTTGGCTTCTAGTGGCGCCAGTAGTCAACTGCCAATTCCCTCTAGGAACTGCGTAGTTTTGGGTGCTAGTGACCCTATGAGCTATGTTAAGCCCCTATACTACTAGTGTAACCCTTTATTGTTATTAGTACAACCCACTTAGTATGTTGATGTACCCATGTAGTGCCCATATTGTTAGTATTGTGCCCCATAGAAGCCCACTATTATTATTATTATGCCCTTACATTATTATTGTTATGTCGGCTCTGATTATGTTATGACCCCTTAGACTCCTATATGTAGAAAGGAGGTCTTTTCACTTGTATCATCCAAGAATTTTTCATTTATGTAATGTAGAGGAGGTTGCCCCCTCAAAGAGTCTGAATTATAAGGCATTGATCTATCTTTTCTATCTTTTTCTTGAGCTGGTTTCATAACATTTGGTATCAGAGCTTTGGATTCTAGGGTTTCACTCCTCCAAATAGGTCATCATGGCATTTGCGCTATAACTTTTTTCTGCGACGTTTCAGATGCTAAAACAAAAACCCATTTGGGTTGAAATCATTCTGAACCTCGGGTCCAAAATTCAGAGCTTTTTGCGCTATATTTACGGAGATATGATATGAGGAAGTTGGCCTTTTTGCAGACTCCCGAATTAAATTCCAAATAGGTGACTTGGGGAAAATAGTCATAACTTTTGTTGTGGGCATCAGATTGAAATTTTCTAAGAAGTTACAGAAAGAGGATAGACTGTAGTTTCCTGTGTATATTTTGTAGATCCTAAGGTCAAAACAGTGACACGTGGCACTTCATACAAGTTCACTCTTCTAGAAAGGTCTATAATCAGGTCATCTTGGGAGATTGTGCATAACTCTTTCTTGGAGAATCCAATTTGGATCAGACTGGTGGAATTGGAAAGAGGACACATAGGGCTAATACAGATCACAATTTCAGAACTTAAAGATCCGAAAGTGCAGAGCTACAGTCGTTTCAAGATTGAGCTCCTAAAATCAAGAAAAAGCAAGATGATGAACTTTTATGGCAAGGATCCAGTAAATTGGATACTTCAGATGGAGCAATATTTTGATCTGCATGGTGTACCACTATTACAAAAGGTATGTATTGCATCTTCATATTTAGAACCAGATCAATTTTTATCGTATGAAGGACTTTGTTCTCGTAAACAACTTGTTACATGGTCAATTTTCACGGAGGAAATAATAGCACATTATAAGGATACAAAGAGCAACCCCTTCTTTAGAGAAACACCACAACAATTGGAAAGAGTAAAAGGGCTTTGTGACATAGTGGAAAGAAAAATTATGGAAACCAGGAAGCATACCCCTCACATCTATAAAGATGGAAGTGTTGTTTCTCCTAGCCTTCCACAACCTACAAGGGTTACACCACAACAATTGGAAGAAAAAAGAGAAAAAGGGTTTTGTTACAATCATGATAGAAAATGCACTAAAGGTCATAAGTGTGCTGAGAAGAAATTATTTCACATAGCATATGAAGAGGAGGAAGAAAAGGACCAAGAAACATCAAAAGAAGAAGATATACTCCAGGACCCCACCCCAGAGAAAGAAGAAATGAATTAGACCATATCTTGTAAAGCATTGGCAAGAATTACCACTACTCAAAATCCCAAGATATAAGGACATATCAAGAAGAAAAAGGTGCAAGAAGTGAAAGATCACATCAAGAAAGAACAAATGAATCCAACCATATCTTGTAATTCATTGGTTGAAAGTATCAGTTCTGAAACTATCAAGATAGAAGGACATATCAAGAAGAAAAGTGTTCAAGAAGTGAAAGATCACATCGAGCATCAAGAAATGAATTTGACCATATCTTGTAAAGGATTGGAAAAAATTACCATTCCTCAAACTCTAGAGATAAAAGGACATATCAAGAAGAAAAAGGTTCAAGTAGTGAAAGATCACATCGAGCATCAACAACAAGTTCTCCAACTTTTAAAGGATAACGCCACTTCGGTGCAAAATCAAATGAAACAACAGGTAGATCAACATCGTAGTGAAAAATGTTTTGATGTAGGTGATTGGGTATTTTTATTGCTACATCTCAAGTAAGGTATTTATGAGAAGGAAATGTTGGCAATACTACATGAACTTACAAAATGGCGACCTTACCGAATGGGAAGACTCTTCAAGGATGAGGATGTGGAAGCATTGTTTTGTGCTATCTCTATTATCCAACCAGATTGGATAAACAAAGAAAGAAATGAATGGAAGAAGGACGAAGAAGTATGGCCACTTATTCAAAAGTTGCAAAAGATCCCAATTCAAATAATACCACCAGAAATTGAAGAGGAAGGAAAAATCATATTGGAACCTGGAGCAGTCACAGAAACAAGAACCCGACATCTACGGAATCGATCAATTTCAGAGTATCTCATCAAGTGGAAGAACTTACCCGGTGAAGATTCCACATGGGAGGACAAGAATTTTATACAGAAGCATCATGAACTACTCAATCATTGAGGACAACGATTTTTGAAGAAGAGGGGCATGTTAGGCCCCTATACTACTTGTGTAACCCCTTATTGTTATTAATACAACCCACTTATTGTACTGATGTACCCAAGTAGTGCCCATATTGTTAGTACTGTGCCCCATAGAAGCCCACTATTGTTATTATTGTGCCCTTACATTATTATTGTTATGTCAGCTCTAATTATGTTATGACCCCTTAGACTCCTATATATAGAAATGAGGTATTTTCATTTGTATCATCCAAGAATTTTTCATTTCTGTAATGTAAAGGAGGTTGCCTCCTCGAAGAGGCTAAATTCTAAGGCTTTGATCTATCTTTTCTATCTTTTTCTTAAGCTGGTTTCATAACAAGCCAACTACCAGTTCCCTCTGGGAATTGTGTAGTTTTAGCTGTGAGTGACCCCATCAAGAAATTAGTAGTTCCCTTTGGGAATTGCGTAGTTCTAGCTGCTAGTCTCCTAGGTAGTTCCCGAAAAAAACTGCACAATCCCTGCCTATTGACCCTTCATGCCGTTTGGCCCATTCCTTTGGAAAATTTCACAAATCTAGCTATCCATGACCTATTGATTGTTTGTTTTGTAAAATGTGCAAAGCATGCCTACCTTGCCCTCCTGTAGCCCAAATTGTTTGTCCCAAAATTTGCATAATTTTACCTCCTAGCTAAGCCAGACCTTACAAGTAGTCATTGTCAACTCAGATTGTCTGTCTCTATCTCTTAGTGACTCTTGCACAGTTTTCATTAGCAGTTTCCCAAAGTCATTATCCTGCATCGCAGCCTTGTTGCCTCTCCTGGTCACTTGCATTAAAATGATCATGTGTCATGGTGGACTAGGAGATTTTGGATTTGAAGTCGTCTTGTCATGAGTGACTGCAGGTACAGGTACACCAACAAACATGTCATGATGATGAATGAGATGAACGAAGGGAGCACATGTAGATGGACACATTCACCAATGAACGAATGAACAAAACATGCAAAGAAAACAAACGTGATGAACATAAACCTTCACAAAGAAGTCAACCTGTCAAGCCTTCCAGCATGAAAGAAAGAAACAACATGTTAAATCTTCATCAAGCAAACCAAGGACCATCGAACAATCCATGCACTTCGCCATGCAGAGCTGAAGCTATGATATACCATAAATAAATCTATCACTCAACAACACTGTAGCTTGATATGCACTCTAGCATTAGCACAAATGTACTAGCATTGTCATGTCAAGTCATGTCGAGTCAAATCATGAGTTATGTTGCCAAAATCTCCACTATGGGTTTGTTGTCAATCAATGTGATGTAACGTGGAAGTCCAAGAGACCCACTTGTTGAACATAGAGTCATGTAAATCGAAAATTCATGGAATTCAAACCACCATGTGGGTATTTGAACAACCACAAGGGTCAGTTTCACCCTTGGCTATAAATAACTCCCTCATCTGTACATGAAAGGAATTTTCACCTTAGCTCCTCCCACATAGCCAAGAGACATTGTAATATTTTCTTTGAGGAGTAAGTAGCAGCTCCAACGCATTGTTGACAGGGTTACTAATGTATGATGTAATGATGTGTCTTGGAACTTTCGCTTAATTCAGAAGCATACCAACAAACTAGTAGATTTTCACACATGTATTGTATTTGTTGAAAGACTGATCTTTAGCACTTGTAATGCATGTTGCTTTAACTTGTGTTCTACATTTGAACTGATTCAATTGTTGTAATGCATAATCTATTAATGGAAATGTGTTGTATATGTTGCTAATGTTGTCCCATCTATGTCGATAGCTCTGTCGGACATCAGATAGACCTTTCACGTGAACCTTGTTGTAACATCAATTGAACTCATTCGAACTGATCCATGAGTGTTGTATGTGCTATCTTACCTTGTACGTTGTGAATACCGCATTCGAGTGGACTGCTCTACCGAAAGCTGTGTATGTCCTCTGTGTTGTGTGTTCCTAGCTGAGTTGGGACTAATCCCTTTCAACCTTGAACTCACCTTCACCTTCTTCCCACTCACAGTGAAAGAACCATTAACACAAGTACACTTACACTCACCAGGCACGTGAACCTCACTTCTGGAAGACAAAGTGAACCACTCTCATGTGCTAACAAGCAAGAGTTGAGGAATATCCTTAAGATAATGACAATTGGGCCATCATACTGGCTGGGCCTTCCACACCAAACGATGTGAGGTCTAGTTGGGACTTCATACCTGGGTGATCCTATGAATGTTGGCAGATCCAACACCATCAACATTTCTAGTGCTAGAAGGAGGGTAGTGAGTTGTACATGGCTGAAATTCCCCTCACACTCACTCATAACCATATGTTCAAGGAAGTAACTCGCACACCCTCTCTCAACACTTAGAATTTGGTTACTCCTCACCTCCTAGAATTGAAGACGAGATTTCATATCAGCACCTTCGCTCCGTCCATCCCATCACTCTCTAGTTCGTGAAAGTAGTTGGACTGATCCCATGCATAGAGTATCGTCCACATGCATCTAAGAAGCCAAAATCCACTCCCACAGGTGTTATTGTATCATCGGTGGAAGAAGAAGTCCTTGCTACTCTTGAAGGTTTGGAAGCAGCTATTGAAGATAGAGAGGAACCACCAATCTTCTTCAAAGACAAAAAATTCACTCTTGTGGTCTTGGGATAAAAATCGGGTATAGGAGGTGGAGGGGGAGGAAGCAGAGGAAGTGGAGGCGAAGTCAAATTGACACACTTAAATCCAGAACCATCAGATTCTGAAGGAGAGGAAGAAGATGAAGAGGATGAAGAGGACGACGAGATGGCTGACCCAAATCTTGAATGGATGACTGAGGGACCCTTGGTTCTCCTATTTGTTCTGTACAAGATACCAAAGCGAGCAGAGAGAATGAACATCAAGTTCAACCTGACAGAACGGTGAAGGAAGAAGACCATTTAGACAAATTATTCCTACAACTGCAGACCATTGAGGTACATTATGATGACGTAGCATGTCGATTATTTCCATGTACCTTGGACAGCCATGCAACTACTTGCTATTAGAACCTTGTGCCCGACTCCATACAAAACTTAGGTTCTTTCAAACACATGTTCCTTGAAAATTTTGTTGATGATAAGACCTCAGCCATGCTACTCAAAGAATTGTGAAGCCTTAGGATGGAGGGAAAAGATAAAGTGAAGTATTTCAATTAGAGGATTATGGGTATTTTGAACAAGTTTGTAGCAGACACCAAACCTCATAACTCCATCATTTTCGACTATTACACATCTGCACTACCAACCACCATTGCGTAATTCATCAAGCAAGCTATGAAGCCAACACTTTTATAAAGCTGCGAAGAGGCTATTTCTTTTGAGAAAGACTTGTGCACTATTGGAGTCATCAACGATGATGAATTGACAAAAGAATCCAAGGACGTCAGCAGAAAACCCCAAGAAATGGCAAGCAAAGGGCCAATAGAAGGAAGCAACTGATATTGGCACCCTCACTCGCCTTGTCAAGAACTCGACCACCAAATTGTCCGATTCAACTTAAACAATGGAAGACAGACACATTTTCAAGCAATCATCGGCTTAGACAGAGACAGGCAAGCAGTTCATCAATCGGCTTATCAAGCAACAACTGGTTTGATTCTAAATTTGTAGAAAAGCATATGTTCCAACTCGATCAATGCGCTGATCCTAATTTCACCCTGAGAACTCTTGTTTAGATTGGAAGCAAGTTGTTACTTATGTCTGTACTCATACACTCGACATAGATGGAGACATACAAGAGCATCAAAAAGACACTGATGATAACAAAGAGGTTGCAACTCATGAAGCACCAAGTTCTCGGCATGTGGTGAATGCATACCGGTGCTCGCAATTAGTCTCGAAGATGAACACCTAGAAGCAGCCCCAAAAGAAAAATGATCGTTACCATTTTAGGAGTAAAGGGGCTCCCCCTATAGTTGAGGAGATGTAATAGAAGATGAGACAGTTGATAAAGAAGGCCGACCCATCAGCTTCCTCAAAGAAACAAACACAAAGAAAGTACAGGAAGACAATGGCGGGTAAGAGTACATCCATAGACAACAAGTTACATAACACTCCGTTGGATAGCACGAACATCCATTCCACCTTGGACACCTCGATGAGTCTACCACCTCTTGATTAAAACATAGTCAATGACTTGGACAAAGCTCGAGCTAACGTCAACTTGTTCGAGCTAGCCAAACTCCAGAGTCAACATGATATCATGTTGTGCACAATGGTAGAAACATCAATATACAACGTAACCTCCACAAGCAAGGGAAGCACACCTCCCAGATCATTATCCATTGTGCTCAATACACTCTGGATGGAAGAAGGAAACTTAGGTTGCTCCCAATTCCTACTTTCATTTGAAGTTTTCAACTACAATGTCCACAACTGCTTGGTTGATTTTGGCGTGATAGTTGATGTCATGCTGCTCTCCATTGCTAAGAAGATCAATGCACGATGGAGTGAGAAATCCGCTAGAATCATCCAATTAGATAGAACATCATTACCAGTGATTGGTGAACTACGAGACGTGATCATCCAACTATCCCATGACAGTCGAGTCCACCAATGCATCAACATAGTTGTTGTGGACATACCGGAAGCATATTGCCTGCTACTCAGCAGAGTCTAGTCCAGCAAGCTAGATGGATATTTTGATACAGACTCATCTCACATGTGGCTTCTGTACAAGGGAAAATGCAACAAAATTCGGGTGTTATCAGAGAGGTATATGAAACACAATGTCACTGCCCTTAACGGCTAGAACAAACCATTGGCCTTAGCATAACTCATGTTTGGCAATTGCTTCCTGGAAAAGGTGTTGGAGTGTTATCTTGCATGGCCAAACCCAACCTCATCAGACAAGAATTTGGGACTCCTTCCTCGCCCAGATGATGATAATGAAACTTGTATAGTTTGTTTTGTGGATAGTAGCACTAGTAGCAGCAATGGTAGTAGTAGCAGTACCAGTGTGCAAAATGGTCCATATACAGGCAAGCTGTGGGCCATGAGTATTGACAAATCAGGAACACATAATGGTTCAAGGGCCAAGTTTATCTTAGCCATCCAAAACAATGAACCATGCATGATTTCAATTTCTTTGAAGTCTGAAATCACAAACTATGATGCTGAAGTGTTGAAATATGGCAATAAGAATATTCAATTTAATTTGCCCTTGAATTAATTTGTGAATTAAAATCAAATTTAGTTTTAACAGCTACTTGGAAATAATTAATTAATTCATTTTGAATGAATTCTTTGGAGAAATTCAAGTTAGAATTCTTTTTGAAGTCATGCAAGAGTTATCCCTTAAATTAAGGAGATAAGATTGAGTTATATTTGCGTTGTGATTAGTTACTCAATTTACTAAGTTAATTCTAATTAAATTAGTTCCAAACTATTTGAGGAACTAATAGAGAGTTAACAGTGAGTTGATACATGCATGCACTCAACTAGTGTACACTAGTTAACGGAAGACTCCCTCATCAAAAACTCATGCATGTCTATTCTAAGAAAGACCCAGTTGAGATTAAAGACAAGCACAATGTACTATTAGTTGCATGTGTTTTCTTATAAAGAAAATTCATGCATGCATTCAAGGATCATTCCTTGAGGATTACGCAGTTATGAAAGTGTGTGAGATCAATGTTCCACTTGGTTGAAGGAGATCATCCACAAGGAATAGCCCAAGAAATAGGAGCTTAGAGGGTGGAGAGGAATGTTGGAGAGTAGCCAAGATTTCCTGTGAGCATCTGCGAGGATTATACTGAGAGCTAGCCAGCTGTGAGAGCTAAGGCTTTGTATAATTCCTATATATCTCCACCCTGTATGATAATACAGATAGTGGGGTTTTTAGCTGAGGCTTTCCCCAAAGTATTTTCATGTGTATTGTGCATTGATTCTTCTTCTTCTAGTTATACTGTTAAGCTCAATCTTTAAGCTTCCACAAATTGATAGTAGAAGTAGGTTATAGTATTCTGCTTTGATTTATATTACATTCTCGGGTTAACATGCACTAGATTTTCTACATAGTATGAGAGCTGGATTTGTACAAAATTTCTACATGGTATCAGAGTTGGATTTGTAGAGAATTTTCTACATGGTATCGAAGCTGTTAACAATATACTAAGAAGAGAATTCGAAGTTTGAAGTTTGGGGTTGCAGGTGAAAATCGAATTCATATCATACTTCAAGGTTGGCCAATGGCATGCTATGGCTTGAGACTCAAGTATGCCTTGGAAGGTAGCTTGAATTACATAGAATGGAAAGATAGAATGGACGCTGTATTAGAAGACTATGGGAACGGCTTGAAGGAATCCATTGGTTAGGAAATCCCAGAGCCAGCTTCAACTAATGCACAAGAGTTGGATGAGTGGAAGAAGTGTGTGGCGAAGGTGAGGAAGACCATCCTCGAGGGAGTTCTAGACCATATTGTCTCGAGTCTCCATGGGAAGGATACTCCATTTTCAATGTGAAAGACATTGAGGGACCTCTACAAGAATAATAGTGACCAGAGGAAATTGGTGCTCAAGGATAAGCTTCAAAGAATCAATATGGAGAAGGGTGATACTATTTCCACATATCTGAAAAAGCTCACCACCTGCAAAGATGAGCTTGGCAGTGTGGGAATAAATACTGTCAATGATGATACTCCTTGGCCTTCCAAAGAGTTAGAATAGCTACCAAGACTCTGTGAATGGAAGGGAGAAACTGCTAAGTTGGGAATGATTGTGGTCGGATCTCATGAAGGAGGAGATCAAGAGGAGCACAAGAGATGGTTCTTCATCCAAGAATGATGATGAAGAAAATCTGGCCTTAGCAAGTAACGAAAGGAAAGGGAAGGGGAAGGCTTCCCATTCCAAATTGAATTCTTCTCATGGAGGGAAGAAGGGTGACATGTCTAAAGTGAGATGCTTTAATTGTCAAGAGATGGTACATTATGCAACTAATTTCCCATCGAAGAAGTCCAAGAAGGAATCCTCGGAACGATTAGAAGGTGAGGCATTAACCTCTCAGTTCGAAATGGACTTTACCCTCATCACATGCATGGTGTCATCGAGGATGGGTTGTGTCTAGTATCTTGACAGTAGAGCCTCATTCCACATGAATGGTGATAAAATTTTATATAGTGCCATGGAGGAGAAAGAGCTCAAGATGCACATAGAGATGGGTGACGATGGAAGTTATAGTGTTTCAGGAGTGGGCACGATTGCTTTTCAGAGGGAGCATGGAACTCCTATCACCTTGACAGATGTGTTGTATGTGCCTGGAATGAAGAAGAACTTGGTATCGGTCACGATGTTGGAGGAAAAAGGCTACGATGTTGTCTTTAGTAAAGGAAATGCATTCTTAAGACACATAGCCATGGGTAAGACGAAGAGGATATGGATTTGGGTGAAGAATCTCTATTAAACTAGAGGTAGATGATTATGCATCATTGAGTACAAAAGCAAAATTTTTTGTAAAGCCAAGACATTGGCGAGTTGTGGCACAGGCAGTTGGGCCATTTGCATCATGGGGCTTTGAAGATAATGCAATAGATATCTACAAGACTTCCCAAAGGTAAACTTGATAACATTGACACATGAAAAGGTTGTACCTTGGGAAAGTACACCAAGTCTGCGTTTCATGATCGATATGTCCAAGCAAAGGCTATCTTAGAGTGAGTTCATACTGATGTGTGTGGACCATTCTTGACGGCATCCACAGTGAAGCAAAGGTATTATGTGATTTTCATTGATGACTATTCTCGTAAATGCTGGATTTATTTCATGTAGAAAAAGGAACAAACCTCCACAAAGTTTTGTGAGTTCAAAGATTTGGTTGAGAAAGAGTCAGGGAAGAAGATCAAGGCCTTGAGAGGCGACAACAGTCGAGAATATGTCTCTCAAGAGTTTAAGGACTTTTGTGTAGCGGAAGGAATTAAACAAGAGTTGATGGCACCTCATAACCCATAATAGAATGGGGTGGACGAGAGGAAGAACAGAACTATTGTAGGGGCAGCATAGGAAATGCTGCATGACCAAGCCCTACCACTTCACTTGTGGGCTGAGGCATTCAACACAGTGGTCTATTTGCATAATAGAATCCTGCATCACATACATGGGATGAGGACACTAGAGGAAGGTTTCTTCAGTAAGAGACCAGATCTGGGTCACTTCAGGATCTTTGGCTCATCAGTGTATTGCCATGTGACAAAGGATGCATGGAAGAAGCTTGAGCCGACAATAGAGTTGGGGATACTTGTGGGGTACAATGATACACCTAAAAACTACTGTGTGTACTTGCCTGCCAGTTGGACAATAGTGGTTCACAAAGATCTCAAGTTTGATGAGCAGAAGGTCATGCGAGATTCCCTTGAGAGGGCGCTACAACTACAGGTTGTGGAGGAACTATTAGATCCTAAGGAGGAGGAACCTCAGAATGATGTGGAGTAGTCGCATGCAGAGGTTCCAAGAGTGGATACATCCACTTAAACAGAGTCTTCTAGATATGGATGGAAGCGCACAAGAGAAGCTGACAGATTGTTGGGGATGCGAGGGAGAATGTGGGGCACCATCTTCTCAACACAGACAAAGGATATCACATGAGAGGTACACTAGATACATAGTTGTTGCTAGGGAATGTGTTGATACTGAGCCATCTTCCTTTGAGGAAGCAGTGTAGCAGCTGATTCGGGTTGATGCTACGGTGGAGGAGTATGACTCCATAGTTCGTAATAGTGTTTGGGACATGGTTTCGAGACTAGAGAACAAGTCAATTGTGAGTTCTTGTTGGCTTTACAAGGTAAAGCACGTTACTGATGATGGGAGGATCATGTTGCTGCAGTATATTTTGACAGAGGAGCAAGATGCTGACATTTTGACAAAGGCATTGTCAAAGTGTAAATTCAAGTTCCATAGAGGCACGATCGGGGTGGAAGATAATCCATTTCTTGTTGAGAGGGAGTGTTGAAATATGGCAACAAGAATATTCCAATTTAATTTGTCCTTGAATTAAATTGTGAATTAAAATTGAATTTAGTCTTAACAGCTACTTGGAAATAATTAATTAATTAATTTTGACTTAACTAGTTGGAGAAATTCAAGTTAGAAGTCTTTCTGAAGTCATGCAAGATTTATCTCTTAAATTAAGGAGACAAGATTGAGTTATATTTGAGTTGTAATTAGTTAACTGAGTTTATTGAGTTAATTCCAGTTAAATTAGTTCCAAACTATTTGAGGAACTAATAGAGAGTTAACAATTAGTTGATGCATGCATGCACTCAGCTAGTGTACTCCAGTTAACTGAAGATTCCCTCATTAGAAACTCATGCATATCTATTATGTGAATGACCCAGTTGAGATTAAAGATAAGGACAATGTATTATCAGTTGCATGTGTTTTCTTATAAATAAAACTCATGCATGTAGTCAAGGATCATTCCCTGAGGATTGCGCAATTTTGGTAGTGTGTGAGATTAGTGTTCCACTTGGTTGAAGGAGATCATCCACAAGGAATAGTGCAAGGAAATATGAGCTTGGAAGGCATAGAGGAAGGCTCAAGAGCAAACAAGATTTCCTGTGAGCATCGATGAGGATTGTACTGAGAGATGGCTAGTTGTGAGAGCTAAGGCTTTGTATAATTCCAATGTATTTCCACCTTCTATGATAATACAGATAGTGGGGTTTTTAGCTGAGGATTTCCCCAATGTATTTTCATGTGTATTGTGCATTGATTCTTCTTCTTCCGGTTATATTTTTCAGCTCGATCTTTAAGATTTCACAAATTGATAGTAGGAGTAGGTTATAGTATTCTACTTTGATTTATATTGCATTATCAGGTTAACCTGCACCAGATTTTCTACATGAAGCACTAATGATGAGAATACGAAGGACCAACACCATGAACGAATAGAGCAACGTGGGAATCCACCATGATCCAAAGATGGCCATTCTTGGTACAAGTTACACACTGTAACAACAACCAACTATTGACCACTTGATCGAACAATACCAAGATGGGTCTACACGACTAGATGATGACCTAAGTACCCATTGCACCCAAGCAATCCAACATGAGATTCTAGTTAAAGGAGGAGACAAGAAATTGCAGCAAAGAACAGGTAACACATACATGTTATTTTTCCTCCTTTTGCCAAATGGATTGACTGAGATTTTAAGTGTTTGGATTACTTGCAAAGTTCATCATCATACTTGGTTTTGTAATTCAAATCGTGCATGTAAGAAATCTAGGAAGATCCGCTTACGCATTGACTTCAGAAACTTGAACCCTTCCTAGAATGAAAAGAACTACCCCATGCCATCATCTGAGCCCATGTTACACACAGGACCTGAAACAGTGGTGTTGTCTTCACTTGGATGTATTATGGAATGCCACTAGGTTCTGGTAGCGGAGCACGGTGGACCGACACTAGTCCATGGGAAACTTGGCTCACACACGTATCATTTGCAATCACTTGATGGGAGGATTGATAAGCTTCCTATCAAATGCCAGGTCCTCAAACACCATTTCTAGTAGGTCAGGTCGCACCTGTGCCATGTACATAGTATGCTTGCTGCTTGTTTTTTCATTCTCTTTGTTTTTCTTATTATCTTTTCTTTCACATTTTCTGATTATGTTTACTATTTTTGTTCACTTTCATTTTGTTTTTGGATATATTACTATTTTTGTTTCCATAAATAAGTGCTTCCAACTACTATATTTTGGCTTTTGAATAGAGTATGTGGGTGAAATTTGAAGAGACTTGTGACACTGTAGCACTTGGATTGTCTTGTGTCTATTTTCTCCGTGCTTCGTTACAACCTTCAGCCGATGAAGTCCTGATGGAAAATATCAACCATCTATATGGGAAGCTTTGGTCCAACTGTGAACCTTCTTCCACACTGGGAAGCCCGATGCCTATACTTAGCTTTCTGCTTTGTGTGTTTAAGCTAATACACCTAGTAGAATTGGAGAAGGGGAAAAACCTAAACGAGAAAACCTATGTTAGAGGTCTTACATGACTCTCTGAAGGAACAACCTCTTCTGCTCCCAATAAGTCAGGATCCCTCTTCTACCCCAAAAATAAATAAGTTCCTATGAATAGTTCTCCTAAAAAATACAAAGGCAAAAGAAGAGAAAGGCTTTCTGCGCAGAGAGGTGAAGCATGCAACTCCATCGGGGTAGTAAATAGGCTCATTGCTAGTGGAGCAATGTGTGTGTTCTTTCATGAATCCGATAGGGTACTATCGAGGCTTGCTGGCAGCGGAGCAACATGAGAGATGAAAACTTCTACTCTGAAAATATTGAACTCGCAAAATAAACTACCCTTCTTGGATTTGAAACACTGAGATCTAAGCTGAACTTTTGTGTTTGACTCAGTTGGCAAAGGGTGAACCATGTATGTCCATGGGGTATGTGGGGAAACTGAATTAACCTACACAATGATTCAATACTCCCTGAGAAACCAAGGCACTGTGCTAGGAATGAACCAAAATAGACAACCTGGAGTTCTACCAGTGTGTCGCCAAGTGTTGTAGTGGCTATAACCACCCTCCAATATTTTTGTCGGGTGTGGAGCCTGATTATCTTCTGTATTCAAAGGTCTTAGCCAGATGTATACCCCAGGAAGACTGTACACCCCTCCATGCGGGGGGGACTCGTCCCCCGCCGCAAGGGTCCGAGGGGGCTAATCCCCCTCGGCTGGGGGGTTTGGGGGCCAGCGGTTCCTCAGTGGGGGTTCAGGGGCTGCGCCCCCGAAGCTAAAAAATAGATGTGAAATTTCCTTGTAAAAATCTAGTAATTTCTAGTCAATCTGGGCCGTTCATTAGGCAGATTATCTGACGGTAGAAGTTATGTTTAGTTTAGGGTTTTTTGCCCTAGAAGGTAACCCCTCACTATATATGAGGGAACTGTATTGCATCTCTGCATATCTGTATTCTGAGTGAGGAAGAGAGAGGAGATTGAGAGCGAAAAGGGTGTTACAGTGGATTTGCTGTAGGTTGCATCTCTTCAGTTTGCTGGATAATATAATAAAGAAGGACTGGATGTTTCTCCATGGATGTATCCTAAACTGGGTGAACCACTTATATCCGTGTCTCTCTTATTTTATGCGTTTTCTTTGTTTATATTTCTGCAATATTTAATGTGTTTCATTGCTGTGTAATATATAATTTTCTTACAACTAGTACCAAAGCCGAAGGTATATTTGGCTGATAAACTCATATGAGAGAAGGGTTCTTGGTTCAAGTGGGAGTAATGGTGAAAGATGGTAGGTTTAGGGTCGAAAAAATCAATGGCCAAAACTTCTAGATGTGGAAGATGTAGATGGAAAATTATATGTATCAAAGAGATTTATACTTACCATTGAACAGAAAGACAAAGAAGCCGATGAGTATGACATACATAGAATGGGATATTCTCGACAGAAAGGCACTTGGAACAATATGGTTATGCCTAGTGACGACAGTAGCATTCAATATTTCAAAGGAAACAACAACACAGGGTTTAATGTCGGCATTAGCCAAACTATATGAAAAACCCTCAGCATCAAATAAGGTATTTCTTATGAAGCGTTTATTTAATATGAAGATGTGAGAGGGTGGATCTGTTGCTGATCATTTAAATGATTTTAATACAGTTACAAGTGCGTTAAGTTCTCTGGGGGTAAAATTTGATGATGAAGTTAGGGCTCTATTATTTCTGTGCTCATTGCCAGAAAGTTGGAATGGTTTAGTTATGGCCATTAGTAACTCTATCTTCGGATCTACTACTTTAAAGTTTGATGATGTTGTCGGTACAATCCTTAGCGAGAGAATGCGATGGAAAATCTCCGGTGAGACATCAGGTAATGCTTTGACTGCAGAGACTAGGGGAAGAAAAATGGAAAGAAGAAAGAGCCCAGGATATCATAATAAGTTAAGAAAAGGTAGAACCAAGTCTAGATCAGGGATAGTGTGCTGGAAATGCGGGAAGAAAGGACACCTGAAGGAAGACTGCAAGTCTCAAAAGGGAGAAAAAGGATACACGCAACAAGAAACTAATCATGAAGCGAACGTGATAGGTGATGTGTTGCAAGATGCTTTGATTCTTTCATTAGAAAATATTATTTATGCTTGGGTGGTAGATTCACGGGCCTCATTCCATGCCACACCTGATAAGAAACATTTTAATGATTATGTTCAAGGAGATTTTGGATAGGTTCGATTGGGTGATGATAAACCCTGTAAAATCATTGGAATGGGTACAATTTTCATAAAACAATAGAATGGAAATCAATGGCTATTGAAGGAGGTAAGGCGTGTTCCAGATCTGAAGAAAAATCTGATTTTAACAAGGCAGTTGGGAGGTGAAGGTTGCATAAGTGCTTTCACAGATAAAACTTGGAAGGTCACTAAAGGATCCTTGGTAATAGCGAAAGTAGGGAAGGTTGCTACATTGTATTTATGCAATGGTATTTCTAATTCTATTAATGCTTTAACCTCTACAGGAGAAGATACGGCATTGTGGCATCATAGGATCGAGCACATGAGTGACAAGGGGATGCATATTCTTCACTCAAGAAATTTGTTGCCAGGTTTCAAGCATGTTGATTTAAAATTCTGTGAGAATTGTGTTTATGGAAAATAGAAGAGAGTCAGATCCCTTAGAGTTGGGAAAGAAAAGAAGAGTGAAAAAATAGGGCTTGTGCATACAGATGTATGGGGACCTGCTCAGGTATCATCTCTTGGTGGCTCTCATTATTATGTTACTTTTATTGATGATGCAACTAGAAAAACCTAGATTTATTGTATTCGAAATAAATCTATTGTATTTGATACTTTCAAGAAATGGAAAACTTTGGTTGAAAATGAGACAGGGAAAAGTTTGAAGTGTTTCAGATCAGATAATGGAGGTGGATATTGTAGCAAAGAGTTTGATAGGTACTGTTCAGAGAATGGATTTCGCAGAGAGAAGACAGTTCCAGAAACACCACAAGGAAAGGGTGTGTCAGAAGCATGAACAAGACAATCATGGAGCATGCAAGGTGCATGATATTGCATGCAGGATTGCCATTGCAATTTTGGGCAGATGTTGTAGATACTGTTGTTTATCTAATAAATAGAGGGCCTTCAAGTTCCTTGGATTGCGGTATTCCAAAGGAGGCATGGATAGGTAAAAAGATAAACTACTCATTTTTAAACACTTTTGGTTGTGAATCTTTTGTCCACATTAAAAAAGAAAATAGAACAAAGCTTGAGGAAAAATCAAAGAAATGTACCTTTATTGGATATGGTGTTAATGATTTTGGTTATCATTTATATTATTATGAAAATCACAAAATCATTAGGAGCAAAGATGTAATATTCAATGAAAAGGTATTGTATAAGAATCAGTTGCAGGAAAAGAAACAAGAAAAGGAAAATAGAGAATACACAGTGCTTGACGATATCACAGGAAAAGTGATGGTGCTTGAAAATCATAATGATCAACAACCAGAAAAACAACTACAATAGCAACAAGCACTTCAAACACCTGAAAGTGGTGTTAGGAGATCTACCAGGATAAGTAGACCCCCTGAATGATACTCTCCTTCATTATGTTATGTATTGTTGACTGATTGTGGTGAACCAGAATGTTATGAAGAAGTAGTGCAGGTAGAAACCAAGAAGCAGTGGGAGCAAGCCATGAAATAAGAGATGGACTCCTTAGCACATAACCAGACTTGGTACTTATTCAGGTTGCCTGCAGGTAAAACAACACTGCAGAATAAATGGGTTTACAAGTTGAAGGAAGAAGATGGAGGAAAACAAAGGTACAAAGCTAGACTTGTGGTGAAGGGGTTTGCACAGAAGAAAGATATTGATTTTGATGAAATATTTTCTCCTATTGTTAAAATGACTCCAATCAGAACTATCTTAAGTCTAGTAGCAGCTGAAGATTTGCATCTTGAGAAGTTAGATGTAAAGATAACCTTTCTCCATGGGGATTTGGGGGAAGAGATATATATGTAGCAGCCACAAGAATATGAGGTAAAAGGGAAGGAGAAATTAGTGTGCAGGTTGAAGAAGAGCTTGTATGGCTTAAAACAGGCTCCAAGATAGTGGTATCTAAAATTAGACAGGTTTACGTCTGAACAAAGTTATAATAGATGTCACCCTGATCATTGTGTTTATCTCAAAAGGAAAAATGATGGCAATTATATTATATTGTTATTGTATATATATGATATGCTTGTTGCAGGTTCTAACATGCAGGAAATAAATGTGCTCAAAAGGAAATTGGCAAACTCATTTGCAATGAAGGATTTGGGTGCTACAAAACAAATCCTTGGTATGAGAATAACTAGAGATAGGAAGAATCACAAATTAACATTGTCTCAAAGTGAGTACATAGAAAAGGTGTTGAAAAGGTTTAATATGAAGAATGCAAAATCAATTAGTATACCTTTGGCTACTCATTTCAAATTAAGTAAGGAGGCATGCCACAAGACTCAGGAAGAAATGGCTCATATGTCTAAAGTTTCATATGCATCAGCAGTTGGAAGCTTAATGTATGCAATGGTCTACACAAGGCCTGATATTGCACATGCAGTGGGAGTTGTAAGCAGGTACATGAAAAATCCAGGAAAAGAACATTGGATGGTGGTGAAGTGGATTCTCAGGTATTTGAGAGGTACCACAAATCAAGCATTATGCTTTGGTGGTTCAAATATTGCTCTATAGGGATATGTTGATGCAGATATGGCATGTGACAAAGATAACAAGAGGAGCACTACAGGATATGTATTTACTCTAGGTGGAATATCTATCAGTTGGGTTTCAAAAATCCAAAGTTTTGTTGCACTTTCAACAACTAAAGCAGAGTATGTTGCTGCTACAGAGGCTAGTAAAGAAATGATCTGGTTACAAAGGATTCTGGATGAATTGGGTAAGAAGCAGGAGTTGGGCAGGTTATACAGTGACAGCCAGAGTGCCATACATCTTGTAAAGAACTCTACATTTCATTCCCAGACTAAAAATATAGAGCTCAAGTACCATTTCATACGGTCAGCATTGGAAGATGGACAGTTATAGCTGGAAAAGATACACACTAGCCATAATAATGCAGATACGCTAACAAAAGTTGTAACCAGGGAGAAACTAAGAATCTACTCAGTTTCAATTGGTATTCAAGTATGATGAAGAAGGTGAGAAACAACTAGGTCCAAAGTGGAGTCATTGTCTAACAAATACAGCAGTGGTGGAGTTGCTATAATCAGTCTCCAAGTGGGAGATTGTTGGATGTGGAGCCTGATTATCTTTTGCATTCAAATGTCCCAGTCAGACGTATACCCTAAGAAAATTGTACACCCTCCACATAGGGGGGTGCGGTGGGGACTTGTCCCCCCACGTGAGGGTTCGAAGGCTAGCGGTCCTTCGGGGGGTTCGAGGGTAGTGCCCCCGAAGCTAAAAACTAGATGTAAATTTGCCTTGTAAAAATCTAGTAATTTCTAGTCAATCTAGGCCGTTCATTAGGCGAATGATCTGATAGTAGAAGTTATGCTTAATTTAGGGTTTTTTTCCCTAGAAGGAAACCCCTCACTATATATGAGGGAATTGTATTGCGTCTATTCATATCTGTATTCTGAGTGAGGAAGAGAGGGGAGATTGAGAGTGAAGAGGGTGTTACAACGGATCTGCTGTAGGTTGTATCTCTCCAGTTTGCTAGATAATATAATAAATAAGGACTGGTTGTTTCTCCTTGGATGTAGCCAAACTGGGTGAACCACGTATATCTGTGTCTCTCTTGTTTTATGTGTTTTATGTGTTTATATTTCTACAATCTTTTATGTGTTCCATTGCTCTGTAATATATAATTTTCTTACAATTTTGGCCTTCACCAATTTCAGAGCCTCCCCTGAAGAGTTTCACTTAATGATTGCACAAACTCAGGTTCACTCCATGAGCTCGTGTGAGTCTTTACATTCTCCTTGATTATTCATTACATCCAAGTCTCTGCGTGTTGATGTCCAAGTCACTCTTGCAACAGTGTTCTGGTTATGCTCAAATTCTTTGCTTCGTATGTGTTTATTTTGTTCTCAATGAAATCATCTATCACACTCACACATGAATTCACATTCTCTGTCACGCAAGTGTGGTCTCAATCATGAACGATCAATCACGAGTGTTGCGCTTGTCGCTTGCACCGTCGGTTAGTCATGTTGAACATGTGTATCTAGATGGTTTGGTTTTCTCATGGTCAAGTGATGTGAGTGTGTGTTCGTATGATCACCTACGCATCTTTCAACTATTCACACACTTAGTCATTTTTGTTGAACTTGTGACGAAGAAACTCCTCACTCATAATTGAACCATCACTCTACTTTTGAATAGATCGAATCTCAACCAAAACAATGTAGAAGCACCAAGCTAGTCCTTTTAAGCTGCAGTGACTGCAAGCAACTCAATCAACTATCATTCTGGGCACCCGGACAGTCGGAACCAACAGTCTCCCTGAGACTGACTCCCCTAAAAATTTTCACATAGGCCATTGACCTGACCAGTTCAACTAACTAAGGAAATTGTGCAGAAAATTAGGACAGAGACCAAGTGCCCATCCCTATCTCCTTTAGGAAATTGCACTGCTTTCCTTGTCAATCATCCGAAGAGTCCACTGATTGTTCATCTCATAAATTGTGTAGTGCATATCAGTAGGCCTTCCACTACCCATTAGTGAGCTCAGCTCAAAAATTGTGCAGAGATGATCGGCAGGTCGACCTCTTGACCTTAGTGTAGCTTTTCCAGGCAGCAGCTCCTAGTAGCAGACTACATGTTCCCTCCAGGAATTGTGTAGTTTCTGCTGCTAGTGACTGAGCACCCAACTGTGAGTTCCCTTTGGAAATTGCGTAGTTTTGGTTTCCAGTGACCCCAGTAGCCAACTGCCACTTCTCTTTGGGAATTGCATAGTTTTGGCTACCAATGACTCCAGCAGCCAACTGCGTGTTCCCTATGGGAATTGCACAGTTTTTCCTGCGAGTGACCTGAGCAATCAACTAGCAATTCCCTCTGGGAATTGAGCAGTTCTGGTTGCTAGTCTCCGAGGTAGTTCCCTAGAAAAAATATGCAATCCCTGCATGCTGGCCCTTCATGCAACCCAAATTGTTGCTCTTGAAAATTGGACAAATCTGGTTGTCTAGCCCCTCCCGATTATTCATTCTGGAAAGTGTTTAGAGCATGCCTTCCTTTCCCTCCTTCAGCCTGGACTATCCCTCCCAAAATTTGCACACCAGCCGAGCCAGACCTTGTAAACAACCACTGTCAACTCATATTTTTTGTCTCCGTCTATTAGTGACTCTTGAATAGTTTTCATGAGTAGCTGCCCGGAACCATCATCCCACATTGTAGCCCTGTTGCCTCTCCCAATCACTTGCATTATAATGATCATGTGTCATGGTAGACTAGGAGGTTTTGGATTTAATGTCGTCTCATCATGAGTTACTACAGGTACATGTACACCAACAAACATTTCAAGATGATGAACATGATGAATGAAGGGAGCATATGCAGATGGACAGGCTCATCAACGGACGAACAAATGAAGCATGGGAAGCAAACAAATGCGACGAACATGCACCTTTGCGAAGAAGTGAGCCTTTCAAGCATTCGAGCATGAAAGCAAGGAACAACATGCTGAAGCTTCATCAAGTGAACTAAGGACGATCGAAGACTCTGTGCACTTCACCATGTGGAGGTGAAGCTATGATACACCATGAAGAGATCCATCACTCAACAACACTATAGCTCGACATACACTCCAACAACAACACGAATTACCAACACTGTCATGTCAAGTCATGTTGAGTCAATTCATAAGTCATGTTGCCCACATGTCCACTGTGGGCTTGTTCTCAATCAATGTGATGTAGCGTTGAATTCCAAGAGACCAACTTGTTGAACATAGAGTCATGTAAGTCGAAAAGTCATCGAAGTCAAATGGTCATGAGGGTAGTCGAACATCCATAAGGGTAAGTTTAACCCTTGGCTATAAATATACCCCTCATTTGTACATGAAAGGACTTTTCACCTCAGCTCCTCCCACATAGCCAAGAGAGTCTGTAATATTTTCTTTGAGGAGTAAGTAGTGGCTCCAACACCCCACTGATGGGGTTTGTAATGTATGGTGTAACGACGTGTCTTGGAACTTTCGCTTAATTCAGAAGCCTGTCAACATACCAAAATATTTTCACACATGTATTGTGTTTGTTGTAAGACTGGTGTTTCACACTTGTAATGCATGTTTCTTTAACCTGTGTTCTACTTCTAAATTGATTAATGTGTTGTAATGCATAATATATTAATTGAAATGTCTCTTATATATTGCTAATGATGTCTCGTCCATGTCAACTCTTCTATCGGACATCAAACAGACCTTTCACATGAACCTTGATGTAACAACCATTGCACTCAATCAGACTAATCCATGGGTGTTGTACATGTTATCTTACCTTGTATGTTGTGACTGTCGCATCTGAGTGGACTGCTCCATTGGAAGTTATGTATGTCCTTTGTGTTATATGTTCCTAGGCAAGTTGGGATTGATCCCTTTTAACATGGAACTCACCTTCACCTTCTTCCCCTCACAGTGAAAAAACAATTGACACAAGTACACTTACACTCACTAGGTACAAAAACCTCACTTCTCGAAGACAAAGCGAACCACTCTCTTGTGCTGACAAGCAAGAGTTGAGGCCAATCCTTAAGATTATGGAAAGTGGGCCATCATACTGGATGGGACTCCAACACCAAATAGTGTGAGGTCTAGTTTGGACTTCATACCTAGGTGATCCCCTAAATGACGGCAGGTCTAACACCGTCAACACAAGGGTTTTGAGGATTGGTTTAAATGGATGGAGGCCGTAGAGGGGCTACCTTTTCACAAATGAAAAAGGCCCAACCATGTATTTTCACTACCAAACTTCTCGCAAACTTTTGAAGTGAAATATGATGCTTTGAGCACTAGCATGAAAAATGTGGTCACGGAAATTTAGCATCCTATTTCCTTTCAAAGTAGAAATTGATAGACAAGGAGAATTTGTTATGCATATATGATAAGGAAATGTTGGCCCTTATGCATGTTGTGCAAGAATTCAAGCCACATTCATTGGGTCAACATTTCAAAATTCGAAAAAGTCATGAAACTTTGAAGTATTCAGTATCCCAGTGGAATTTTAATGAACAAATAGGAAAGTAAACTACAAGGTTTTTACTTTGAAATTAAGTACAAAAAGGGCATAAATAATGCTTCAACAGATTTCTCATCTATGTAATCTAAGCTGCATGCCATATATTTGGTAGCACTGGGATGGAGAAAAAATTAATAGTTGAATATGAAAATATTCAAAGCATGAGAGAGATGTTGATATGCTACAAAACTAAAAAAGGAGCCACGACAAAGGCAATGGGTATACATTTTCAGGCAACCTCATTTTCTTTTATATGAATTGCACATAACTAGTACAAAAACCTAGATTTTAAGAAGGAAACGATAAAAGAATGACATTCATCACCTACTGATGGTCAATTATGGTAAGCTGCAAGACATAGTGGATTGGGTTTGTCCTGAGCTAATACTAAATAACGATGTATCAAGATATTCAAAATCCATCATATCTTCCTTCATTCAAATTCATCAATTGATACTTGGGCAAGCCCCTATGAAAATCATAGAATATATCTATTAGGCCCCTATAGTACTGGTGTAACCCCTTATTATTATTAATACAACCCCCTTATTATATTGTTGTGCCCATGTAGTCCCCTATTGTTATTATTGTGCCCCATAGAAGCCCACTATTATTATTATTGTGCCCTTACATTATTATTGTTATGTCGACTCTGATTATATTATGACCCCTTAGACTCCTATATATAGAAAGGAGGTCTTGTCATTTGTATCATCTAAGAATTGTTCATTTGTGTAATGTAAATGAGGTTGCCCCCTCAAAGAGTCTTATTTCTAAGGCATTGATCTATCTTTTCTATCTTTTGTGAGTTGGTTTCATAACATTTGGTATTAGAGCTTTGGATTCTAAGGTTTCACTGCTCCAAATAGGTCATAACGGAATTTTCGCTATAAATTTTTTTCTGCAATGTCTCAAAAGCTAACAGAAAAAACCCATTTGAGAGGAAATCTTGCCGAACCTCGGCTCTAAATTTCAGATCTTGTCTCACTATAGTTTAGGGTATATGATATGATAAAGCTATGGTTTTTCCAAGCTCCAGAATTTCATCTAAAACATGGCATCGTGTAATTTTCGCTATAACGTTTTCGCTACGAAGTTTCATAATCTAAAAAAAAAAAAACCAATTTGAGAAGAAATAGGTCTGAACTTCAGGTCCAAATTTCAGATCTTGGCTCATTATATTTTTGGATATATGATCTGAGGAAGTTAGGGTTTCTGCAGACTCCCGAATTAAATCCTAAACAGGTGACCTTAGGAAAATCATCATCACTTTCTCTCTGAGAATAAAATTGAAATTTTGTAATTATTTACAAAAAGAGGACAGATTGTATTTTGTTTGGATATCATTTTTAGAACCTAAAGTTTAAACAGTGATATGGGGCATGTCGTACAATTTCACTCTACTGAACTAGTCTATAATTAGATCACCGCAAGAGATTGGGAATAAATCTTTCTTTAGGAATCCAATTGTGATCACACTTGCGGAGTTAGAAAGAGGATTTAGAGGGCTATTGCAGAGCAAAATTTTAGAACTTAAAGATCCAAAAGTACATAGTTACAGTCGTTTCAATATCGAGCTCCTAAAATCAACAAAAAGCAAGATGAGGAAGTTTGATGGCAAGGATCTGGTAAATTGGATACTACAGATGGAGAAATATTTTGATCTACATGGTGTATCACTATTACAAAAGGTATGTATTACATCTAATTACTTAGAATCAAATCAATTTTTATGGTATAAAGGGCTTTTTACTTGTAAACCACTTGTCACGTTGTCAATTTTCACGGAGGAAATGATAGCACATTATGAGGATTCAAAAAGAACACCTTCTTTAGCTAATTGATAAATCTCAAACAAAAGTGTTCAATGGCAGAGCACATTGAGGACTTTCAAATTGAATATAAGGGTAAATTATATTCCAGAGAAGCAAATGATTGATGTCTTCATAGGTACTTTAAAGGATAACAGCCAACATGAGGTTCATCTTTGGGAACTTGATTCATTGGAGAAGGCATTCAGGTGGGAAAGAAAAATTGAAAGTGAATTATGGAAATAAGGAATCCCACCACTCTCGACTATAATTATGGAAGTGCTTTTTCTCCCAGCCTTCCACAACCTACAAGGTTTACACCACAACAATTGGAAGAAAAAAGAGAAAAATGGCTTTGTTACAATTGTGATAGCAAATGCACTAAAGGTCATAAGTGTGCTGAGAAGAAATTATTTTACACAGATTATGAGAGGAGGAAGAAAAGGGTCAAGGAACATCAAAAGAAGAGTATATACACCAGGAACCAACCCCAGAGAAAGAAGAAATGAATCCGACCTTATCTTGTAAAGCATTGGCAAGAATTACCACTCCTCAAAGTCTCAATATAGAAGGACATATCAAGAAGAAAAAGGTTCAAGAAGTGAAATATGACATCGAGAAAGAAGAAATCACTCCAAACATATCTTATAATGCATTGGCCGAAATTACCACTCCTGAAACTACCAATATAGAAGGACATATCAAGAAGAAAATGTTCAAGAAGTGAAAGATCACATCGAGCATCAAGAAATGAATATGACCATATCTTGTAAAGCATTGGAAGAAATTGCCACTCCTCAAACTCTCAAGATAGAAGGACATATGAAGAATAAAAGGGTTCAAGCATTGAAAGATCACATCGATCATCAACAAAAAGTTCTCCAACTTTTAAAGGATAATGCCACTTTGGTGCGGAATCGAATGAACCAACAAGTATATCAACATCGGAGTGAAAAAAGTTTTGATGTAGGTGATTGGGTATTTTTACGACTACATCTCAAGCAACCTATTTATGAGAAGGAAATGTTGGCAATACTACATGCACTTAGGAAATGGCAACCTTACCCAACTGGAAGACACTTTAAGGTAAAAATGGATCATGATAGTCTTAAATACTCTTTAGAACAAATATTATCTTTAGAAGAATATAAAAATGGGTCATAAATATGTTGGGTTATTACTTTGACATCATCTACAAAAAAGAGAAGAAAAATTTTGTTGCAGATGGCCTCTCAAGAAAGGATGAGGATGTGGAAGCATTGTTTTGTGCTATTTCTATTATCCAAATAGATTGGATAAACGAAGCAAGGGATGAATGGAAGAAGGATGAATAAGTGTGGCCGCTCATTCAAAAGTTGCAGAAGATCCCAATTCAAACAATATTTCCACAACTTGAAGAGGAAGGAAAAATCATATTGGAACCTAGAGCGGTCACAGAAACAAGAACCCAACAACTATGAAATCGATCAATTTCAGAGTATCTCATGAAGTGGAAAAACATACCCGCTAAGGATACCACATGGGAGGACAATAATTTTATACAGAAGCATCAAGAACTACTCAAGCGTTAAGGACAACACTTTTTGAAGCAAAGGGACATCTTAGGGCCCTACACTACTAGTATAACCCCTTATTATTATCAGTACAACCCACTTATTATATTTTTGTGCCCATGTACTCCCCTATTGTTATTATTGTGCCCCATAGAAGCCCACTATTGTTACATTATTATTGTTATGTCAACTTTGATTATATTATGACCCCTTAGACTCCTATATATATAAAGAAGGTCTTGTCATTTGTATCATCTAAGAATTGTTCATTTGTGTAATGTAAAGGAGGTTGCCCCCTCGAAGAGGCTTATTTCTAAGGCATTGATCTATCTTTTCTATCTTTTTGTGAGATGGTTTCATAACAATATCACATAGGTAACAACAGATATCGTGACTCCAGGTTATAAAGGGAATAAATTATAATACACTAGCCCTCGCCAATAACACTCATGAAACTAATGTTCCTTGTAACTCTCCTAACAAAACTATAATAAACCACGAAAGCTTACCTAATTCGAGCAAGAAATTAACAAAGAAAGGTATGCATAAAGAATCCTAGTAAGAATACGAATGCAAATACTAGGAGCAGGAGGAATAAGGGAAACACTAGGAATGCGTATTTGGCTTAAGAAAATACAGAAGGATGGTCAGCTACTGACCTTAGGTCCTTCACCGCCATGGCCACGCTTCAAGCAGAGTGGTGGTCAGACGAGTGGGCTACATACCTCGAAATGGTTGGATGGAAGCGACCCACCTTGATTTCTCTCTAATGTCAAGCAACTTTGTCATCTGACTATTCATTACAGTATAATTTGGGTGCCCAGTAGCTCATCATCTCAATAAAATTCTTCTCACTGTTGGCATTCAATGAACGAGAATGGCCAGGTTCATTTGAATATTTTCTAGCATGACACAAAAGATGATAGGGCTACCCATATGCTACAAAAGTCAAGACATGAGGGGGTCTTTACTTTGAAATTCAATACAAGAAGGGCATGAGAGGGTTTTTATTTTGAAATTCAATACAAGAAGGGCATAAATAATCCTCCAGCTCAGATTTCTTATCTATGCTATCTGAGCAGATTTCTTATTGGGTGCACAGTGCTTGATTAGCTCAATAAAATTTTTCTCACCATTGGTATCCCAAGGAACAAGAATGTCCAGATTCATCTGAATTTGTTTCAAGTTAATATTCTATAGAATGAAAGGAAAGAGCCTACCCTAAACTACTCATTAGAACAAATCACATACCTAGAATTTGCCTCGCCTTAGAGTAAACAAAAATGCTAACCCCTGCCAAGTATTTGAACCTTCTTTTCTTGGCTATGCTAGGCCGACCCAAGCACACCTAGTGCGGGTTCATCCCAGGCAACTTGCTTAAACTTAGATAGGTAAGGACACCATCTGTGAAACCATATATTTTTTAAATAGGTCTTGATTAGATATGTTTTCTTACATAATGTGGTCTTTCTGAATCCAAATGTCTTCCTACAGGTCCTACTCTAGTGTGATTTTGCCTACGTGGTGTGTTTCCATCTAATGCAGGCCTAGCCTCGTAGGTCTCATTCCATCCATCTTAGATTGGATACTAGCGTTGTCTCTCTAGGACTAGTAAGTCTATCCATACTCTTTAAAACCACTTTTTTCAAGTTGGTTGAGAAAAATAATAAATGGAGATTAATGAATATGATTGTTACATGGCATTGAATGGTTAATAATCACACAACGAGTGCGTTACATTGTAAGCTCAGCATGTTAGTTTATAAGCTCAACATTTCTTGGATTTTGGGTCACTCAGACTAACAAGAAACATCCAACTACCATATTCTATTTGCAAAATATCAGGACTAAAACAATTAGAATAAAATTAAATTCTCCTATTGAACTTCCACAAAGAGTTTATAAAAAGTTAATTCTGAAAACCCAAAAATTTTCTTTTAAGTTTAAGCATTAGAAGGTTTCTAGATGAGACAACGAAAATAGTTTTTAGTGAATTTTCCACCACCTTTGAGATCACCTTATAGACTATATTACAGAACAATTTTCCTAAAGCCATCGAGGAAGTTAGCATTTTATATCTTTGGATTCTTGGAATAAAAGGTGTTGTCAAAATCTTCGAGGAATCTCTTAGATCTTCTTGATTCTTCCACCACTCTCCATGACCCCCGTTGATGATGTTACATCATTCCTAGAAAATATAATTCCAAAATCCAACCAAACCAAGAGCTTTGTTCTTGTTCGTTGAGAAAAGTGCTAACTAAAATTATTCTAATTTCAATTCCTCTTATTCCTCTTTCGAATCAATTAATCTTTCTAGTTTCCTTCTAATCCTTAAAGAGTATTCCATTTGGGAGTAAGAGGCATTTCATTTTATCGACTAGTCTATTTGAAATGAAAAAATTGAGTGTTATTGTCACCTTTATTCAAATACTCCTACCCCATATTTATACTTTGAGAGAATCTGCTCCTCCCTGTGAACTTTGTCAAGGTCCTCAGAGTCAAGCCTTTGAGAATGTCCTTTGACAATCCTTAGCCTAGATGTCTGTTTTCAATTCATCTGTATTTTTTCCTATGGCTTCTTTATTCTTAAAAATGGCACTAGAAACTTCTCTATTTCAATGACTCAGTTTGTCCTTCAAAAGTTTAAGTCTTTTCTCCATGACAAACATTCTTTTATCCAAATTGAACATGTTTATTCCACCATTTCTCTACTTTGTATTTGAAGTTAGGATGAGATATCTAAATGTTTACAAATATCAAAGGCAAACATTTGGAAACTAGATCTACCCAAATTTGCTAATACCAGTCTATGTTTAGATTTGGAATTCGTGGGGATTATGATTCAAAAAAAGTTACGTGGAAACCATTGGGAATTTGCAAGAATTTTCAATTTGCATTCTCTATCTAAATCTTTTTTTGAGCATGGCATTTCATGTCTTTGGCACCTCTCCTCACTCAAAACGACGCCCACACTTGACAGATGCACAATTTCTTTCTTTATACTGCACTTCTTTCTCGAAGAGCGTACCACAATGTTACATGAGCTCTCGCTTTTGCAATAGAGGGTGAAGACCTTATCTATAAGACAAAACAAAGAACATCCAAATATTCAATTCACTCATATATGTTTCCAAAAAAGCATTGATAAATAAAAAGGAAAAATGTGCAGAGAAAACCAAATTAGAAGCTGTGAATGCTAACATGATTAGTGGCTAATGCGACAAGGCAAGTGATGTCTTGGAGAGGCTTCCGAGGCTTCCTCGAATGGGGTAATCGTAATACAGAACCCGAACCAGAACAATAAGAGCAGAATGGGGAATGTTCTCTTTAGAAGAAGAGAAGAAGGATGAGTACCTCCAAGATTAGGGCAAGGAAATTGTTCGTGCAACGCATTCATCCTTGAAACCCCTTGGATGTGCTCGAACAAATGAAGAATCCTTGAAATGACCTAGTTGACTAATTAAATAACAGTTTGGAGGATAATGGTGAGATCCAACGGTTAATGATATTTTAATTGTCTAACAAGCCATGTGACGATAGAGACTAGATCCACTTATCACCAGAGGAGAGTCAATCTCACATGGGAATGCCTTATGGCTTAGTTAAAAAAAAAATTCACAAAAATTAACTAAATGATAGCTTTGTTATTATTATTAAAAATGTAATATCCAAGTTCAACATATATAGATTTTAAAAAATATGGAACACGATTCTTAAACATGATATTTAGGCCCACCTAACAATGGGGATTATTGATATGTAAATAGGAATTTTTACAATATCATGGACCAATAGCACAGCTTACCCAAAATATTTTAAGTCATTTCATATGACACTTGTTCATATGGCATTTTTTAAAAAATTAACCAATTCAATTAAACCCGAAAGGTGTTGTCTATATGTGAGGCTATTTGAAAAGTTTTCCGGTTTATTTAAATCAAAAGTTTGATGGGCCATCTCTTCACAATTGAGGTGCCCTATGGTTTTTCAAGGTGTTTATTGAGGGTCTCGAATCCAAATGAGTCAAGAAAACCAATTTAAAGAACACAAATCAAGATTTTGTCATAAATTTTTTCACAATCGAATCTAGTGGAAACTCTAAAAATCTCACATATAGACAACTCCAAAAGAAAAAATGAACATACTTTACAAATAAATCTCAACCTTTGATTTATGTATACTATTATAAATATTGCTTCAATCTTAACTATGAATAATTCACTTAATAATTATAGATAAGAATAAAACAGAGATCAACTTAATTAACACTTAATTATATATATAAAACAAAACCTAACTTAATTATCACTTCATATTATATATATATATATAACAAAATATAGGTCGGGGTTTAGTGTCATTACATTATTTGACTAATCTCAAAAACGTGAAAGTTAAAACTGTGTTGTAAGTAATGAAATATCAAAATTAGGCTAGCAGAATTTTTTGAAAGTTAAAACTGTCTTATAAGTTACGAAATATCAAAACTGCCTAGCAGAATCACGATGACAACATTCCAAAAAAATTCAATTTTCTATTCAAGATTGAAATTAGCACCGACCTGGACTCGTTACAACTCGAAAACTTGAAATATATATAGATAAAAGGGAATTTGGAAGTGATAAAAGGCAGTATTGTCGCGTTTGCGAATAGGAGTTTCTGTCGATGACATTCGCCATCGGTATTCAACAAAGACAATATTCAGTAAGTATTCGCCTGTAATCGTTCACAACCGCTTGCGTGAAAGGTCGGAGGTGGTCAACGGCAGGGAATATCGCTCAAGCGGCTGAATTATCTCTGAATTCCGACGGTTCTGGTGCCGTAGGGTTTCATTTCTACTTTATTTATAGTTTTATTTTTAAAAGGCCGGCGATTATCAATCAAAAGGTCACTTGGGTCTAGATCTCTGTCGAAAATGCAGGATGGAATCGAGAACGGATATGGCTCGTCTTCAACCTCGAGATGGGTTACCAGCACTGTCAATGGGTCGCACAATTTCGTAATACAAGGTTTCTCTCTGGCCAAGGGCATGGGCATTGGCAGGTACATTACCAGCGAGACTTTCGCCGTGGGAGGTTATCAGTGGGCTATTTATTTCTACCCTGACGGTAAGAGTGCACAGCACAATTCGCTATATGTTTCGGCTTTCATCGCGCTGGCCAGCGAGGGCACGAAGGTTCGTGCTGTCTTCGAATTGACGTTGGTGGATCAAAGCGGGATGGGCGAGCACAATACGTTCCACACTCATTCGGGCCCGGGGCTGAAGAGAGGGCCTTACACTCTTAAGCATCGAGGAAGCATGTGGGGTTATGGACGGTTCCGCCAACGGGCTGCACTCGAAAAATCCAATTACCTCAAGGATGATTGCCTGATATTAAGTGGCAAAGTAGGTGTTGTGGAGTCTGCCAGCGAGTACGCTAGGTTGCGCTCGCTAGCTGTTCCTGAATCAGAGTTGGCTTTACACTTTGGTGCACTTTTAGAAGATCAAGAGACCTCAGATGTAATTTTTGATGTGGGTGGGAAGAAATTTCATGCCCATAAACTCGTTTTAGCCGCACGATCCCCTGTATTCAGAGCAAAATTTTTCGAGTCTTCAGATCAGAATAATGTAGTTATTATTACAGAGATGGAGCCTACGGTGTTTAAGGCTATGCTGCATTATATTTATACAGACACCCTTCTTGATGAAGATTCATCCTCACCGAATTCTTCTTCTTCAACAACTGAGACATTGACAGAGCGGTTGCTTGCCGTAGCGGATGCGTATGGTTTGCGGCGATTGAGGCTACTTTGTGAATCAAAATTATGCAGAAGCATATCTGTAAGTACATTTGGCCCCACTTTTGCTTTGGCTGAGAGTTGCCATGCTACTGACTTGAAAGCTGCGTGTCTCAAATTTGCCGCACAAAATATTGCAGAAGTTATGCGTTCAAACGGTTTTGAGTATTTGAAGGAGAAATGCCCTTTATTTGAGGTAGAACTTTTAAAGGCAGTTGTTAGCTTTCAGGATGATTCCAGTAGCGGAGAAAGCTGTTCGAGTGTGTGGGCTCAAATTAACGATGGGACTGAGTAAGGCCAATAACGTAGGATTGAGAGATTCTATTGGTTTCGCACCAATTATTATAAAAACAAGATGCAGGGTGGTGATGTCACTGCCCTTTTGCAGCGATGTATTTTATATATGGTTTTAGTTTGTTTGTGAATTTATATGGTATTTGTTGCAGAGATGTATTTTATATATAGTTTTAGTATGTTTGGGTGAATTTATATGGTATTTGTTGCAGAGATGTATTTTATGTATAGTTTTATTTATTATTTCTAATGTAATATTGAGAAAACAATTGCTTCAACTTCTTTGAAGCTATATTATATCATAAAAAAATTAAATGATACATATGCTATTCATATATTCAAAATAACAAATTGTTGTATTGCATTTAAACAAAGCAGCAGTTTGCATAATTTTATTTTCATATTGATAAACGTGTGTTAACTATTTGTTAAAATTATAGAGTAAAATTAAATTCACAGTTAATCAAACAAATTTTGATATATTCTACTGCATAAAACAACTCAATTTTTAGCACCCTTACTAATTCTAGAATTTAGGATAAAAATATATACCTAAATAGCAAGATTAGGCTTAATAACTCATTAAAATGAAAAACAATATGTCAGGATCTACGAGGCTAGTAAATGTTTTTGATATTAAAAATCCAATGTCCATTACAAGTAGCTTGTTTCAACCTATTTTCATCTTATCTTAAACTTTTAGATCCATTGAATTTGTTTTTCCAACAAATAGAGCCAAACTAACACTTCGATCTCTACTTACATATAATAAATTTATTTATAAACTGAAACATATCTTTGAAACATACCTTTTAATCAGTATGGTCTTGTTTTGTTTTAAAAGTAGTCCAAATCAAAGTTTCAATACACTATAGCACCTAGAGAACGCAATTCTTTTCACATATTACCTCAATTCATTGTGCTACTAAAGTTCTAATTCCAGGGTTGAATCATAATCCCCAAGAATTCCAGGTTTATGGAAAAAAATTATATATAAGCAAAAAGTAGTAATGTTATAGTAACCTGTTATTTAGATGCTCAAATAGAAAACTAAGGAAATTCATGAAATATATACAATTTTTTCATCCCTGGACTAAGGAAGTACAAATCCATCATTTTCCACAAGATAGGAAGATGTTTCAATGCTTTAGGAATAAAATATTTGGAAAATAGACTCCTATCCTACTATCTAGGGTTTTGTTTTTTACTAACCAAAAATATGCTAACTGAATATAAAATCGTCTTATTTGGTAGAAAATATTCAAACTTCATCATCCAAATTAATTTGGAGTCAATTATGCCAAGTTGAAGTTCTAAGAAGTCAAATTTCAAAAAATTCTAGAACTGATATAGCTTGGCCAAATTGAGAAAAATGAGTCTCAAAGTAACACTTGTAATTCCAAAATTGTAAAATTTGTATAAAAACCAAGAGACGTTTTTGGATATTATCTCTTTATGAGAGAAACCATCCTCTTCTACAATTTTTCTCAGTCTCAGAATCCACAAACAAAAGTCATGACTAAAATAGGAAATGACTAAATGTAAAAGATAGGTGGTAAAGATTCATTTGTAGCTTCCAATAAATGACATCTATTACAAATTTTAAGGAGTTTTTGTTAAATAGCTTGCTTTGGATAAAAATCACTTTTGTTTTTTCAATATTCATCTAGATTTAGTAAAAGGGTTTTTAAGTTAGATTCTTAAACACAACAAATCCCCTACAACCAAAACACAACAAACTCATCCTTTGCATACTTATGACCATCTCCTGTAATTCTAAATGTTTCAAAGAGGTGGAAGAAAATCCATGAATCATCAAATACCTATTAGCAAAGCGCAACAAGAAAGTACTACAAGAAGGATTGATTTGACCAAGTGTTGAAATCTCTCATTGAGACAAATGGTTGGTATATGTTTTTTAAAACCTCATGAACCCTCTTTGAAAGTCCACTTATGAAACGAACTACATAATAATTTATTTTATTCATACCTTATATTCTTTTAATATTTTGTTGTTCCTCCCTTGGTATAACCCTTTTAGATTCGCTGTACATACAACTATTTTACCTAAGCAAGGTAAAAACAAACCATGCAAACCTATTGCAATCAAAGAGGCAAAAAAAAGTAGCCATTAAAAGAGGGAGCACCCATGCAGCCATCAAACAATTCAAAAAACTATTGGGAAGATGTATATAACACAATTTTGAAAAAAAAATAAAAATTAAAGGATAATGTACAAAGTGATATAGACGCAATAGTTATAATTAAAGAGTCAACAAGAAGCAAGAATACACATAGGAATCTCCCACCCCCACACTTCATTAATTTAACCATAAATTGATGGAACTTGTGTAGTACACATGATTAGAGAAACCAAACAACAGTTTTGAGCATCAACATGCATAGTGGCCTACAATATAGAAATTATAACTACAAACATTTTGAACCACTAAATGTTTTAGGTTGCGCACTTTTGGGTTGATTTTTCCTAATAGAGTAGAACAAGACTGCAACATTGTTCTTACTATTGATGTGTTCTCAAAAATCACTAGAGATAACAATATTAGAGATATAAAGCACTTGAGGCAAGAAATCATGTAAATATAGTAATTATATTATGAGGATAACAATATTTTTCAAAATCTCAAAACTTTGGCATCCTATTATATTTAGGAAAGCCATTACATTGAAAGATGCAATAATTCCAAAAAAAAATTAAATCCTAATAAACTTCTTCCATATTGCAATGTAAACATCTACATTTAAGGATATTCCCAAAAATATATATATATATATGTGTGAAGATTTTGGTATACAAAAGAATTGATAGTCAAAACCTTAGTGTGTATACAAGGGCTAGCTCCCCTTAGCCCCCCTCCGCTTTCATTATCGCTTGGGACAAGATTCTAGAGAAGACACCCTTTGACAATGGGTACTGGAATGTAGAATTTCAGAGAGTAAACAAGGCACCCGCTTAAAAAGTTCTCAATGTTGAATAACCTAAGAGAAAGTTGCTAACAAAATCATAGTGGCACGTAATCAACATTATAATAGCTACCACCTATTTACAATTTCTTTGTTTGGCTTTTGATTAATGTTATATACATGAGTTTGTACAAATTGTTCTTGTAATTTCAGTGGAAATATGTTTCAAGTGTACAATAATTTAATGTGGCATTTAAATATATAGTAAGAGGAGTTATATCTATACAATTGTTTAAATTTATGTTGAAAATGATATTTTCAATTAAATCTATAAGTACTAAGAAATATGAATTACATTTATTCATCTTTCGACAACTATTTAAAATAAAGGTGACACGATCACAAAGAGAGCTCATGTGTAGCTATGATGCATGTATGGCTATATATGATTTTATAGTGACGAGAAATCTCACAAAATATTTAAATGGATTCTCTCATCACTGTATGATAAATCTTTTTTTTGTTATTACGAGTGCAGCATAATTGTTCAAAAAAATTGTAAAGCAATAAAGGCATTTACCTATGAACCAAGAACATTATGAAAACAATTATTTTCCTATTACCAATACAATGAGCATGATTCTTACTTTTAAAAGGTATATTGTATCTAGGATATACTCCACCTATGTTAAATATTGATGGAACATCTATTTCTTACTAGTTGTTGTAATAATAATATTACAACAACTATTCTTTGCGAAATAATTTTTTTAATTGAGTAGAAATAGGAGTTAATATTAAATTGATGTAAATGCATTAATGTCTAGGATGAATATTTGCAAATATGATAACAATTATGATGATTGAAAATTTGGATCGAGGCACATCGAAATTGGCATACTCGCTCAAGCGAATATCAAAGTTATGATAGGAAAAGATTATGATGGTATGTCCGATAGGCATTGAAGACATGGAAGGAAACACCAATAATAGGGAGGTTTATCGAGAAGTGGTCATGCATGGAATCATAATCATTCGTTTATGTTGTTGTATGGAAATTGAAGTGATTATTCTTTATAAATAGAAATAGGTTATTTTTGTTGATGGTTATTCTGTAACATGTTCGAGTTGAAGTCACCAACAATTACAATTGGATGTTTTTTTGGTATTTGATCTAAAATGTAGTCAATGAATTGAATGTTTTTTTAATTGTTTCATTTGGTTTAAAATAGACATTTGTGAGTGAGATGGTATTTTTTTTAAAATGAAAAGTGGAAATTGTTGATTTAATATGGTTTTCTGTATAGGTAAATTGATTGTCAATTGAAATATTTTTTGTGCAATATGTGATAATTCCGTTTAAGTTCAAAAGATGTAAGTAGTCATATTAATTTACAAGCATTGGATTAGATGGATGTTAAATTGTTTTTGTTTCTTGGAAATAATGGATTTTAGCATTCATTAGATCATGGTAAGAAATAATATCCCCAAAATGCGATGAGAAGTTATGTGTGTTCTACAAGCATATTGTTAAACAATGTTTTGTTTGTGTTGAATATAAACTATATTTAGGTTTATAAGAAGCATTTTCTTAGGTATTTGAATCTCGAAAGCAAGTTTGTTAGTGATTCAAATCTTTTAACTTCAATGATGCATACATAATTGCATATAAAAGAGCATATTAACCAAATAGTATAACACATGAAAAAGAAGTGGAAATCATAAAGAAACCATGAGATCAAAGGCACACAAATAATTTTATTACGGAGTTCACCCAATGTGGGCTACGTCTCCGAGTCCTCCTCAAAGTGAGGGGGTCTTCTTTCATTAAGTGGTAGCAATGAAATAAATTACAATAAACTTTACAAGAATGACCCTTATACCTCCAATTAGAATGATGCCCTAAAAAGGGAGACCTCGTGTGTAGAAATAGACTCAACTAAGGATTCCTCGTGTGAAAACATTAAAAAATGACAATAATCTTGTCAAATTCTAGCATTGGCACCTATGACCCTCTAAGGGATCTTTTCAACAATCTAAATAGATCCCTAGCTCATGGTTCCACTACCTCTCATGATAAGGGTTTCATGCTCGGACCCTACATGCTCCTCCACTAGTGTACACTTGAATGGGAAAATCAAGTTTAAACACAAGTGAAGGGTGAAGCCACCACAGAACAATCCATGGACCATTGGTGGCAGAGTCATTTAGGCTGAGGGCGGACAAGGTTAAAATGCCCGCTACTCCTCGTATGACATATTATTGTTTTGATAGATAAGTTATAAGGTTGGTGACATGTAATATTTGGTGGTGTGGTTTCATAAAATATGACAATGCTTTATTTTTGTCCTTATTTCATTATAATTTGGGGTCGCTTGTTGGGGGTAGGGCCACATGGGCCGGTCATGTTTGAACCTCGTTGTCCTCCGGCCATGTGTCTGCATTGTATTACATATGGGTGAGGTGGTTTCACCACTGCTCTCGTGACCATCGCCTAATTGAAGCATATATTCAGTATAAACATATCAATTTCATATGGTCATTTGGGGTGGCGGGCTTGCCTATGTACCACATCAAAAATATTATTATTTTTTGCTTTTTTGTACCATATAGTTGAAATTTTTGGGCTGGAAATTAAGGGCTACTACATGAGTTAAGGAGGTGAAAACTTCACCTTTTCTGACTCTCATTTTCCATGCACTGAGGCTCTTCCAAATTGTTGCCTCATTAGTGACTCCCACTTGGCCAAGTTTGACCAAAACTTTGACCAACTAAAACTATATCATACAAAATCGGATTTAAGTGTCATTTGCACTCTTGGAATCAAGGGGATGAGAACTACGATATGGTACTAGTTTAACATCCGTCTCATGACTTTTATTTTTGAGCTATTTTCAAGGCCATTTCTATTTTGATATCCACTTGGATATTTCCTGCCCACTAATGAGCTTTTATCTGCCAAAAACTTTATCAGTCAATTGGCAAGTGAGGGAGTTGCTCCTTCACTTTCTCCATCTCCATCCATTGAGCCTTACTTGGATGCGATCCTTTTAAACCAATATGAAGGTACTCCACATCTCCCCATCGTGAAGTCATGGTCTTAATATTGAGAATGATGTCCTCTGGAATCATGTCCAAGTATTTAGGTGAAAATCATCCACTCTAGGAACCTGTCCAACCTCCTCAGTGGCCATTATCAATGGACGCTCATAAATATTCAAGTTATCAATATTCACCACTTAGTACATCTCCATGTATGCTTGAAAATCGAGATGAAAAGCATTATCTGCATTCTTCTCTAGTATGGTGAATGGGCCATATTAGATTTGTCTCAACTTCTTTCCTTCCCATTTCATCTTGACTTTGTTGATATCGAGCCACACTTTGTCTCCAACCTGGAATTGGTGATCGACTCTGTATTTTTCATGTCAATCTTTGTATTGAGCTTGACTTTTCTCCAACCACTCTAACAATGCCTGGTGAATCATTTGAATTCACTGAATGAAATTCCATGCTTTGTCTCGGTCATCTTTGCCATTGGAATCTTAGACTCTCCCAAATACCATTTCTAAGGGATCCTTTCGAAAATAGGTAAAGCATGTCTCGAACGGTGACCTCTCATTGGATGAATGCACTGCCGAGTTGTATACATGATGATGTTGACACCTAATCCTCAGCGGTTGGGTGTACCCAAAATGTGAACAGTCATCAAGTAGATGAACTGATCAGTCACATTCCTGTATATAAACAATAGTTACCTAATGAAATAAATCAATCAGTTTTCTTCTGCCAAGTCTGGAGTTACCTTGGCCTGCATGGTATCAGAGCACAGGTCCCAGGTTTCTTTTTTGGCGTGCCTTGTAACTCCTCTGTCACATATTCTGGCATAACGCATCTGCCTACTGGTTTTAGTGAAATTGCATCCGTTGGTTAACGCCTCTGCCTTATTCCCTTCCGTTCTTAAATAATTTGTCTCTACCAGTGCTCTGTCTATAAAGCTTGTCTCTGACCTGCATAAGGACTGACAACGATGCACACTTATTCCTGTTAGAGAAATTGCAAGAGAAGAAAGTGGCACGATGGATGATTGAACATTGGATGCCCACGCTGAGCTTTCTTGTCGGAAAAACCTCAGGAGAAGAAATTGGCGTTACCATGCTTTCTTGCAGAGTGTGTAGGAAAAGGGGATGCCTTTGGCGGTCTGAGATCATTGTGTGGGTTATTGTTTTTTACTTTGGATGAAGTACGCCTCCCTCTCCTTGTCAAGAGCCACTCTACTCCGCAATGATAATGGTTAGAATATCATTTGGTCTCTGAAAAATTGACACGCCCTTTTCATGGTACCAAAGCAACAGGCACCAATTTAGCCTATAACTCTTGCTTTTCCCTGCCATTGTCCTTCGTTATTCCTTGCCATATTCTGTCCCTCTAGTCGTTTCATTAATTACATCCTTTGTCCCTATTCCCTATGCATTGGGACAGAGCATTCTCTGTTGAATCTCTACAAGCAAATACTGCGTGCTGGATTGTTGAAAAAAAAAACCCTGTGGTGAATATATGTGTTGGGCTGTGGGGATATATATTATATTATGGTCGTTGAACTGTGACATATGACAGTGGATGGTGCGATGACTGGTGTATTAAATTTCAAGTTGAGAACTGTATGGTTGAAACTATGTGCTTTGAACCACCGTTGCAATGTTTTTTTTTAAGGGCTGCGCATTGAATTGAAGGTTGGGGTATGTATATTCATGTCCTGGTATGCATTTTTTGAAGGTCGTGATCCATGTTGCACTTGGTGCATTGAACTCATTCCAAGTGTATATGCTGCTTTGAATGGTGCATTGAAGAATCCTGTTTTGGAATGGCTATTTCATTCCAATGGTATATATGATGTATTCCATGTCGTGAATACCGTGAATGCTTTGTGCATTGAAGTTTTTATGGCCACTCTAGTGCATTGGTTCGAAATTATATGTGAATCGTTGATTCGTATATTATACAAATTAGTTCATATATGCAGCATTGGTGAATTGGTATATGATCTCCATACAGTTCATTTGCCGAGTATCATTGCTTGGCTTTGAAGACCGTGTATCATATTTCATAGGTGTGCTGAAATTATGTATGGTATGGTAGCTGATTTAGTATTGCGCAGTTTATGTAAGTAGTCTTTCAAATAAGTCAAAGTATTGTGAAGTTTTCAAAGGGTTTATTTATCATTCAAAGTATTGCGCTGTTCTTCAAAATGTTTATATATATCAATCAAAGTGTTTGATATTGTGCAATTTATTACACAGTTTTCTTTTGAATGATAATGCTACATTGAAAAGTTATCATTTCAATGCTGATGCTTCTAGCAAACATTAGAGGGATTTGAAGGCTGTAACGTAAGGAATTTCTTTTTATCAGCAGAAGTAATTTCTTTTTACAGAATGCATTCAATCATTTCTATGGTAGGAATAGTTCTCACTGGCAAGGAGAACTATCCTGAATGGTCCCAGATGGTAAAACACACCCTCATCTACAATGAGTTGTGGAAGGGAGTGTGTGTCAGAGAAGGAGACAATGACCCAGTACAGCCTACATCAGACAAAGAGCTCGTCATTTGGGAAAACAAGAACAACAAAGCCTATGCATTAATCGCAACATCTGTAAATGAAGAAGTAAGTCGCCATATTTCACCATATTCAACTGCCTTTGAAGCTTTACAAAAGCTGAAAGAACTTTATGACTCACATTCTGCACTTGAAGTTGTTCAGCTCATGATTAAACTCTTCACTCTTGAACTAAAAAATAATGATCCTCTTGCTCTTGTATCTGAACTAAAATCCATAATGTATGATATCAGATCCACTAAGGTTGAGCTGGATATCGCTCTTATTTCTTTTCTCAAGGCACTCTATCCTACTTACTCCAATTATCTTGAGTCTTTACAAGAAAATGGAAATCTTAAAGATATAACCTTTGACTCTCTTGTGAAAAAGTTTGCCGAAAGAGAGAAAGCCTTTGGAAAGAAGACAGTCCCTGAATCTTCTGAAGAGACTGTCTGCCTTGCTCATAAAGAAAAGCATCCTGCTCACGATTCTACAAGAGGAAGAGGTGGACGAAGAGGAAGAGGAAGATACTTCAGAGGTAGGGGGGCAGACACTCTCAAGCAGAAAAGGCAGATCTGCATTGCATTCGCTGCAAACGCAATGGATCACATGATGCTTCTACATGCAAGCTACCATGGGACAAAATTGAGCAGAAAAGAAACCAGCAGAAAGGTAAAACTGATGATACAGACAAAGGTAAAGCACCTGAATCCGCTCACTATATTGAGGCACAATGTAACATTGGAGTAAATGAAGATTTGTTTAATGCTTCACTTGCTTCTTCAAAAAATGATTGGTTGCTTGATTCAGGAGCAACCTGTCATATGACTCATAGGAAAGATTTTTTTGAAGATTTCACTGACAATGTTGATGGAGCAGTATACTTTGCAGATCAGTCAAAAATCAAGCCATCAGGGCTTGGCACAATCAGGCTTAAACTTCCTGGTCTTCCAGACTTTCTTCTGGATCATGTTCTATATCTCCCACAACTCAAGAGAAACTTGCTGTCCTTGGTCCACATCTGCCAACAAGGTCAGTCCATTCATATGTTTGATGGCAAGCTTGAGGTAAGAAAAGCATCTAACCACTCACTTGTCATGAGGGGAATAGAAGAAGAAAGACTTCTCAAACTGCAAGGAACCTCTGCTCATGCACAAAATTTCTCATATATTTCTCATCATGAAGAAGGTACACTTCCATCAAGTTTATTATGGCATGCTAGATTTGGACATTTAAACTATGATAGTCTCCGCTTATTGAAGAAAAATGGTGTTGTTGGTTTGCCTACAATTCCTAGAAAACATAAGCAATGTGATGCTTGTATTCTAGGAAAGCATAGCAAATAGTCTTTTCATGATTCACATTCAAGAGCACATAGGAAGCTTGAACTCATTCATTCAGATTTATGTGGTCCAATGCCTCTTCCTTCTACAAATGGAAATAAATATATCATGACATTTATTGATGATTACACCAGAATGTGTTGGGTTTATTTATTGAAGAAAAAATCTGATGCTTTTCAAACATTCAAGAATTTTCATAAATGAATTGAAAATGATGCACAATCTCATATTGGGTCTATACGCACTGATAATGGAAAAGAATATACATCAAATGAATTTGAACACTATCTTCGCCAACATGGGATCAAACATCAAACAACTGTGCCTTATAATCCCCAACAGAATGGTGTAGCAGAAAGAATGAATAGAACAATCTTGGATATGGTACGATCCATGCTTTTCTTCAAAAATGTAAAGATAATGTTTTGGGCTGATGCTGTTCTATGTGCTGCATATATAAAGAATAGATGTCCATCTAGTGCTATAAGAAACAAGACTCCTTATGAATTGTGGTATGGACATGTTCCTTCGATAAAACATCTGAGGATCTTTGGTTCCACCTGTTATGCTTTAATACCAAAGGTACATAGAAACAAACTTGGTGCTAGAAGTCATAAGTGTATCTTCCTGGGGTATTCAAACACATCTAAAGCATACCGCCTCTATGATGAAGTAAATAAAAAGTTTGTTTTATCTAGAGATGTCATTTTTCTCGAATCATCCAAATCTGACAATGTTGTTGAGCGGCAACTTGATCGCTTGGATAGATTCGCAAAAACAAAATCATTTCAAGAATTTGATAATCAGATTCCACATCTTGAAGGGGGGATTCCTATACTAGAACAACATGTGGAATCTTCTTCTGAAGAACAATTTCCCCTGCATGAAACTCCAACAACAGATGATGCTTTAAGTGATGTAATTGATAGAATTGGGAGACTCAATCTTGATTCAGTCCCAACTCAAGCAACAGAGCAGCCTGGACCATCTCAGAAAGGTCCCCCAAAGTGGCTGAAAAAGACACTTGAAAGTGTTCATCCTGATGAAATTGGAAAAACAGGAACTAGAAATACAAACCGACAAGATGGAGGTGATGTAGATGACTCTAATTCACCTGTTGATATGGATGTTACTTATGATTGTGAATTGAACTTGTCTACAGATTTTGAACCAACTTCCTTCAAAGAAGCTGCTTCTCATGATGAATGGAAAGAAGCGATGCAAAAGGAGTATGATGCCCTCATAAATAATGGCACTTGGAAGCTGGTTGATCCTCCATTTGGAACCAAACCAATTGGCTGCTAGTGGGTCTACAAGAACAAATATAAAGTTGATGGCTCACTTGACAAGCACAAAGCTAGGCATGTGGCAAAAGGTTTTGCACAGAAGGAAGGGGTCGATTATGAGGAAAATTTCCCCCCCACAGCAAAATGGGCCACCATCCGGACACTCTTTGCACTAGCTGCTCAGAACGGTTGGAAAGTCCATCAAATGGATGTAAAAACTGCATTCTTGAATGGAGATCTAAAAGAGAATGTTTTTATGTCCCAGCCTGAAGGATTTGCTGTGAAAGGACGTGAACATAAAGTATGCAAACATGTGAAGTCCTTGTATGGCCTCAAACAAGCACCACGAGCCTGGTATGAAAAACTAACGGAGCATCTTCTGAAACTCAACTTCAATCATTTTGATCTTGATGATGCAACTTTATTTGTCAAGAAAGTTGGCAAAACAGTTGTATATCTTGTGGTATATGTAGATGATCTTTTAATGACAGGGAACAATGAAAGCTATATTGCTTCCATAAAGAAATAATTAGGAAAATGTTTTGAAATGACTGATTTGGGCTATGTTCATTATTATCTTGGCATTGAAGTAACCCAACATCCAAAATCCATATTTCTTTCTCAAAAGAAATACATTGGAGATTTGTTAAACAGATTTGGCATGACAGAGTGCAATCCTCTTTCTACTCCAATGGAACAAAACTTAAAGCTCACATCTATTGAAGGAAAGGAATTTGAGGATGCAACAAAGTATAGACAGCTTATAGGAAGTCTCATCTACCTCACTACTACCAGACCAGACATTTCATTTGCTGTTGGAATCCTCTCCAAGTTTATGCAAAAGCCTTGTGAGGGACATTGGTCTTCTGCAAAAAGAGTCCTAAGGTACTTGAAGGGAACTCAAGACCTTGGAATCAAGTATACACAGGTGGACGATTTCAGCTTGACTGGATACTCTGATTTAGACTTCGATGGAGACAAAGAAACTGGAGTATCTACTTCAGGATATGCTATGAGTCTTGGATCAAGAGCTTTCTCTTGGAGATCACGCAAACAATTAGTTCCAACAGATTCCACAACGGAAGCAAAATACATGGCAGCAGTTGAAGCAACGAAAGAAATTGTGTGGCTCAGGAAAATTCTTGAAGATTTGCACGTAAAACAAGTACAATCAACTCCACTCATGATTGACAACACCTCTGCAATAAAGTTGGCCAAGAACTCAAAGTTCCATGATCGTACTAAGCACATCATACTAAATATCATCTGATCCGACATCATGTTGAGGCCAAAACAATCCATCTCCGTCATTGTTCCACAAATGAGCAAATTGCAGACATCTTCACCAAAGCGCTTGGAAGAGAAAAGCTTGAAAGATTCAGAACGATGCTTGGACTCACCAACATCCCTTCAGATTAAGGGGGGGAATTGTTGACACCTAATCCTCAGCGGTTGGGTGTACCCAAAATGTGAACAGTCATCAAGTAGATGAACTGATCAGTCACATTCCTGTATATAAACAATAGTTACCTAAAGAAATAAATAAATCAGTTTTCTTCTGCCAAGTCTGGAGTTACCCTGGCCTGACAACTTACATAAGGAATTTTCTCCTCCCACAACTTGGGATGCTTGCCGCAAAAGCCTTGTAGTAAGCGTATCAATGTACGGTTGAAAACCTATGTTTCTATGTAGGCTTGCACATGAAATTTCATGCACCTCTTCAACTTGGTTTCCATAATTCTCCACTAAATTGTGCCAAACTCTCAAGGAATGTGAGGGTCTCGATCAAACATAATGGACGTGGGTAGCCCAAAGTGGACACATACAAATTGGAAGAAGAGATGAGTAGTCTGCTCTGCAGTGACCTACTTTTTAGAAGGCATTAATTCAAAGATTTTCTAAATCAATCCACCACGACATACAGATAGTCATGACCTCTCCTAGGTAAAGGCAAAGAGCCTACAATATCCATTGTTAAACTTTCCAATGGATGAATCAGAACATGGATTGGTGTGTAGTGCTTAAATTTTCTATTAGTGGGCTTGCTAATTGAACACAACACACATCCCTTTACATATCAAGTCACAACATTTTTCGTGTGAGGCCAATAATACAACCTCTATAAATGACACAAATTTTTCCATACACCGAAATGACCTAACACAAGGGAGGTATGTGCCTCCAAGATTACATGTATTCATTCATTGTTGGGGATACAAAGTTTGCCAAAGTGATAAAATAACTTTCCCCATGAATGGTAATTATCCACCTATGATCCATGAGTTAGATTTGCATAAATATCCTTAAAATCATCATCAAAAACATATTTCTCAACATAACTTTGAAAAGATAAAGAGGCATTTTGCAAAAATATAGATGCAGAAATAGGAGGGCGAGAGACATATCTTCCACTTTGTTGATGGTGCATTTCTTGTATTTTATTACCAAGTGAAATTACTAAAGGAACCCCATCCATCTAAAATGACATGTTTGTTCAATCTTTGTCTAAAAATGGAGATACTGCAAGGGTTAGTGATCTATGTGAATGATGGTCTCCTTGTCAATCAAAGAGTGCTTCCACTTGTTCACGCTTTGAACCAAGGCATACAACTCCTTGTCGTATGTGGAATCATTCACAATAGGTTGGGAAAATCTCTCTAAATTGTAAAATACAAGTTTCCTTTGTTTCATCAATATGAATCCCATGGTGTATCCACTTGGATCTGTATCAATCTCAAAATGTTGTTGGAGGTGAGGAAAGGCGAAAAAGGGTGCGATGTTGATCTTCTCTTTCCATGCATCAAAAGAATTTCTACTACTTTCCTTCCCAATGAAAGGTTTTCTTCACACTCGTCAATGCATGTAAGGGGGGTGCAATGATAGAGAAGACTGAAATGAACCTTCTCCAGTATTTTACTGCACCAAAAAACCTATGAACCTCTTTAACATTGGTGGATATATGCCACTTCCCAATCACATCAATTTTAGAACGAACTATTTTCAATTGTCCACCTCCGACAATGTGAACTACATCAACTTAAGAGGTCTCACCAAATTCGCACTTTGATATTTTGACATACAATTTTTATTTTTACAAAACATCAATCACTTTTTAAAGATGTCACAAATGATCATCCAATGTCCTATTTTAAACAAGATTGTCATCAACATACACAAGCACACAATCATAAAAAAAAGGCCTTAAAATATCATTTGTCATCCTCATGAATGTGGTCGGAGCATTGCATAGTCTAAATGGAATCACTAACCATTCAAACAACCCATATTTCAACTTGAATGTAGGTTTCCTTTAATATTGTTCTACAAACATGATCTGATGGTAAGGATTAAAAATTTTCAATTGATCTAACAAATCATCAATGTCACAGAGAGGGTACCGATTCTTCACTGTTATTTTGTTCAGTGTCGTTTAGTCTATGCACATCATCCATGGTCCATCCTTCTTCGACACCAACATGGTAGGTGACCAGCATCGAGAAGCACTTGGTCTTATGACCCTTTGGTTCAAGAATTCTAGTACCTTCTTCTTTATCTCCTCCATATTGATATATGAGAACATTTACGTACCGTTGTTGGGTAAAGAAGCATCGTGGTGCAAGTGAATCTCATGTTGGATCTTACGCTTCGAGGGAAACCCACTTGGTTCCTGAAAAAGACCATAATAGTTAGAAATAATTTCTTATGATTCATTTTTATGAGTGGGAGCACAATCTTTGAAATATTTAGATTTCTCGACATCTTTTTCTCTCACAACCATGAGAATGTAGCCTCTTCTGGAATTAATCAATCTCTACATCTTACCTACACTTACAAGACTAACACTAATTTTGGCGCGATGATCTCTAACAATTTATTCCACCTCATCTTTCATGAGATGATACTTGTTTTCATGGAAAAACAAAATTGCTTTCCTTTCATACAAATAAGGTCATCCTAATACAATACCACAAATATCCAAGGGTACAACATCAACATCAACCTCATTTACTAGTTTGGATGCAATAACAAATCTATCTCTACATGGCCTCGTTACATGTAATTTTTCTTTACCACACAAACAACCCCTATTTCATCTTGAATGTAGCCTTCCATTAATCATGTTCTACAATCTTGACCTCATGGTAAACACTGCACAAGTCCAATTTTGTGAATTAGATAACATTTTTCAATTGATCCAACAAATCATCAATGTGAGGGAGAGCGGTACCAATTCTTCACTGTTATTTTGTTGAGTGCCATTTATTCTATGCACATCATCCATGTGCCATCCTTCTTCGGCATTAACATGATAGGTGACCCACATGGAGAAGAACTTGGTCTTATGAACCCTTGGTTCAACAATTGTTGTACCTTCTTCTTTGTCTCCTCCACCTTGATAGATGACAACCTGTACATACCAATGCTGTGTAAAGGAGCATCCTACTACAAGTGAATCTCATGTTGGATCTTACTCTTTGAAGGAAACCCACTTGGTTCTAGAAAAAGCCGATGATAGTAAGAAATAATTTCATACAATTCATTTTTATGAGTGGGATCATAACCCTCGAAAGCTTTAGATGTCTCAAAAAAAATTTCTCTCACAACCATGAGCATGTAGCCTCCGCTGGAATTAATCAATCTCTACATCTCACCTGCACTTACGAGAATAACACTTATTTTGGCGAAATGAGCTCTAACAATATATTCTACCTCATCTTTCGTCAAATGATACCCTTTTTCATGGTGAAACAAAAAAAAATAGTAATGCAAATAGCAACTCGCTAATACAATACCACAAATATCCAAGGGCACAACATCAAGATCAACCTCATTTACTAGTTTGGATGCAATAAGAAATCTAGCTCTAGAACCCTATCAACAAATCTCGCTTGGAAAAATTGAGAAAAATGAGTCTCAAAGTAACGTTTCTAATTCCAAAACTATAACATTTGTGTTAAAAACCAAGAGATGTTTTTGTATATTATCTTGTTATTGAGAAAAACCAGTCTCAATTTTCTATAATTTTTCTCTGTCTCGGAATCCACAAACAAAAATCATTACTAAAACATGAAATGATGAAATCTAAAAAATAGGTTGTAAAGATTCATTTGTAGCTTCCAATATATTACACCAACTACAAATTTAAAGGAGGTTTTTGTTAATTAGCTTGTTTTTGACAAAAACACTTTTCTTTTTTCAATTTTCATCTCCATTTGGTCATAAAAGAGTTTTGAAGTTAACTGCTTAAACAGTAGAAAGCACAACGAATCCCTTGTAGCCAAAAAACAACAAGTTCAACCTTTGAATACTTAGGACCATCTCTTGTACTTTTGAATGTTTCAAACATGCATAAGACAACCCATGAATCATCAAATACCTATTCGAAAAGAACAACAAGAAGCATGGATTTGACCAAGTGTTGAAATATCTGGTTGAGACAAATAATTGGTAGATGATGCTTAAAACCTCATGAACCCTGTTTGAAACTCCAATTATGAAAAGAACTGCAAATCATTGATTTTCCTCATATCTCATATTCTTTGCGAGTAGCACAATAGAAAAATGCAGTAGTGAAGGTATAGATGTGAAAATGACTAGATGAGCACCCTATTGAAAATTTTGAGATGAACTTTGAGGTATTAAATACAAAACGAAAAAGAAAAACATACTTCTATAACCTGGAGGTCGTCAAGGTGCAAGAAACCATAGAAACTGTGAAGCACAATAAGAATGCACAGGGCAAGGAAGAAACACGATAGGTTTTTACACCTTTGTATGCGAAAATGATTTGACAAGGTTTGGCGTAGCTATAAATTTTCCAAATTAAATGACCAAGCTTGAAATTTACTACTATAACATAGGACTCTAACACTATGAATCCCTACTAAGCTAGATACTCTCCTAAAATCTAATCCAATATTTCATACAACATGAATGGCTGCAAAAGAAGAGCCACATAAAATGGCTTAGACAATTCTTATAAAATCGTCTCTCGAAGATATCACCTATAAAGCTATTGTCTAGAGCTACAAAAACATTTTTAAGGGAGATACAAGAGTATAATAATAATTCCAAATATTTCCTTTTCATATTATTATGGTGAAAATGAATATGCTTTAATTACAAATAACTAGGTCCATGAATACACACAACCCTATAATTGTACCAATCTTCCCTTCCCACACCCTCCTGCTTTAGAATACATGGTGCTACAAAACCATTTAAATACGTGAAATTTCTATGAGATTGCATAGCTAGCATTATCATGTGTATCTTGGTATGCTCTTTGATATCTTCTTGCACTAACTCCAACAGAAGGAGGTCCATAACCATTGCTTTCTTCCATATAATGGGTGTCACTTTTGTTTCCATATCCAACATCATTGTTTTCATATCCATAGATAGAAACAACTTCAACAGGCTATCTTGAAGGAGTTAGATAACCCCAAGAACTTTCTCCTACTACTGCATATCCTAATGGTCTAGAAAACATTCCATAGTGACTTATGGAAATAAGAGAATTTCAATATGGAGTAGGTATGGGAGTAACAACATAACAAACAATTCCAATACCCTATGTAGTTCTATTAGTGGGTACTATCCCACCAACAAAATTATTCTTCGTTTTAGTTCATGTGATATAGCATCTCTTTGAACATTTTTTTGTTCGTCCCTTGGTACAACCCTTTTAGCTTCAAACTATATACTATATTAATTAAGAAAGGTAAAAACTAACCATGCAAACCTATTGCAATCTGTTGGGTCCCTATAATACTAGTGATTACCCCATTACTATTGTAGTTATACCCCTTATTTATATTGTTGTGCCCCTATTACCCTCATATTGTTGTTTCTGTGCCCCATAGAATCCCTCTATTATTATTTTTGTGGCTTTATATTATTATTGTTAGGTCGGCTGGATTATATTGTGACTCCTTAGACTCCTATATATAGAAAGGAGGTTTTGTCATTTGTATTTTCCAAGAATTGTTCATTTATGTAATGTAAATGAGGTTGCTCCCTCGAAGAGGCTGATTTCTAAGGCGTTGATCTATCTTTTCTATCTTTTCTTGAGCTGGTTTCATAACATTTGGTATCAGAGCTTTGGATTCTAGGATTTCGCTGCTCCAAACAGGTCATCATGGAATTTTCGCTATAACTTTTTTTCTGTGATGTTTCAGAAGTCGCAAGAAAACCCCATTTGAGAAGAAATCGTGCTGAACCTTGGGTCTGAATTTCAGAGCTTTTCGCGCGATATTTGCAGAGATATGATCTGAGGAAGTTGGTCTTTTTGCAAACTCCTGAATTACATTCAAAACAGGTGACTTGGGGAAAATCGTCATAACTTTCTCTCTGGGGGATCAGATTGAACTTTCGTAAGAAGGTACAGAAAGAGGACGGACTATAGTTTCTTATGTGTGTGTTTCAGATTCAAAGGTTGACACAGTGACTCGTGGGACGTCGTACAAGTTCGCTCTACTGAACTAGTGTAAAAAGCAAGTCACTGTGGGAGATTTCACGTAACTCTTCCTTGGAGAATCCAATTTGGCTCAGACTTGTGGCATTCGAAAGAGGACGCAGAAGGCTACTATAGGTAGAAATTTCAGAACTAGATGATCCAAAATTATAGAGATACAACAGACTCAATATCAGGCTTCTATAAAGTGAAAAAAGGTGTGTAGTTTTTTTTTTAATTTTTGTGTAAGCTTGGTTTAACGGAATTCAAAGGGCATAGTAAAGCATTATTATCGGTAACTAATGCTCCGAGGAAAGAAAATGCAAACACCTAGTAAGGAACCTGAAAGCTCTAGCATGACTCATGAAGAAGAGGAAGAAATGCTACATGATATATCAAAATTACAAGAACAAGTGCAACAAATGTCACGCTCACAAAAGTTAACAGATGTTAAGATAAATGGCGTGGAAGCTAAGATAAGTGGCGTGGAATCTAAGGTAAATGGCGTGGAATCTAATATAAAGGGCATGGAAGCTAAGATGGATGATTCGAAGACAGATTTGAAGAGAGACATGGCAGATTTGAAGATAGATTTGAAGACAAACATGGAAGAATTGAAGAAGTTGCTACAAGAAAGGGTCACTAATGGTGAAAAGGTAGTAAAGGAAACTCATGATGAGAACAAAATAAATGTTAATCATGATTCCATAGATGCTAATGTTGGATCGAAGAATCACCATATTCCAAAAATCGATATGAGGAAGTTTGATGGCAAGGATCCCGCCACATGGATATTACAAATGGAGCAATTCTTCGATCTCAATAATGTGCAAAATGCACAAAAGGTACGTATGGCAACTGTATATTTGGAACCAAATCAGTTTTTATGGTATCAATGGCTTTGTTCTCGTAAAAAATTTATTGCTTGGGCAATTTTTACGGAAGAATTAGTAGCACATTATGAAGATACAAAAAGAAACACTTTTTTTAGCCAATTGATAAGTCTCAAACAAAAGGGTTCAGTAATGGAGCACATTGAGGAGTTCCAAAAATTGAACATAAGGGTAAAAGATATTCCAAAGGAGCATAGGATTGATGTGTTCATAGGGTCTTTAAAGGATAATATCCAACATGATTTTCGCCTTTGGGAACCTGATTCATTAGAGAAGGCATTCAGGTTAGCAAGAAAAATGGAAAGCAAAATTATGGCAACCAGGAAGCATACCACTCACAACTATAAAGACGGAAGTGTTGCTGCCCCTAGTCTTCCACAACCTATAAGGTTGACACCACAACAATTGGAAGAAAAAAGAGCAAAAGGGCTTTGTTATAGTTGTGATAGCAAATACACTAAAGGTCATAAGTGTGCTGAGAAGAAATTATTTTACATAGATTGTGAAGAGGAAGAAGAAAAGGAGCAAGAAAGGTCAAAAGTAGAAGATATACTCCAGGAACAAAGCCTAGATGAAGAACAAATAAATCCGACCATATCTTGTAATGCATTGGCAGGAATTACCACTCCTCAAACCTTCAAGATAGAAGGACAAATCAAGAAGAAAAAGGTAATAGTGTTGATTGATTCAGGAAGCACCCACAATTTTATTCATTGTAGGGTAGCAAAAGAATTGAATTGCTTCTTATATCCAGCACCAGAGTGTCAAGTGATGATTGCAAATGGAGGAACAATAAATTGCTCTGGAAAGTGACATAATATCAAGCTATCCATGGGAGAATATGTATTGACTAGCCCAATGCTTTCCATTCCAATGGGAGGTGCGGATGTTGTACTAGGAGTCCAATGGCTACAACCCTTGGGTACAATAGCTTTTAATTTTCAAGAACTTTTCATCAAATTTTCTATGGAAGGAAAGGAAGTTGAATTAAGGGGTATTGCAGGGAAACCAGTAAAGATAATCAGCTCTCATGGTATGACAAAGCTTCTAAAAAAGGAGCAAAGAGGTGTAATTGCACAATTATGCTCGCTAGATGTTTCCACATTGGAATCATCTATTTCTCCAGATCTCCAAAAAGTCCTGGACAATCATTCCAAGGTATTTGAGACTCCCAAGGGTCTCCCACCTATGCGTGATCATGATCATGCTATTCATCTGATTCCAGGAAGTGTTCCTCCAAAAATCAGGCCGTACAGATATCCCTATGTCCAAAAAAGTGAAATTGAATGTATGGTTGCAGAAATGCTAGAGGCTGGTATAATTCAACCGAGTCAAAGTTCTTTCTCAGCTCCAGTAGTATTGGTGCACAAGAAGGATGGATCATGGCGCATGTGTCTGGATTATAGGGAGCTCAACAAGCTCACTATTAAAGATAAGTTCCCCATTCCTGTTATTGATGAATTACTGGATGAATTGCATGGATCAATTTACTTCACCAAGTTGGATCTTCGTTCGGGATATCATCAAATCAGAAAGAAGATTGAAGACATTCCGAAAATGGCATTTAGAACTCATGAGGGTCATTATGAATTTTTGGTCATGCCTTTTGGCCTTACCAATGCACCTTCAACATTTCAAGGTTTGATGAATTCAATTTTCAAACCATTCCTTAGAAAATTTGTGTTAGTATTTTTTGATGATATACTAATCTACAACAAGTCTTGGAAGGATCATGTTGAACATGTTGACAGGGTGCTACAACTATTGGAGGAGAAACAATTATATGCAAAAAGATCCAAATGTTTCTTTGGATTCCAGGAGGTGGAATATTTGGGTCATATTGTATCTCATGAAGGAGTTAAGGTAGACCCTAGCAAAATTAAATCCATTAAGGAATGGAAAATCCCCACATCCATAAAGCATATGTGAGGATTTCTTGGGTTGACAGGGTATTATCGCAAGTTTGTTAAGGATTATGGGAGAATAGCAGCACCTCTAACAACATTATTGAAGAAAGATTCATTTTCATGGACTCTGGAAGCAACAAAGGCCTTTGAACATCTTAAAGAGGCAATGTGCCAAGCACTGGTCTTAGCTACACCGGCCTTCACAAAAACCTTTATTGTGGAATGTGATGCTTCAGGAAATGGAATTGGTGCTGTTCTAATGCAAGATGAAAGACCCATTGCTTTTGAAAGTCGTCCAATCAAGGGAAAGCTTTTAAGAAAAGCTATTTATGAGAAGGAAATGTTGGCAATACTCCATGCACTTAAGAAATGCCGACCCTACCTAATGGGAAGACACTTCAAGGTAAAAACAGATCATGATAGCCTTAAATACTTTTAGAACAAAGATTATCCTCTGAAGAGCAACAAAAGTGGGTCACAAAGATGTTGGGTTATGACTTTGAAATCATCTACAAAAAAGGGAAGCAAAATGTGGTGGCAGATGCACTCTCAAGAAAGGATGAGGATGTGGAAGCATTGTTGTGTGCCATTTCTATTATCCAACCAGATTGGATAAACGAAGCAAGGGAGGAATGGAAGAATGACGAAGAAGTGTGGGCACTTATTCGAAAGCTACAACAAGATTCCAGTACTTCTGATACATTTAGATGGCAAAATGATTCGTTATGGTACAAAGATCGCTTATACCTCTGTAAGAATTCCCAGCTAAAACAAAAGATTCTTATGGAATTGCACACTTCTCCCTTAGGAGGGCACTCAGGATTTTTAAAAACTTACCACAGGGTTAAGAAGGAATTTTTTTGGGATGGCCTTAAATCAGATATTCAAAAGTTTATGGCGGAATGTTTGGTTTGCCAGCAAAATAAAGTTGAAACAATTAAGACACTAGGTCTATTACAACCTTTATCCATTCCAAGCCAACGTTGGGAGGAGGTTTCAATGGATTTTATCACAGGTTTACCCAAGTCTGAGGGAAAGAGTGTCATCATGGTGGTAGTTGACAGACTTACCAAGTATGCACACTTTTGTGCATTATCACATCCATGTAAAGCCAGTACAGTTTCTACTGCATTTATGGAAACAGTTCAAAAGCTACATGGAAACCCAAAGATTATTGTAACTGACAGAGATCCCATTTTCACTGGAAATTTTTGGACAGAATTATTTTATTGTCTTGGTACTCAGTTAGCTCATAGCTCATCTTATCATCCTCAATCTGATGGGCAAACTGAGATAGTAAACAAATGTTTGGAAGGATATCTTCGTTGCTTTGTATCTGATAAACAGACACAATGGGTCAAATGGTTGCCTCTGGCTGAATGGTGGTACAACACTTCCTTCCATACAGCAACAAAAATGACCCCATTTATGGCACTTTATGGGTATCAACCACCATCCATCACATCATATTTAAGAGAAAATTCAAAGGTTCAGGCAGTGGAACATCACATCGAACATCAACAACAAGTCCTCCAACTCTTAAAGGATAACCTCGAGTTGGCACAAAATAGAATGAAACAACAGGTAGATCAACATCGCAGTGAAATAAGTTTTGATGTAGGTGATTGGGTATTCCTATGGCTACAACCATATAAGCAAATGTCCCTAAAGCAAGCTAAGAAGGATAATAAATTATCACCAAAGTATTATGGTCCGTACAAGGTGTTGCAAAATATTGGTACTATGTCATACAAATTGGAGCTTCCTGCAGCTTCTCGATTGCACCCAGTTTTCCATGTTTCATGTTTAAAGAAGGTTATAGGTGACAAGCTCCCAATTCAAACAATATTGCCAGAACTTGACGAGGAAGGAAAAATTATATTGGAACCGGAAGCAGTCATAGAAACAAGAACTCGACAACTACGAAATCGATCAATTTCAGAGTATCTTATCAAGTGGAAGAACTTATCCGCTAAAGATTCCACATGGGAGGATGAGAATTTTATGCAGAAGTATCCAGAACTACTCAAGCGTTGAGGACAACACTTTTTTGAAGGAGAGGGGCATGTTGGGTCCCTATAATACTAGTGATTACCCCATTACTATTGTAGTTATACCCCTTATTTATATTGTTGTGCCCCTATTACCCCCATATTGTTATTTCTGTGCCCCATAGAATCCCTCTATTGTTATTTTTGTGGCTTTATATTATTATTGTTAGGTCGGCTGGATTATATTGTGACTCCTTAGACTCCTATATATAGAAAGGAGGTTTTGTAATTTGTATCATTCAAGAATTGTTCATTTATGTAATGTAAAGGAGGTTTCCCCCTCGAAGAGGCTGAATTCTAAGGCGTTGATCTATCTTTTCTATCTTTTCTTGAGCTTGTTTCATAACACAATCAAAGAGGCAACAAAAAGTAGCCATTGAAAGAGAGAGCACCGATGCAGCCCTTCAACAATTCAAAAAAATGATTGGAAGATGTATATAACATATGATTTGAAAAAAAAACTTGAAGTATAATGTAGAAATTGATATAGACACAATAGTTAATATTAAAGAGCCAACAAGAAGAAAGAATTCACAAAGGAGTCACCCGCCCCACTCTTCATTAATTGAACCATAAATTGTTGGAAGTTGTATATTATACATGATTAGAAACCAAACAACATTTTTGAGCATCAAGATGCATAGTGACATACAATCTAGAAGCTATAACTATAAACATTTTGAACCACTAAATGTTGTAGGTTGCACACTTTTGCATTGTTTCTACCTAATAGGGTAGAAGCAGACTTCAATATTGTTCTTACTATTGATGTGTTGTAAAAGCTCACTATAAATAACAATATTGGAGATATGAAGCACTTGAAGAAAGAAATCATGTAAATATAGAAATTATATTATGAGCATAACAATATTTTTGCAAATTTCAGAGCTTTGGCATACCATGATATTTATGAAACACATCACATCTGAGAGATTCAATAATTCAAAAAGAGAATATCCTAACAAACTTCTTCCATAATGAAATCTAAACATCTCCATTTAAGGATATTCAATAAAATGATATCTTTGAAAATTTTGGTATACAAAAAATTGATTGTGAAAACCTTAGTGTGTATACAAGGGCTACTTCCACTTACCTATCCTCCTATTTCATAATTGTTTGGGACAAGGTTCTCGAGAAGACATCGTATGACAATAGGTACTAGAATGTAGAATTTGAGAGAGTAAACAATCTACATTGAAATAAATAGCCACCAATTTACAAAGTTCTCAATGTTGAATAAACTACAAGAAAGTTGCTAACAAAATCATACATTCCTTAATATGAAGTTTTAAATGACAAGTAATAAAGCTCAACATTATAAAGCTACCCACCTACTTAGAATTTCTTTGTTTGGCCTTTGATTAATGTTACATAGATGAATTTTTACAACTTGTTCTTGTAATTTCAATGGAAATATGGTTCAAGTGTAGGATAATCTAATGTGACATTTAAATATATGCTCAAAGTCATATCTAGACAATTGTTTAAATTTATGCTGAAAAATGATATTTTCAATTAATTCTATAACTACTAAGAAATATGCATTACATTTATCTTTGGAGAACTATTTAGAATGAAGGTGACATGACCAAAAAGAGAGATTATGTCTACCTATGATGCATGTCTTTCTATATATGATTTTCTAGTGACGAGAAATCTCACATAATATTTAAATGGATTCTTTCATAAGTGTATAATAAATATTTTTTGTGATTACTGGTGCAGGTAATTGTTCAAAAAAATTGTAAAGAAATAAAGGCATATACCTATGAACTAAGAACATTATGAAAAAAATTATTTTCCTATTACCATAAAATGAACATTATTCTTATTTTTAATAGGTATATTGTATCTAGGATATAGTCTACCTATGTTCAATAGTAATGAGATCAATATTGATAGAACATATGTTTCTTACTATTTTTTGTAATAATAGATATTCTTTGGGAAATAAATTTTTTAATTTAGTAGAAATAGGAGATCATACTAAATTGATGCAAATGCATCAATGTCTACGATGAGAATTTGAAAATAAGATAACAATAGTGATTATTGAACATTTGGATCAAGGCACATCGAAACTGGCATACTTTCTCAAGTGAATAACAAACTTATGATAAGGGAAAAAATATGATGGTATGTCCAATAGTCATCAAAGACATGGAAATAAAGTCTAATAATAGGGATATTTTTCCAAAAGTGGTCCTGCATGGAGCTGTAATCATTCGTTGGTGTTGTTGCATTGAAATTGAAGTCATTATTCTTTATAAATAGCAATAATTTTTTTGTTGATGCTATTCTGTAACATGTCTGAGTTGAAGTCACCAATAACTACAATTGGATATCTTCTTCTTGGTGCGTGATCTAAAATGTAGTCAATGAATTGAATGTTTTCTTTAATTGTTATATTTGGTTTACAATAGACATTTGTGAGTCTGATGTATTTATTTGAAAATGAAAAGTGGAGTTTGTTGATTTAATACGGTTTTCTGTATAGGTAAATTTATTGTCAATTACAATATTTTTTGTGGAGTATGTGAGAATTACATTTAAGTGTAATAGATGCATGTATTCAGATTATTTTACAGGCATTGGATTCGATGGATGTGACTTTTTTTTTTGTTTCTTGGAAATAAAGGATTTTAGCATGCATTAAATCATGGTAAGCAATAATATATTCAAAATGCAATGAGAATTTATGTGTGTTCTACAATCATATTGTCAAACAATGTTTTGTTTGTGTTGAATATAAACTATGTTCAAGTTTATAAGAAGCATTTTTCTTACGTATTTGAAGCTCAAAAACATGATTGTTAGTGATCTAGATCTTTTAACTTCAAGCATGCACACATAAATGCATATAAAAGAGCATATTAAAAAAATAACTTAACACACGAAAAATAAGTAGAAATCGTAAAGAAACCATGAGATCAAAGGCACACAAACAATTTGATTATGGAGTTTACCCAATGTGGGGTACGTCACCGAGTCCTACTCAAAGTGGGGAGTCCTTCTTTCATTAAGTGGAAGCAATGAAATGAGTTACAATCATCATTACAAAAATGAACATTATACCTCCAATTCAGATGATGGCCTGAAAAGGGAGACCTCATTTAGAGAAACGGACTGCATGGTTGGATGCTTGGCGTGAAAACATGAAAAAATGACTATAAACTTGTCAAATTTTAACACTCGCACTTCTGGCCCTCTAAGGGATCTTTTCACAGATGTTACTATGATCATGGGGCACCTGTCTCCGTGGTTGTACATCCAAACCAAACTGTATTCTTTTGAAAAATGTACAAATATTTTTTCAAAAAAAAAAAAAATCTCCCATCCACATTTGGTTTTTACAGTCTAGGACCCTTTCCGCTTACAGTCTCTAATCACATTTGGTCACATGTCATTAGCAAACCACCCCCATTTTTCACGCCTGTCAAAAATAACTTACACCCATTCTAGAAAATCCTACTGACTCCAATATCATCAGAAAGCATGGCTTGACCATTGTCGGTTCCATCTCAAGCTCTGACCTCATAATAGTTATATGTATCCTCCAATATCTATAACCCTCACTGTCACAACTATCTGACGTAATTTATTACAATATGTTCTTATATATTTCCCGAATCACCACATCGGGTGGATGACACACCTTTCGTGTTGACTTCAACAAATGTATTCCAAGAAAGAGGTGGTACCTTGGATACTCCCTCCATTAATAGGGATATCCTCGGGTGGCACATTGGGAACCATTATTTCCTATTAATGTCATCGGTTCCCTTAACATTCCACATCAACTCAAAACATTCATGTCAAGGTGGTGTCGTACTTAGTTATTGTTGTAGCATGTTCACATAGTTGAAGACCCCCACTTCACTAACCGCCTCATTCAATAGTGCTTATATTATTAGGGCGAGAGGTACCTGCCCCCAAAAATATACGCATACAATAACACCCATCCAGAGTACTTCACCAAGATATGCATAGGAAAATAATATTTTGCCAATTTGACCACAAAGCACCCCTAAGGGCGTAACCAATGTTCACCATCACCTATCAGCAAGTCAACAACCAAAAAGTTGACTAGAAACAAATCAATTGTTGTCTAATTGTAATCAGTTTCAATTATCCATCATAACGAGCGTGGGACATGCCTGCCTCATATAGAACACAACATTATTGAAGTTTTTCCATCAGAGAATGGGTATCATTTATACTGAGTCCAAGATTTTTCTCTACTCATCTCTGAAACAAGCTATCCTCTCTCTCAAAAAGATAATAAGACTCTCCAAAGAAAATTAAAACATTATGTATTTCGGCTATACATATGCTCCTAACCTAATACATAAAGGGACAAGTGTTAACACTGGAAAATCATACACCTACTAGTGTAATCCAGAAAACATTAAAAGTGCCCAGTAGAATGCACAAGTGGACATTTTTCCAGCGGAATACATCATAAATATTAAAAAAACAATGGTTCTCCTAAAGTCCAAAGTTTATAAAGGAAATCAATTAACACCTCACATATATTTCTTTGATAAGCATGCACATGTGTCATATCATCAAAAAATCTGTGCGGTTGCAGAAAAGGTGACCCAACAGTCCAGGACCACTCTACACACTTGGAGCTAATTTCTTGATATGAGATCGGCCTAGTACATCCAAATTCGAGTCACCTTGGAGAATTAAAACCCTCAATCGAATCCTCTTATCCTACTCATGTGTCTTTATCATACATGTACCAAGAAAGGGAAGAGGGTTTCAAAAAACTATATATAAACAAGCCATGGGAGAGGCAGAAGAAGAGACATTGTTATGCTGGCCGAATTGCTTGAACCACCATTTCATTGTGCAACCAAGGAAGTGAAGAGCACTAGCATGTTGGACAAATTGCTTCTAAGCAACCCAATATCCTAGTGAATGAAGATAAATTCACCCTTTGGAGAGTCTTCACAATTCTTTGAGAGAGAGTTGAAACTTTCAAAGAGATTGAGGGAAAAAAACATCTTTGTTGAGTATTTTTTGAGCTCTCTAGCTCAAGGAATCCTCTTCAAGTGTTCTAGTATTCTGATTGTATTCAAACTATACAACCAACAATCAATAAAGGGATATTTGTCCATATACTGTTAATGTGTTTTCTCCATTTAAGCATTGTTATGTTCATTCACCTCTTTGTTTAAGTTTATGTTTTTGTATGCATTGTATCCATTATTCACAATGTTGTGTTTATTTATGTTTTTCCACTAACAACACCAATTTTTATTGTGATCCTTTGCAGGTAACAATCCAATGCTAAGGGGGTGGTTTTGGTAAACTTGTGCTCCAAAACCACTACAACAACTATAATGATTTTCAGGGTCATTTTCTTCATTGTACTGAATGAATTGTTTGACATACATACATTTTGTTTTTCTTGGTTGCTACTTTTGTGGCCGAATTGGAAGAAGCATATTCTAACAAGAAATATTTTTTAAGTTTAGCAGGTTGTATGACATTTCTATGAATGATTGACATGCACATAATATCTGCATAGTATCAAGTTCTTATTATAGGAGAATAGGTATTTTGTATTGTATAATGTAACAAGTGTCATTCTTCATAATTGTAGTTGAGTCATGATGTAATGTATTTGTCAAAAGAAAGAAAAATGAATTTTATTATTAAAGAAATTAACTTATTAAAGCAAAGGTTTCATTCTTGGGTCAGTTTTTTTTAAGTAAAATCATCCATTGAAGAATTCTAGGGTTTATGTCAAGTGTCGTTGTCCATGTCATAATGTAAAACACACTTCTTGGGCTTGATTTGTCAAGAAATAAATTTATTTTAACGTAAAATAGGTCATTTATGATAGCTCCACCATGTTGGCCTCAAACTGACAAGTTGGCCTAACTGAGGGGAAAAATATCCTATATAAAGGAAACAACTCAACTTCATTTGGAGCATTCACTCACTAAGTTTGATCTGCAACTGTTGGTGGTAGTAAAAAGTGTAAAATTCAAGGAAGAAGGTGATAAGGGATATAGAAGGAGAAGGAGGTATATATCACGCACAAGAAGTCAAAATTATGCCTATATTTCTCACATGTGTGAAGCTATAAAGCTTTTGGAAGGGATGAAGTTGCGAAAATATAGTTGGGCCAAAATTTTGGAATTTTGGGGGGCCAAAATTCAAGGTTTTTGTTGGGTTGAAGTCGTTGGATAAGAAGAGGTGATTGAAATTTGCTAAATTAAATTCGAAGGATGACTTGGTGAACAATGAAGATTTTTTTCTAGGGTATTTTTCTATCACAACTTGAATTTGCTAGTCGAACAGTTGGACTAGGTTTCCCCTATAGAGGGTTTTAGCTCGAATAGAGTGTGTACATCTGGTGTGTTGATCTTTGTGTTTTAATTTTGATGATTTCTTGGTGAAACATAGATAAAATAAGAACTTAATAAAGTTAATAGAAGCACAAATATATAACAAGTAATTATCCACATAAGAAAATATTTATGCCTTTCTAGTTTTCTAACGTGGTATCAGAACTAACGTTAAGAAGAAGAAAGCAGAATACTTAATATCTATTTGAAAGAGATATAAGGAAATGGGTTTCAAGGAAGGTCACAAGGAGTAGAAGATAAAAATATTAAAATCTCAATGAACGGAGAAAGTAAACTAGAATGAGCCTCCAACTATAGGGCATGGAAAAAGAGGATGGATATTACGCTCGTCAAGCAAAAATTTTTGGACCTTGTTCAAGGAAAAGTCAAGAAGCCTACAGATGAAGAGGAGAAAGATTATTTTAAACTCTACTCAAGAAATGTATCATGATTTCTAAAAATGATTCACCGTCAATAACATTGTTCAAATAGAAAGCCTCAAGAATGAACTAAGAATGATAAAGATGAGAAGAGACGATACTATATCATCCTAATTTGTAAGGATATATAGAATAAGTGATGAAATCCAGAATTATATGAAGTTGTACTAGAAAAGGAGCTCATAATTTTTTCTCTTCTAGGACTACCAAACGCTTGGAGTTCTTTTTCATCAGGAATTAGCAGTTGGAAGGATACTCCAACATTCAAAAAAATGTGGAATCCATGCAGCCAAGAAAAAGCTAAAATACCATTAATAAATAACAAGGATGAGGATGAAGAATAAAACACCTTTAATTCTTATTCTTCTTGTCACAAGAAGAAGGGAACCTTCAAGAAGTTCAAAGGACCAAAAAATAGAGTTGAGCTATCCAAGATTGAATTCAATAACTGTCATAAGATGGGCCATCCGACAAATCAATGCCCTAATAATTCTAGAAATAAGAAGAGAGATAGGGAACAAGAAAACATTAGTGATGGAGTTCCATATAAGAAGAACAAGGTTGAAGAATTGAAAGTCAAAGGATTATACTACTAAGTCCTCTCTAATATATCCCTCTTATCCTTTTATTCTATGTTTTGTATTGTTTTCCTTTATGTTTTGATTTCTAGAGTTCGTTGGTCTAACATATCTTATTAGAATATTTTTTTAATTATTTTGATAAGTTGTAGGTGTCCCTTAGAAAACATAAATTAAGAGTGATCCTCCACCATTTTACGAAAAGATGAGCGTTTTTTTCTTTGTTTAAATTGTTCATGTTTGGTTTCCTCCTCACATCAATTTTGTTTGTATTGTATGCTAATAGCCTTTCTTTATATTTTTCCTCAGTTAGGAAAGGTTACTGAATGCTCATATATTATGTAGGATACTTCAAAGGATAGAATTGAAGCATGGAAGAAGTTTTGTTGGAAAGGAAGCCCGCCAAGATTTGATGTCTCACAATGTTTGTTAAAGAACAATTCGAGATATGTATTAAACGACAAGTTCTTCTAACGAGGTTCTCTTCATAGAAAATGTATGCTCATTTTGTTTTGAAGTTTCCTTTACACAACTCACATCATTATGTCCAGGGTTTTGAATCTTAAATATTATTGTTAGGGTGATTAATCATTAGATTAAATATACCATTTTTATATTATCACTTTGATCATTCTTGTGAAACCATAACCTTTAGGGTTCACTATAAAACCCTAAAATTCTTGTTTCTATGGGTATGTAAATGTTAATAGCATTAAATCCCTTGTCCTCATAGCGTTGTTGATGAAGTATATAAATCCTATTCGTTTGATGTTTAGGGTTTTATTATTGTTTCTATAGAAACCCTTGTTCTTTAGGGTTTTTTGTTAATGTCTAAGTAATATATTGAAACCCTAGATCTTTAGGGATTGGTTAATTAGGGTTTATAAACAAAGCCTTTGTAATAGTTATAGGAAGGTCATACGAATGAAACCCACAGTGCGTATTCTTTTAGCTTGATTGAAATTGTTACATATCTAGCTTTGATATATTGTTGTTTAGGGCATGTCAATGTTAATAATTGTAAAACCCTAGTCCTCATAGGGTTGCTGATGAAGTATATAAATCCTATTCTTTTTATGTTTAGGGTTTTATTATTGTTTCTATAGAAACCATGGTTCTTTAGGGTTTGTTTTTAATGTATATGTTATATATTGAAACCCTAGATCTTTAGGGATTGGTTAATTAGGGTTTATAAACAAAAACTTTGTAATAGTTATAGGAAGGTCATACGAATGAAACCCTAGGTGTGTATTCTTCTGCATAATTGAAACCCTAGCTCGATTGAAATTGTTACATATCTAACTTTCATATAATGATGTTTGTATCTAGGGTTTACCCATGTAAGTAGTGATATAAGTCTCTAGTATATGATAATGCATCCTAGATTTGTATATGCGAGTATGCTAACCTATTTTTTGATGCCCATGCTTTAGTTTGTAAAATCTAGGGTTTTTAATAAAACCCTAGTCAAGATTTATAATCTAGGATATGGTGATATTGTTTTTTATGTGATTTACTTTTGATGATACAATCTAGGGTCTGCAACTAACACTACTAGAGTCTAAAATGTAATTCTAAAACCATATTGTTTGAAACCTTAGATATATTGTACTATGATTGGTTTATTATTGAATTATTGAAGCTTTATGTCTTGAAAATGAAGTCTACGGTTTATGTAAAAACCCTACCAAGAAGTTGAAGACTATAATATAAAATGATGTGTCTCTCACTGATTATGAACCTAACTAGGTTTAGCTATTCTATTTGTAAAGTTTGATTGTTTGATGTTCCCATTGTAATGACATAATGAACATATTAGAGTTTCCTTCATGCTTTTGTATATTTGTATTTGTTTGTACTTCCTATTGAAGTTTTCTAGGTACATAATCTTCAAGATTTTGCAGATATTTGTAGTAAAATATGATAATGAGCATGATGTAGAAAACTATAATAATGATGAAGACATGAATAAATCCTTGAAAGTGTAGCACCCCTATGTTGTTATGTAAATATATTATTTTTTGTTTATTATTAGACTATTTATTATTTGGCCAGTAAGCCAAAAAAACAAACTACTTTTTTGAAATTATATTTTGAATAAATAAAATTAGGAATCAAGATGGAAAACGTTGTGAGAGATTTGTATTTGAGAAGATTTCCAAATCTGAAAAATATTCAGATTATCATAATTTAAAAAAAAAAAAAAACAGATTTGTGGGAGAGAAAAACATATTTAAAAGGAAAAAGAAAATTTAACCTAGCTAAGGTGTAAGCATAACCCTGAAAGGAAGGACCCTACCAAGGAAACATTTGCTGAAGATAAATTTATAGAATACATTGCTGGAATCATCAAGAGGTTTTTCTATTCCAGGAAAAAAATATATTGTCAGTGGGAACCAGAGGAGATTGGTTCAAGGTTGGGAGGAAAATATCTTTCCCAAAAGAATTTTCGAGCTAGGATCATTATTCCAACGAGGACTTTGGGTAGGGATTATGTTGTTTTATTTTAGAAACGAACTGATTGCTACGTTGATTGATCAATTGTAAGTAGGGCTTTGATGTATTTCTTGTAGAAATGAACTTCCTACCCTATGTATTGATTTGTTAGGGGAAAAGTATAATTATTGCTTTGTGATAAAGAAGTAGGAGATTTCAAGAGATGTTATGTACGTAATTTTAGATAGTGGTATTATGCATGAAATTATGGTGGAAATAGTATTCAAAGGATGATATAAAGCTATTGGAATTTGTATGAAAGCACTTGAAATTTTATTATGTTGCAATAGTTTTAGTAAAGATGTAATTTTAATAAATAAATAGATGAATCATTTTTTCAAAACTGTATGAATTATCGTTTATGTTAATATCATTATGAATGATTTTCTTGTAGGAAATAAAAATAAGAAATCTAAAATGAACATGATTAGGTTACTCTTGAAGAAGGAGATTGAGACCATTGTATGCTTTTAAAGCTAGCAGATTTATAGACGAAATGGAATAGGAAAATAAAAGACAGTGATCTATATTATGCATGCAAGGGAAGATTCCCCTGATTATGAGTGTATAAAAGTAATGTATTGGACTCTACCACATGCATAGGTGAATTTTAAGCTAGTAATATTAATTATCAAAATATGTTAGATATGAATTGGAAACCAGAAGTTTAGAATTAATTTGTAGAGGGTTGACGTGACTGGAATGATGTGGGGTTGAATGAGTAGCTTAGATTCTATTAAGAAATGGTAGAAAGGAAGTTTGTGCACAATTATCACTAGTTGGAAAATAGCTAGTTTGATTGTATGAATTTATGTGGTGTGCTATTTTAAGTTTGGGCATTAGTTTGGGTTGCTAGTAACACCCATAACCTATAAGAGTAGTGGAATATCTTAAGGTAAGTGGTGGAGGACTTAATAAATTAGTGAAAGATATCCACCAAGGACTCAAAATCCTTCGTTATGTTTTTAATCTACTGTCAAAAAGTGTGGCGGTGGCCAATGGACTAAAGATAACAGTGGGGTTGTGATAACCTCCATTATTACAACAAGGGAGGTTGGGGCCATAGTTTCACTCAAGGCCAAATTAATTTGGCATAAGAACTAGTTGAAACTCTCATATATAATGGTTTTCAATTTAATAATGCGTGTTTTCACTACTCCTAGAAAGAGACAGGTGAAAAGTTCGTTACGTGACGGGGTCATTAACTAGTAGATGACGGAAGGGGTGGTGAAATTGGTTATATATATCTAGCAAAACTAAAACTTATATGCTAACACACTCACACCCTTCTGAAATAACTTGTTAACCTCTAAATATGTACACTATCATAGAATATTTTATACTATGTAAAGCAGGAATTGATACTCATAGACCTGGTAAAATCGTTAATAGAAAATGATATTGAACACAATTTATTAGGGAAATATTATTGTACAGCCGCCTTGTAGGCTAGCTATGAACAAATAGAAAGGAGAAGTCAAAATTATTCCATAATTCGAGCTACATGATGAAATGTATAGTTCCATGTTTACAAATTCATCGTTAAATAAACAAGAGCCAAAATTGGAAACATTCACCAGTTTCATCATTACAGAGATAAGTATAAAAGTCTGGAAACATTCACAGTTTCATATTTATAGAGATAAGAGTAGAAACTCGAAAAATCCATTGATGTATATTTATAGTAACAAAAATAAAAACTGGAAACATTTACAGTCCCATCATTATAGAAATGGGAATATTAGGGAAATGAAAAAAATCACTGAATTATTGTTCCAAGGGACAAGAATAAAACTAGAAATATTTATAGTTCCAACATTACGGAGACGAGATTAAAAACTATGAAAAATGTTACAGCGAGTTGGGTTGAAACCTTAGCCCGCCCTCTTAACCAAGTGACAACATAGCATGTGATTTTGACCTACAACCTCCAAACTATAAGTCTATGAATTCCAATTGATGAAGCGCAACACTATCTAGAACCTCATAGGAGCATAGAGGTATGTTCCCTCATGGATGTTCTGAGCCAGGGTAAATACATATCAAAGTGAAAGGGACAACCATCTAGACTAAAAAATCTAACGATTTTAATGCAGGAAGTAACCACCTATAGAACTGAAGAGGGGCAGGGATTAACCATATGCCCAAATTTGAGATGAAACCACAAATAAGGGGAACTTCATTGAAGGCACCGCACAAGGAATTGAAACAAATAAATTAAATTTGAAATAGAACGGCAAAAGAAAATTAAAAAAGAAATCACAAACAAGTTAAGAAGGGACATCAATGAATTTTACCTGTACAAAATAATTTGCACAACCTATCACCTTCTAGCTACCTGTAGCAAAAATCACAAATTAAACCCCATGAAAGTTATTTAAAAAAAGAGTAGAAATGCTACCAGGGAGCGATTTAAGAGCAGACTTTTCATGAAATCGTACAACAAATAAAAATACAAACTTACCCTTACTTGTTAATTGATGGAAGAACTTTCCTCCGATAGAGATGCATTTATGGGTGAGTGGAATCCAAAAACGGGAGGCACCTATGTGTATCCTCCAAGCAACATGGAGAAAAAGAGAGAAGGTTCAAACCCCAGAAGCTAATGTACTTGAAGAAATATGTGTTCAAAGCCTTAAGACAACCACGCAGAGTAGCCATACCTATAAGAGGTGCAAAGGCCTTAAGCCACCCAAGTAGCAGGATTGCCTCCCATAACTAGAGTACAGACCTACAAAATAGAGAAATTCCTCACGCATATGACAAAAATCATGTAGGAACAGTGGAATAGAGTCTTTTATTAGGCTGAGATTTTACCTAGTAAAACATAGTTGTCATGAGAGCACCAGAGAATTAGCTAGCAAGGGAAAAAGATGTAATGAGAAACTCTGGATAGAGCCTTATATCACCCTTGCAGAACTCTAGCTGTTGTAGTGAAAATATTACCAAGGGAAAGGAATACAATGGGGCTATGGTTAATACAAACACATGATTACCATAAATTAAACTTGCATAAATATCCACCCTTGATTATTGATCCCTCGAGTATGGAGCAGGCACATGAAGGGTGTGGCTTTCATGTGAATGGAGAGGAGGTGTAAGCAGGAGAGTAGAGGAGTTAGGAATTAGTATCACCACATTTATCGCATAGTTAGCCTCCTTACCCTAGAGACATATTTAACATAGTTAATGATGGTTTCACCCTATCATCAAGGATGTTAATGTTTAGGATATAATTATAGTGTTAATATTTATAACTTCAACCTTAGCTAAGTATGCCAATGCGGGGTTAATAAATGAACGATAAATTCCCACATACCACATAATTGGGAATGGAATGATCTTCATGAAGGTGCCACACTATTGAACGCTGCATTTTAAATTCAATCACAAACATAACTTAATGGCTATGTTCGAAAAGGTACACATCATCCTTATGGCATTCAACATTATTTAAGAGCATATTAGAAAATTTTTTATTTCTACATTTAAAAGAAAAAGAACTCACCTAGTACATGTAATGAAGGTACATATTACAATATGTCATCCTAGGTGTATGACACATGGTATAAGAGCTCCAATGACTATACTAGGCCTCCAAGGCACCATCATAAAAAAATATAAGATACTCATAGAGATTGTATGCTTCATGAATCATAAGGTACTGCAGTGGAGTAGACTACAGCAGAATGACAGAAAGGTCTCCTCCAACTCATATGCATGGTGTGGATTTGTGTGTGGAATTGGGGGAAGGCAGCACTTCACTACCATATCAGTTGGTTGATACAGTGAAGAATCTAGAACAAAAAATAGTATAACTTCAAATTAGTAATGAAAAATTACTGAAGTCCCTTGAAATGCAAGAAATAATGTTGAGAGAGTGGATGGAAAAGTCCAACCACAAAAGCACTAAGTTGGAATGGCAAAAGAGGAAGAAAAGTGAAAAAAAATCTACAAAATCTGAAAGTAGAGGGGAGTCGGGTCGGATATGTCCAAAATTATGGAAAGGAAAGACGAAGATAGAGTTACAAGGTGAGTTTAGGAATATTAATCCACTTAGCTTTGAGGTGGAGAAAGACGATAATGCAAAGGCTTGGCTATTAAATATGATCAAATACTTTCAGGTGTATGAATATGAGAGTAATTTGAAGGCTCGTCTGGTCATCTATCAGCTGCACTGTAACGCTACGTTGTGGTGAGAAGAGGTAAAAAAGCATACATTTTCTGGAAGAGAAGACAATTTCTTGGGAGGAATTTCAAAAACAATTTAAGTCATGGTATCTTAGTGACTATGCATTTTTTATTAATTTATCTAAAATTAAGCAAAGTTTTTTGGTAGAAATCACATAAGAGAATTTTTTGGCCTACGCTTTTTGAACCATCAAGTGTGGTTCATCATGAGGACCAGATGATCTTAGTGACTGTTACTATGATGATCATGCCAAAGAATTCCATGAATTAAAGTCAGGGAAACTAACCATGGACAAATTCATCGTAAATTACCAACCTATTATGATATGGACCATATATTAAAGAAGAAAAGGCCAAAATACAATGATTCTTAAATTGTTTACCCACCTCTTATAAAGAGAGAATCGAGTTTTATGAACCAAAATCAATGGATGAAGTAGTAAGGAAGGCTAGGTTGTGTTATCAACAATTCAAGAATAGAAGTGAGGGTGGAAAGTCATGGAAAAACAACAATAGAAGCAAGGTGGGAGGGAATTTTAAAATGAAAACTCCCTCTTACCCTAAGAATTTTGGTAAATATAAATTAAGGAAGAAGTTCTGCAAAGGAAATGCACCTCCACCAACACAATCTTACATGGGATCAAAATGTAAAACACTGTACAACAAGAAGAATAGTGGAAAAAAATACTGAGAACCATTAAAATGGTGGGGCTATGGTAAGTTTCATTAGTTAACAGACAGCCCACATAACTCTAGATCTATCCAGAATATTCAAGAAATCCAAAAAGAAATGACAATGAATGAATTTGCTAGGAATATTCCTAGGATTAGTACAACATTGGAAGACATGAAAGTCAAGCATTAATATACCATGATTGAAAACGAGGTACTATATTGAACCTAACTATGTCTCTTTTAATTGATCCAGGGGCTAGTCTATGTTATATGATCCCCCAAATTGTAGAAAAGTGTAATTTAAAATGTAAAAAATTCAAGAGTGCTTGGTTGCTCCAGTTGGCAATGGGTACTAAAATAAGCGTAACCATTGAAATCAAATAATGTGTTATTAGTTTAAATGGGCATCCCACTAATATAAATTTAAATATTCTTCCTTTCAGGTTCTATGATGTGCTAATAGGCATGGATTGACTAGAAAAGCATGGAGTTGTTATAAACTACTTAGAGAAAAGAATCCAATGTGTGGGTGAGGGTGGACAAACTTGGTTAATTAAGGGAAAACCAAAACTAATATCAGTTCAACAAATTACAAAATTACAACTTAAAAGAAGTGATAGGAAAGGGTGTTAGTTGCATATGGTGCTAGTAGAAAACAGTGAAAAATTAACTAAAAAAGAAAGATTGAACAATTTATAGGTTAGTAAGGCATTTCAAGATGTTTTCCTAGAAAACATTTTACGACTACCCCCACATAGAGATATAGATTTCAACATTGACTTAGTGCTGGGGGTTGTTCTATTGTATAGATCGCCGTATAGGATGAGAATACAAGAGTTACTGGAATTAAAAATGCAGTTACAAGATTTTTTGAATAAGGCATATATCAGGCCTAGTGTCTCACCCTAGGGGGCATCAGTACTCTTTGTAACGAAAAAAGATGACACCCTTAGTCATGAGTTGAACAAGTTAATAGTTAAAAACAAATACCCATTGCTTGGAATGGATGATCTATTCTATAAGGTAAGAGTGGTGAAAGTATTCTAAAAATTTGACTTAAGAACTGGTTATCACTAGTTACATATTAAGAATGAAGATATATATAAAAAAACCTTTAGAACTAGATATGGTCATTATGAGTTTGTTGTGTTACCTTTCGGTCTCACAAGTGCACCAACAACTTTTATGTGCCTGATGAATAACATGCTTCATTCGTACCTTGATAAGTTCAGACTCATATTTATATATGATCTTTTAGTATATTAAAGGAGTGAGGAAGATCTCATGGAGAATTTCAGGATAGCGCAACAAACATTAAGAGAGAATCAATTGTATGAAAAACTCAGCAAATGTGAGTTTTAGAAAGACATGATACAATATTTGGGGCAGATTAGTTCTAAGAAACGATTCACTATGGATCCTAAAAAGGTTAAGACCATCATGAATTGGCCTATGCCAAAGGACATATCAACAGTACGTTCATTCATAGGAATTGTAGGATACTATCACATATTTATAGAATCCTTTTCTAAACTAGCCTATCCTATCATATCTTTGTAGAAAAAGGGTATAAAATTTGAATGGATAGCCAAGTGCGACGAAATGTTCGATAAGCTAAAGAAATTATTAACCACAACTCCTATAATAAAAATTGAAAACCCCAATAAATAATTAGGTTTGTGTATAGATGCATGTTTGGAGCATCTTATACGAGTACTAATGCAAGACAATGCAGTAATAACATGTGGGTCCAGAAAGCTGAAATTACATCAACATAATTATGCAATGTATGATTTAGAATAGGAAGCGGTAACACATGCAATCAAAATTTGGAGACATTATGTTCTAGGGAAAATTTTTACTTTGGTGACAAATTTATCAGTCTAAAATATTTTTTCAGCCAACCCAACTTAAATAGAAGGCAAACAAGATGGTTGGCATTTCTCAGTGAATTTGAGTGTGAAATAAAACATATAAAAGGAAAAGAAAACAAACTAGTCGATGCTATCAACAAACATGCACATACTGGGTTGGGAATGTTTGTTAGTAAGGTAAGTACATATTTTATAGAACAAGTTAATCAATCAATACCCTAAGACACTCAATATTTGGAACTGCAGTAAAAATGCAAATTATAGGATATGGAGAGACTTCAGAAAAAATTATCACATATTGAAATAGGATATATGTCCCTAATGTGAGTACATTGAAACAAACAATATTAGATGAATACCACAAGAAACCTTATGTATGCCATCTTGGATATTAGAAAATGATCACTGCATTAAAAAAAGATTTTATTTTAGTCACGTATGAGAATATATGTGGCAAAATATCTAGCAAAATGCATGAAATGCCAGCATGTCAATGTAGAGCATCAATATCGTGGTGGATTATTGAACCCCCTATCTATACCTGAGTGGAAGTGGGAAACAATTTCAATAGATTTTATTACCGGAACACCGTGAATAAAATTCTAGCATGATTCTATCATGGTGGTAGTAGATGTTTTAACTAAATAAGCACACTTCATACTAGTACAACCCACATTTGGGACTGCCCAAATTGCTAGTACTTTAATGAAAGATATCTTTCATTTACATGGGGTACCTAAAGTTATTGTATCAGATAGAGATGCTACATTTACCTCCAAATTTTAGAAAGCATTTTTTGGGGGTATAGGAACATAATTGAATTTCAACACTACATATCAATGAGAAACCGATTACAAAATAGAAAGGAAAAATCAGATTGTTGAAGACATATTAAGAATGTATATTATGAATCAGCCCACAAAAAGGGCAGATTTTATGCACTTAGCAGAGATTTTCTATAACAATAGGTATCAAGCTACTATTAAAATGAGTCCTTTTGAAGCATTGTATGGCAGAAAGTGTCATATGCCCCTTAGCTGGAGTCAACCAGAAGATAAACTTATATTGGGACCAGATGCTTTGCAAGAAATGGAACAAATAGTGTGAAAGATACATCAGAATATAAAAATAGCTCAAGACCAACGAAAGAGTTGTGCAGAAAAGAAAAGGGATGATAAATAATTTAGCGTTGGGGACCATGTATTCTTGTCGATAAAACCCAACAAAAGTACTTTACAAACAAGAACTTGTGCCAAGTTTGAACCGTAATTCTGTGGGACTTTTGAAATATTGGACAAAATTGGGCCAGTACCATATCAGCTAGCTCTTCCCAATCATATTAAAGTGCATAATGTATTTCATGTATCCTTATTAAAAAAATATGTCCATGACAGTTCTCATGTAATTGACTAGAATTTGGTATCGGTAGAACCCAAATGACATTTCCCACCAGAGCCACTCCATATCCTAGATTAGAAAGGAACCAAGCTACAAAATCGAGTCATCGCTCAGGTTAGAGTACAATGGAAGTAATTTACCCCTGAGGAGGCTACATGGGAGTGGGAGGATGCTATGAAGGAAGGGTACGAGTACTATTTCAGTAAGGAACAACTAAACAAATAAAATGTAATAACCATCTATTGTTATGTAAGCATCTTCTTTGTTGTTTATTATTAGACCATTTTATTATGTGGCGAGTAAGCCACAAAAAAAAACTTGATTTTGAAAATGATATTTTAAATAAATAAAATAAGGAAATAAAGGTAGAAAATTTTGGGAGAGATTGTATTAGAGAAACTTTCCAAATATGAAAAATACTTGAATTATCATAAATTTCTTTAAAAAAATAACTCAATGGAAGATAAACACCGAGGGAAAATATCTATGGGAGAGAATAACAAATTTTAAAGGAAAAACATAAAACAACCTGGGCTAAGGGGTAAGTAGAACCTTGAAAGGCAGGACACTGCCAAGAAACATCTGCTGAAGATTAATATATAACACATTATGGGAATCATCAAGAAGTTGTTGATTCCAAGAAAAATTTCTCTACTCATGGGGAACCAGAGGAGATTGGTTCAAGGTTGTGAGGAAAATCTATTTCCTAGAACCATTTTCCATCCAGATGAATTACCCCACCAAATACTTTTGGTAGAGGTTTTGTTGTTTTATTTTATAAACGAACTTGATGTTATGTTGATTGATCAGTTGTGAGTAGGTGTTTAGTGGATTTCCTGTAGAAATGAACTTGTTGCTATATGTATTGATCTATTATCTAGAAAGTATAATTATTCCTCGCTGATAAATCAAGTATCATATTTTTATCTAATTAACTACTCCATAGATGTTACGTCTATTATTTTAGCTTGTGGTATTATGAATGAGATTATGGTGGAAATAGTATTTAGAGGATGATATAGAGCTATTAGAATTTATATGGAAGTACTTGAAATGTTATTATGTTGCATTGTAGTTTTAGTAGATATATAATTTGAAGAAATAAGTAGATGAATCATTTTTTCAAAACAATATCAATTATCGTTTAGTTAATATCATTACGAATGAGTTTCTTGTAGGAAAGAAAAAGAATAAATATGAAAGGATCATGATTAGGTTACTCTTGAAAAAGGAAACTGAGACGATTATATGCTTTTAAAATTAGAAAATTTATAGACGGAATGGAATATAAAAATAAAAGATAATGATGTATATTATGCATGCAAGGGAATGTACCCCTAATTATGAGTGTAGAAAGGTTATGTATTGGACTCTACCACATGCATAGATAAATTTTAAGCTAGTAATATTAATTATCGAAATATGTTAGATATGAGTTCTAAGATCGAAGGTTAGAAATCACCTATAGAGGGTTGGCATGATTGGAATGATGTGGGTTTGAATGAATAGCTTAGCTTCTATTAAGAAATAATAGAAAGGACCCATTTGCACCATTAACACTAGTTGGAAAGTCCGTAGTTCAAGTGTGTGAATTTATATGATGGGCTAGTTTAAGTGTGGGCATCACTTTGGGTTGCTAGTAACACACATAACATGTAAGAGTAGTTTAATAGCTTAAGGTAAGTGGTAGAGGACTTAATAAATTAGTGAAAGGTTGCCAACAAGTGTTGAACAACCATAATTATGGTTCCAATCTTCTATCAAATAGTGAAACGATGGCAAGTAAACTAAATATAACCCTAGGGATGTGGTAATCTCCACTATTACAACATGGGAGGTTGGGGCCATAGTTTCGCTTGGGAATAAATTAATTTGGCATAAGAAAGAGATAAAACTCTCCTCTAGAAATGCTTTTAATTTAACAACACGTTATGTCACTATTCTTAGAAAAATATAGAAATAAATTTCATTAGTTGAAGGGGTCATTAACTAGTAAATGAGGGAAGGGGTGTTGGAATCGGTTATATATATCCTGCAAACCCAAAATTTATACGCTAGCACACTCACACCCTTTGGCAATAACTTTTTAGCCTATAAATATATACACTATCTTAGAAGATTTTATACCCTGTAAAGTACGAATATGTACTCACGAACCTAGTAAAATGTTTAAGGGAAAATAATAATGAACGAAAAATATTTGGGCAAGATTATAGTAAAGTCATCTTGTAGGCTACCAACCAACCAACTCTTATATATATATAAGAGTTGGTTGGTAAAATTACATATTTATAGATTCATCATTATAGAAACAATAACTAAAATTGGAAACATTCACCGGTTTTATCATTATATATATATATATATATATATATATATATATATATATATATATATATATATATATATAAAAGAGTTGGTTGGTAAAATTACATATTTATAGATTCATTCTTATAGAAAAAAGAACCAAAATTGGAAACATTCGCCGGTTTTATCATTACAAAGATAAGTATAATAGTATGGAAATATTCATAGTTTCATATTTATAGAGATAAGAGTAAATACTTGTCAGGCCCCTATACTACTAGTGTAACCCCTTATTGTTATTAGTATAACCCACTTATTATATTGATGTACCCATGTAGTGCCCATATTGTTACTATTGTGCCCCATAGAAGCCTGCTATTGTTATTATTGTGCCCTTACATTATTATTGTTATGTCGGCTCTGATTATGTTATGACCCCTTAGACTCCTATATATAGAAAGGAGGTCTCTTCATTTGTATAATCCAAGAATTGTTCATTTATGTAATGTAAAGGAGGTTGCCCCCTTGAAGAGGCTGAATTCTAAGGCGTTGATCTATCTTTTCTATCTTTTCTTGAGCTGGTTTCATAACATTTGGTATCAGAGATTTGCATTCTAGGGTTTCGCTGCTCCAAACAGGTCATCGTGGCAGTTTCGCTATAACTTCTTTTCGGTGACGTTTCAGAAGTTGCAACAAAAACCCATTTGAGAAGAAATCGCGCTGAACCTTGGGTCCAAATTTCAGATCTTTTCACACGATATCGATGGAGATATGATCTGAGTAAATTGGTCTTTTTGCAGACTCCTGAATTACATTCCAAACAGGTGACCTGGGGAAAATCATCATAACTTTCTTTTTGAGCATCGGATTGAAATTTCACAAAAAGGTACAGAAAGAGGACAGACTGTAGTTTTTGTTTATATATTTTTCAGATTCAAAGCTTGAAACAGTGACACGTGGCACTTCATACAAGTTCATTGTACTGAACTAGTCTACAATCAGGTCACTATGGTAGATTGTGCATAACTCTTTCTTGGAGAATCCAATTTGGATCAGACTAGTGGCATTCGAAAGAGGACACAGAAGGCTACTACAAGTTGTAATTTCAGAACTTAAAGATCCAAAAGTACAGAGTTACAGTAGTTTCAAGATTGAGCTCCTAAAATCAAGAAAAAACAAGATGAGGAAGTTTGATGGCAAGGATCCGGTAAATTGGATACTTTATATGGAGCAATATTTTGATCTACATGGTGTAAAACTGTTACAAAAGGTATGTATTATATCTTCATATTTAGAACCAGATTAATTTTTATGGTACAAAGGGCTTTGTTATCGTAAACAACTTGTTACGTGGTCAATTTTCACAGAGGAAATGATAGCACATTATGAGGATACAAAGAGAAACACCTTCTTTAGAGCAACACCACAACAATTAGAAAGAGTAAAAGGTATTTGTGACATAGTGGAAAGAAAAATTATGGAAAATAGGAAGCGTACCCCTCACAACTATAAATATGGAAGTGTTGTTTCTCGTAGCCTTCCACAACCTACAAGGGTTACACCACAACAATTGGAAGAAAAAAGAGAAAAAGGGCTTTGTTACAATTGTGATAGCAAATGCACTAAAGGTCATAAGTGTGCTGAGAAGAAATTATTTTACATAGAATATGAAGAGGAGGAAGAAAAGGATCAAGAAACATAAAAAGAAGAAGATATACGCCAGGACCCCACCCCAGAGAAAGAAGAAACGAATCAAACCATATCTTGTAAAGCATTGGCAAGAATTACCACTCCTCAAACTCTCAAGATAGAAGAACATATCAAGAAGAAAAAGGTGCAATCCAACCATATCTTGTAATTCATTGTTCGAAATTACCACTCCTCAAACTATCAAGATAGAAGGACATATCAAGAAGAAAAATGTTCAAGAAGTGAAAGATCACATCGAGCATCAAGAAATGAATCCAACCATATCTTGTAAAGGATTGGAAGAAATTGCCACTCCTCAACCTCTAGAGATAGAAGGACATATCAAGAAGAAAAAGGTTCAAGCAGTGAAAGATCACATCGAGCATCAACAACAAGTTCTCCAACTTTTAAAGGATAATGCCACTTCGGTGCAGAATCAAACGAAACAACAGGTAGATCAACATCGTAGTGAAAAATGTTTTGATGTAGGTGATTGGTTATTTTTACCGCTACAACTCAAGCAAGCTATGTATGAGAAGGAAATGTTGGCAATACTACATGCACTTAAAAAATGGCAACCTTACCGAATGGGAAGACTCTTCAAGGATGAGGATGTGGAAGCATTGTTTTGTGCTATTTATATTATCCCACCAAATTGGATAAATGAAGCAAGGGATTAATGGAAGAAGGACGAAGAAGTATGGTCACTTATTCAAAAGTTGCAAAAGATCCCAATTCAAACAATATTTCCAGAAATTAAAGAGGAAGGAAAAATCATATTGGAACCTGGAGCAGTCACAGAAACAGGAACCCGATAGCAACGAAATCGATCAATTTCAGAGTATCTCATCAAGTGGAAGAACTTACCCATTGAATATTCCACATGGGAGGACAAGAATTTTATACAGAAGCATCAAGAACTACTCAAGCATTGAGGACAAAACTTTTTGAAGGAGAGGGGCATGTCAGGCCCCTATACTACTAGTGTAACCCCTTATTGTTATTAGTATAACCCACTTATTATATTGATGTACCCATGTAGTGCCCATATTTTTACTATTGTGCCCCATAGAAGCCCGCTATTGTTATTATTGTGCCCTTACATTATTATTGTTATGTCGACTCTGATTATGTTATGACCCCTTAGACTCCTATATATAGAAAGGAGGTCTTTTCATTTGTATAATCCAAGAATTGTTCATTTATGTAATGTAAAGGAGGTTTCCACCTCGAAGAGGCTGAATTATAAGGCGTTGATCTATCTTTTCTATCTTTTCTTGAGCTGGTTTCATAACAATACTGGAAACATTCATAGATTCATCAGTTAGTAACAAAATAAAAGACTAGAAACATTTACAATCCCATCATTATATAAATGGGAATAGTAGGAAATTGAAAACAATCATTGAGTTATCATTCTAAGAGATAAAAGTAAAATTGGAAATATTTTTAGTTCCAACATTTTAGAGACAAGATTAAAAACTCGGAAAAGCGTTACAGTGAGGGGGGTTGAAACCTTAACCCTACTTCTTAACCAAGTGATATAAAATCATGCGCTGATATCTTAAAACCTACAAACTACAAGTCTATGAATTCCAATTGATGAAGCACAACATTATCTAGAACCTCAGAGGCACATAAAGGTATGTTCCTTGGTGGAAGTCTTGAGCTAGGGAAAATACAAGTCACAATAAAAGGGACAACGAACCAAACTAAAAACCCTCATGAGTTCAATGCAAGAGGTACCAATCTATAGAACCAAAGAGTGGGGGGGGGGGGGGGGAATTAACACTATGCCCAAATTCGAGATGAAACCACAAAGAAGGGGAAATACATTGAAGGTACCTGACATGGAATTACGAATACATTAAATTTGAAATAAAACTACAAAATAAAAAGAACCTAGAAATAACAAACAATTTACGAAGGGACAATAATAAAATTTACCTGTACAGAAGAATTTGCAGAGTCGGTCACCTTGCAGCTACCTGTAGAAGAAATCATGAATCGAACCCCAACAAAGTAATTTCAAAAAAACAGTAGAAATGCTACGAGGGAAAATTTAAGAGCAGGGTTTTCATGAAATTCTATAGCAAATGAAAATGGAAGCTTACCCTTACTCATTAATTAATGACAAAAATTTATTTTGATAGAGTAGCCTTTATGGGCAAGGGGTAGACAAAAAGGTGAGGCACTTGCGTGTATACTCCAAGCCACATGGAGAAAATGAGAGAACGCTAAAAACCTAGAAGCTAATCCAATTGAGGAAACAGTTGTTTGAAGCCTTAACAAAACCACACAGAGTGACCATAGATGTAAGAGGAGTGAATTCTTTAAGCCAGCCTCATAGAAGAATTTCCTCATAAAGCTAGAGTACAAACCTACGAAATAGAGAAATTCTGCACACATATGCTGAAAATCATGTAGGAAGAGTGGAAAACAAGGTTTTATCAAGTTGCATTTTGACCTGGTAAGTCGTAGGTTTCATGCGAGCACTAGAGAATTAGATAGGGAGGGACAAAGCTTCCACAAGAAACTCTAGACAGATCTAGGTATCACCATCATAGAACTCCATTCATTACAGTGAAAGGATTACAATTTGAAAGGAATACGATGGGGCTAGTGTTAATAGAAACACAAGATCACCATATATTAAACATGCATAAATCCCCACCCTTGATTATTAGTCCCTCAAGTATTGAGAAAGGATGTGAATGGTGTGGTAGCCATGTGAAGGAATAGGTGTATGTAGGAGAGTGGAGGAGTTGGGAGGTAATACCACCACGTTTAACACATAGTTAGCCTCCTCGCCCTAGACACGTAGTTAACATAGTTAAGGTATGGTTGTGCCCTAGCACCGTGGATGTTAATGTTTAAGATATAATTATAGTGTTGATACTTCAAAATTCAACCTTAGCTATGTATGACATTGAGGGGGGTTGATAAATGAACCATAAATTACCACACAAATAATTGGGAAGGGAAGGATCTTCACAAAGATGCCATACTATTGAACCACAAATTTTAAACTCAATCAAAAATTCAACTTAATGGATATGTGTGAAAAGGTAGACATAAGCCTTATGTCATTCCACATTATTTAAGAGAACATTAGCAAAAGATTTATTACTCTATTGAAAAAAAAAATCTCTCACAAGCAATGTAATGAAGGTACATATTGCAATATGTTATCCTAGGTGTATGACAGAAAGGATGAAGTTCCTCCAACATTATGAAGGTGTTGATCTCCCAAAAGTTCAGAGGGAGCCTGGATAGAATAAAGGACATATCTCTCAAGTTGAGAGGGAGGGAGTATTATGAAAATAGTAGTGAATACCTTTAAGTAAGTATGAAACATAATGAATGAAAGTACTACAAGATGAATTCCTGTAATTGATGAAGTTATAAACAAAAGGCTTGAGAAGCACTCAGACTGTATTTGGTGTTGATAAAAGGAAAAACTACGATAATATGAAGATGTTATAACCCACATTAGAATGATTGAGGACCCTGAAGGTTTTTGTTTACTCGTATATATACATTTTAAAGTTTATTACTAATTTGAGTTGTGATTGTGCATGATCTCTCCATAAAAGATTGAACATTTCAAGCATGTTTATATTGGTGGATATATATGATTTAGTTGATTATGAGAAATGAAGCATACTACGGAAAGATGCTTGGGCATATATCTAGTTGACCTATCCGTTGATGTCTAGATCCTGAAGTAGGTAGGGTTACGTTGGTCATGGATCTTTGACCTTGTATATGCACCTAGATTCTTGGGTTGGTGGTAGAGTTTAAAATCCCGATGGTACCTATAGTGGCTAAAATTAAGTCCATATTAGTCCCACCCAATTAGAGTACCCTATTTAGGTATCTAATTTGTAGCACTGCTTGTGCTATGACTATTAAGAGGGCATATCATTTTTAGATCTTCCATATACCTCTATATGTATGTAATTATGAATATCGCCCTAGTTAAGAGGGAGTGTTGAAGACCGAATGTAACTAGTTTCAGTTTGCATAAATGTATTTGAGACATGATATAATGTACTTTTCAAAATAAAGAAAAATGAATTTTTGTTATTAAATAAATTGACTTATTAATGGATGGGTTTACTGCTTAGCTCAAGTTTTTTTGGTTAAAGTCTCCATTGAAGGCTTTCGGGATTTATGACATGTGTCCTTGTCCATGTCATAATGTAAAATACCCTTGTTGGGCTTCATTTTTCAAGAAATAAATTTATTTTAATGTAAAATAGGTCAATGAGGGCTCCTCCACCAAGTCCGCCTCAAACTAGAAAGGTTGTCCCAACTGAGGGCAGAAATCGGCCTCATTTGGTGAAATCTCTCACTAAGTTTGATCTGCAGTTACTCGGGGTAGTAAAAGGTGTTGAATTTAAGAAAGAAGATGAAAAGGGATAGCAAAGGAGAAGGAGGTATATATCAAGCACAAGAAGTCGAAATGATCTATCTCTTTCTCCCATGTGTGAAGTCGTTGAGCTAGTGGAAGGGAGACGTTACATAAATATAGATCGGATGAAATTTTGAGTTTGCTGGGAGCTGAAATTCTGGGTTGTTGCTCGGCTGAAGTTGCTAAACAGGAAGAGGCTACTGGAATTTCCTAAATTAAATTGGAAGGCTGAAGAAAGTATTATGGTATAGATCTTTTCTATTTAAACTTGAATTTTCTAGTGGAAGAGTTCGAATGGGTTTTCGCCTATATAAGGGTTTTAACCTTAGAAGAATTCCTACATCTAGTGTCTTGATCTTCGTGTTTTTATTTTGATAATTTTCTGATGAAACAAAGATAAAAGAAGAACTTAAGAAGGTTTATAAGAACATAAATTTATCACAGGTAATTATAAGCATAAGAAAATGTGCCTTCCTTTCTTATTTTTTAACATTTTAAGAACATATGATCAGTTTATAGCTGGAGCAATGTTAATGAAAATTGTCTTTCTAGAGGATGAGTATAAAGACAATGGAAGAATAATGTGAGTTTCCTATATAATTCAAATGTATTTCATATTTAAAAATGCGCTTCTAGGCTTACAAATAACTCTAATTATGCTATCATCATTAGATAAGAAAATTTATTGAATTGTTTTGAAAGAAAATATCATTGTTTAGTCCATCTTTGCCATATAACAACTACAATATGTTGTTGCAACATAGAAATTTAAAATGAATTGGGAATTTGTGTTTTCTTGCCACAATAGTAGGAATTTTTTTTTTGCAAATGAATTTATCCACACATCACATGGATTTATTTTCAATAATATGATAATTCAAACAATACAAGAGTGAATGATAAATATATATCATTTTTGTAATCCCAAAAGTAGTTAGGACAATATCAAAAGTAATGATTTTTTAATATGTTTTGTTTTGTAAAAGAGAGGAAAGTTGTTTTTAGTCTTCATTATTTCACAAAGGTTGCAAGATACAAGTATGATAAATTGGGCAGAAAGAAAAATCAAATCTACAACCATAATGTCTATTTTTTTTGCAATTTTTCATGTGATGATAAGTCTAAATTTGAATCATTTCATTTGGAAGCATTGTTGAATCACAAGACAAATAACATTTGTATCACGAGAATGTTTATATATTTCTTCATTTTGAGTCCAAAGTAATCCTTGATCATGTTTTATTCCTCTACTTTCGAACTCTCTCATGAAAAAATAATCTTGCAGCTATCCAAATAGTTCATTATTTTTGCAATCAAAGTATGTATTGCTCATATTTTATGCCTATTACATTGACAACAAATGCATGGGTGATGTCTAATCAATCAATCAATTAATTCATGATAGTGTTATTTAATGTGACTTGCTGTAGAGATAGATATTTATTTTTCAATTAATCTACCAAAGGATCGTAGAGATGCTCGACACTAGGGAATGTGAAATAAAATGTTGTTCAACCAAGTTGTCAAATCACTACAAAGATGTATTTTCATATTCTTTCAATGTAGTTAGGAGATGTGTGAATTTGCTTCGAACATTGATATGAAATCAATGGCTGTAGTATTTTCTGAAGATTGTTTTGATTTTTGATGTCTATAGTAAGTGGTTTCTCCCTTCAAGCTCTAGAGCTTTGTGAATGGAAATGCATGTCGAGTTGGAAACCTAGCTTATCAATATACTAATTTCTTCAAAAAATATATTCATAATATGTGATAAGAAATTTCTAAACATATGCAATAGTTTCCATTATGTAGTCTATTGATGATACAAGTGATTCATCACATCAACAAGTTGACTAGAGCCATAAAGTAGTGTGAAGAATTTAAGCTCTTTGGAGAACTTGTCCTCAAAAATATCGAATGGATCGAATCCTTCATAAGGCATGATCTGTATTACTGTTGCACCAAGATCATGGATTAAATGTGCCTCTAAGTAGAAATGTACAAGTTTTTTTAATTTTGTCTCTAGATCATTGTTCATTTACTTTGTTGGCCATCTTATACATACCATATGATCTCCTTAGTAATATCATGTTATGTCATGTCTGAGTCAAGGACATTTGATTTCAGAGTTATGGATATTTTATTATCAGTTAATCCAAATGGAAAATGGCATCAACCCATGGTATTCATCCACCCATGGAATTTAACCATGTTATTGTAAGTGGCATCCACCCACGGTATTGTAAGTGACATCCACCCATGGTATTCATTCACCCATGGTATTTTCCCATGGTATTGTGACATCCACCCATGGTATTCATTCACCCATGGAATTGACCCATGGTATTGTGACATCCACCCATGGTATTCATTCACCCACGGAATTGGCCCGTGCTATTGTAACTAAAAAATACTATAAGTAATAAGTCTCATTTTGTAAAAGGACAGTTTGTCCACCACAATGTAGCTTTTACAATGATTCTCTGTTTTAATAAAAAATTCTTTGTGGTTTTGTTTAATGGTCATTCTCTTGTTTTTCTTTTGGCATTTCATTTTTTCATATCTTGGGGGCCTCTCCCCCAAGATCCATTTCAATCTTTTAGATCTTGGGGGCTTCTTCCAAGATCTGGATCAGTGGTATCGAAGCAGCTTATGATTCCATGGGAATGAGGGTTTCATGCATATTTCAGTTTCAAATTTTTGCACCAATATTTAACAAAATTGAGGCACGCGCTATGACCTCCATAGAGCGATTTTTTGGGCCAAGCAGGAAGAATTTTCTTTTTTCATTTTTTTGCAAGAATTTGTTTTTGGGTGGCGATATTGCAGATCAAATCTGAAACATTTGGTAAAATATTTACAAAAGCAAATAGCAGATCTAGATTCCTTGCAAAAAATACCAAAATTCAAAAAGAAATTGGCCAAATCGGAGTTTAGATGAGGGAGATATCGCTGATTTAAAATCAGCTATGTTGTAGAAATGTTTTCTGAAAACTGGTAGACGGCGACTCTCCTATAATTTTTTTGAAGATTTTGTGTAGAATATCAAAAAATTGATTGTATATCTAAGCTCCTCCTGGAAAATCACCCAATTTAAAAAAAAATTGGGTCGAATCGGAGTTCGAATGTGGGAGATATCGCTAATTTTAAATCAACTATTTTTTCAGAACTTTTATGACGACGGAAAAAACGACAACGCGAATTAGAGTTTATACGGTGTCTAGATAAGGATTTCCAACACATGGGAAGATGCAAAATGGTTCTTCTGCCTCCAAAAATAGGTTATAATAAATATCTTGAGTTATATTGACCGAGTTATGTCCATTTTAATTTTGGAGCAGCATTCGGAGCAGGGTTCCCTTTTGAGACGTGCCCTCCCACCCCAGGCTATGTAGGCACCTGCTACTTCATCAATAACCAACATCACAGTTATGGGTCAACCACACAAAATCCTTGTCATCGAAGTCCATTTGCTAGGCCACACACTGTTAGCATCACAGTTGGTCACAAGCATTACAGGGTATCTCTATCCTCGGATCTTCGTTTGTCATGGTTATGGGTCATCCACAAACCCACACTTCATCGAAGTCCATTTGCTAGGCCACACACTGTTAGCATCACAGTTGGTCACAAGCATTAGAGGGTATCTCTATCCTCGGATCTTCGTTTGTCATGGTTATGGGTCATCCACAAACCCACACTTCATCGAAGTCCATTTGCTAGGCCATACACTGTTAGTATCACAATTGGTCACAAGCATTACGTGGTATCTCTATCCTCAGATCTTCATTCTTCTTGGTTATGGGTCATCCACAAACCCACACATCATCGAAGTCCATTTGCTAGGCCACACACTGTCAATATCAGAGTTGGTCACAAGCATTACAATGTATCTTTGTAGTCAGATCTTTGTTCATCATGGTTATGGGTTGACCACATAAAACCCTTCTCTTCAGTGGGTCTTCATATTCAACAAAGACTTCGTAGGAGGGAACTTCACGTAATGGGGACCATTGCTTCTTAAGGAGGGAGGAATGATCTGAATGGAAAATGGCATCAACCCATGGTATTCATCCACCCATGGAATTTACCGATGGTATTATAAGTGGCATCCACCCATGGTATATATCCACCCATGGGATATATGCACCCATGGTATTGTAAGTGAAATCCACCCATGATATTCATTCACCCATGGTATTTGCCCATGGTATTATGACATCCACCCATGGTATTCATTCACCCATGGAATTGACCCTGTAGTATTGTGACATCCACCCATGGTATTCATTCACCAACGGAATTGACCGATGGTATTGTGACATCCAGCCATGGTATTCATTCACCCATGGAATTGACCCGTGGTATTGTAACTGAAAAATACTATAAGTAACAAGTCACATTTTTTATAAGGATAGTTTGTCCACCAAAATGTAGCTTTTACCATGATTCGATGTTTTAATAAAAAAAAAATTATGGTTTTGTTTATTGGGTATTTTCTTGTTTTTCTTCTGGAATTTCAATTTTTCATATCTTGGGGGCCTCTCCCCCAAGATCCATTTCAATCTTGTAGATCTTGGGGGCCTCCTTCCAAGATCTAGATCATGAGTGTTCCATATAATTTCAAACCAAATTTGAGAATTCAATAAATCACTTATGTGTTATGGTCATTTTGTTTTTTTCTTTTCTTATGATAGATATGTGTTTTCATTGAAACCTTTATTAGTGAAAGGTTAATTTATTATCAAAACATCGCCTTTGGAAGGGAAAAATTTTAAACATAACGTTTCTTGAAGGGCAGCATAAAGACCTAAAATGTCGAAAAAAATTGTATGATGGGTAAAGAGGAATCCAAATTCCAACCCTCGTAACCAACACCCTAAGCATAACACAAAATGAAGAGCACAGAGTGAAAAACTCTACTTATATCACTAGAATGTTTCTTTAACGCAATTTAATATAAGTAGACATTACCAAATAATGTTCATCCCCTCACTCAAATAGCTATTCAATTCGCAAAATCATTGTTCCCCAACCCCTTGTATATTTATAGAAAATTAATTTCCTTGAAAAAGATAGCTTAAATTATAAAAAATCTTCTCTAGATTACAACATTCCCATATGATTTGTTTGAGTAAAGTAATAAAATAGCATTTAATTAACATCACCAAAGAAATAATTGGGAGTTTCACAAGTGTGTCGACCCAACCTAGAATTGTTTAGTCAATTTCATCCTAAGATGAAAATTTCTTTTCCAGTATAAACACCTCTCATGTTGATTTTTTTATTAAGTATTTAATACTTGTCTTTCATGATAAATTTTCCTTTTAGCAGTGTCCACTTTTTGTGGACCTTTTTATCCACATTCCTAGGCTTTTCAATAAAATCTATTTTTCTTCTCCCACAATGCTTTTATGTTTTTTGTCCAAGATTAGCATCTTTCTCCAACTAATAAACTTAATAGATCTTTCTATCCCATCCATTAATCTTATGTAAAACATTATCTATAATTCTTATCATGAAGAAATTTTCCAATCTCATTTACCTATGAGATTATATTCTTTTGTTTTTGGCAAGTCTAATAGTACATACACTCTATTTATTTATTACCAATTATTCATTTACATCATGGATCCAATTTTTTGATGGATTTTCCACCAATATATATGAAACAAGGTTACAGTAACTGAAAGCATATTACAATCATACAAAAGAATTTGCAATTCTTTTCGCTATTTGATTAGTCGAATTTGGATTCTTGGGGTTCACATCTGCAATGTGTTTAGAATGGGACTCTAGCACATGATGCATGAGGTAATCCCCTAGTATTTTAGAGTTGAACAAATGGAGAGAAGATTTAGGCATGTCAAATAGTCTTTTCTCTACATTTTACAAGCTTTTATATTATGCTATTTTTTATTTTCTATACCAACATTGAACCTAAATCCCTAAGAGATTTGAAACAAAGATCCGTGGTCAAGTTTGGGATGAAGATGCCTGGATGGCTCGTACATCTAGAAATCCTTAGTGGGGAGTAGAAGCCAAAATTTATTATGGCTTTGGATAGAGAAAGGTAAGAATTGGACATAGCTAGGGTACTTTGGAGTCGAAAGGGCCTTTGTATTGATGATAGATTGGGATGTAGGTGGGCCTTAGTCTAGTTTCATAATATCATTCTCCTCAAAAGCTAAAATTTTATAAAAATTCAATATTTGTGGAATCACATTATACTTTTTCACATTAATGATTAAAATGGAAAGTGGATTTTTTTATAATTTTGTTCTACTTGCAAATATGGTTGTTTTCTTTTACTCAATACAAAACAACCATTTTATTTAAGAAACAATATTAAATTTGTAGATTTCATTTCAATAAATTTGATGGATATATCTTCTTTGTTTTTCATTCAAAGACTACAACTTATTTTCCAATCATCATCAATAAAGATATAGGAGCCAAAAGCAATGATAGGATAAAGAAACTAAAAGGGAAAATGCTATCGCTATGGCTACCTCACATTGCCAATTTTATTTAAGTGAAAACACAAATCACTATCTCATTTTCTTTACTAACTTTTTAAATTTAAAGATCTGATAATGCTCAACCTTCTAACACTAACATCGTCATTTCAATTAGCAAGTACACCTATCTTTTCTTGTGACATTTTTGACATCGTTAATCTCATTAATAGGTACACCTTTATCTGCTTGCGACATTGGAAAAATAATGAAATGCAAGCCAATAAAAAAATGAAATGCAAGTCATATCACCTAAGCTGAACTTCTTTAAACAAGCTAATGGGGAAGGGAGATCATGAGATTTTGGTCGTGGTGGGAGATAAAGGTACATTTTTGTAAGCACTCAATCAAAATTTGAACATTGAATGTGGGTCACAAAGCATATCATCCTCCTATTGAAGGGAACATAGAAAATTTTCTCCCTCTGATTAAATATTTGCTTGATATGGGGGTGTTTATTAAAATTTGCTTGATATGGGGGCATTTAATAAAATTTGAATGTAGTGTAAGTTACAAAGACTCAGTGGAGGTCTATAAATATAGGGGAATGAAGTAGATTTTTAATGTAGTACAAGCCACAAAGACTGAACAAAGACCTATAAATATAGTATCTTAATTCGTAGGCATTACTTGAAAGAAGCCATCTGGCTCAAGAAAAATCACTTTCTTAGAGATGGAGCTTAAGAGAAACCATGCAGGTATCTTTCTCATTGATATTTGTCAGAGTAATTTTTCCCTTTTGCAAATATGAATGGCTATTATATTGAAATTGGCTGAGTATTCCACTTCAATAATCATATCTTTTAAAAAAAGTTAAACAATAGCACTAAAAAAAGTTAGTGTTTTCATCCTTCACATTTTTCCTTAACAAGTCCTTCAATGGAAAGGTATGAATATCAAGTAGGAAACAAAAAATTTCAACCATTATTGTGGCAAGAATGACCAGTCGATGAAACTGCAATCCATCTGCAATGAAATGATATACAAGCATGTAAGACAAACAACACATGTAATAACTACAAGATGACTATTAAAAAACCACATTAGTTTACTATTTGAATACTAAATAATCTACACAAATTGTTAAAAACAACATTATATATTCTATTATAACATGATTTGAATAGATAGTTAAGATACACCTATTTACTTATTGAGAGCAAAATGAAATTATATCAAGAATACATTTTTAAGATTGAGAAGGTACTCATAAAAGGTGTCCTCTCCCCAAGTCATGGCATTGTTTTTATTGAAATAAAACTATGAATATCCCATAGTACTGTCGGATTCTCTCCTAGTTCTCGACAAAAATCAATGATATACATAGTTCGTCCAAATTTCCACAAAATTAGCAACCTTAACAATTTAAAAGGCATTTTGTCACATAATAACATAATTTTTGTAAAGGGAAAAGAATATCTGGTATCTAAATCAAATTAGGATATTTGGAAGAGATGGCCAAACTAGCACTGCCAAACAAATTTTGTATTCCCTCTTTCAAACAAGCACTTAACCTCCATCCCTCAAAACTTGAAAATTAAAAGTTACCCATTGAAGCCAATATTTGGTGATCATAGTCCAATTTTTTTGAATCTAAATCATCTATACAAAAATCTATACACATCAAAAACTAGTGGTTAAATCCATTTAATTCCCCATCCAAAAAAGAATATTGATAGATCTAGGAAGAAAAATGTTCTTTATAAATCCTACAACTTTCACAACACTTTCTATCCCATTGGCTTGAAATGAAATGCGAGACTTGAGAAGTAAGTGAAGTGTAGTTGTGAAAAACGTATTTAAAATTCCATAGGAAACATAAGAAAAGAATAAAATAGAGAGATAACATTCATATGATAGATGTTAACACCCGCACATTAAAATTTATGTCATGATCCACATTCCATAACGTGGAAATGTATAATGTGATTCCACAAATCTTAAATTTTTATAAAATTTAAGCTTTTGAGGAGAATGATATTATGAAACTAGACTGAGGCCCAACTACATCCCAATCTATCATCAATACAAAGGCCCTTTCGACTCCAAAGTACCCTAGCTATGTTCAATTCTTACCTTTCGCTATCCCGAGCCATAATAAATTTTGGCTTCTACTCCCCGCTAAGGATTTCTATATGTACGAGCCGTCCAGGCATCATCATCCCAAACTTGACGACGGATCTTTGTTTCACATCTCTTAGGGATTTAGGTTCAATGTTGGTATAGAAAATAAAAAATAGCATAATATAAAAGCTTGTAAAATGTAGAGAAAAAACTATTTGACATGCCTAAATCTTCTCACCATTCGTTCAACTCTAAAGTAATAGGGGTTACCTGATGCGTCATCTTCCAAAGTCCTAGTCTGAAGACATTGCAGATGTCAACCCCAAGAATCCAAACTCGACTAATCAAATAGAGAAAAGAATTTCAAATTCTTTTGTATGATTGTAATATGCTTTGAGTTATTGTAACCTTGTTTGGTTTATATTGGTGGAAAATCCATGAAAAAGATTGTATCCATGATGTAAATGAATAATTGTTAATAAATAAATAGATTGTAAGTAATTTTGGAATTGCCAAAAACAAAAGAATATAATGACATGGGTAAATGTGATTGGAAAATTTCATTACATAAGATTAATGGAGGGGATAGAAAGATCTATTAAATTTTTTAGTTGGAGAAAGATGTTAATCTTGGATAAAAACGTAAAGGAATTGTGGGAGAGAAAAGTGGGTTTTATTGAAAAGCCTAGGAAAGTGGATAAAAAGGTCAACAAAAAGTTGACACTGCTAAAAGGAAAGTTTATCATGAAAGACAAGTATTAAATACTTAATAAAAAGATCAACATGAGAGGTGTTGATACTGGGAAAGAAATTCTCATCTTAGGATGAAATCAACTAAACAATTCTAAGTTGGGTGGACACACTTGTGAAACTCCCAAGTATTTCTTTGGTGATGTTAATTAAATTCTATTTTATTATTTTACTCAAAAAGATCGTATGGGAATGTTGTAATCTAGAGAGTTGTTTTTATAATTTAACATCTCTCTCAAGGAAATTAATTTTCCATAAATATACAAGGGGTTGGGGAACAATGATTTTGTGAATTGAATAACTATTTGAGCGAGGGGATGAACATTATTGGGTAATGTCTACTTATATTGAATTGCATTAAAGAAAATTCTAGTGATATAAGTAGAGTTGTTCACTCCTTGCTCTTCACTTTGTGTTATGCTTAGAGTGTCAGTTACGAGGGTTGGAATTTGGATTCCTCTTTACCCATCATACAATTTTTTTTCGACATTTTAGGTCTTTACGTTGCCTTTGAAGAAACATTATGTATAAAATTTTGTCCTTCCAAACGTGATGTTTTGATAATCAATTAACCCTTCACTAATAAAGGTTTCATTAAAAACACATATCTATCATTAAGAAGAAAAAACAAAATGACCATAACATATAAATGATTTATTGAATTATCAAATTTGGTTTGAAATTATATGGAACACTCATAATAAAATCTCCATAACACTGAAATCAAATGTCCTTGATTTAGACATGCCATAACATGATATTACTAAGGAGATCTTATACGACATATAAGATGACCAACAAAATAAATGTACCTCTAAATAGAAATGTACAATTTTTTTAATTTTAAGAATAGATAGAAACTGTATTTAAAAAAAAAAAAAACACTACATATTGTGAATACAACACTGTTTACATTGGACCGTTTCATATCAAGTTGTTGCATTGCACAAATAACGTGACGCCGGGGTCATGAAAGTCCATTCTAGGGATAAGAATCATGATGTAAAGTAAATTCCGTGAATTAATCTTTATTTGAACGCTGAAACACATGGTATCAATATGATCATTTTGGGAAATACAATCAATATGTACTCAAAAGAGTGGGAATAACCAATACCTAAAAGAGGGTGATTTTTGTCTAAATGCGTTAAAAGTACCCCTTAATGTAGTTTATGTTGCTGAAGTCAAACTAAAGCGTGGTCTGTAGTGGAAATAAGGTAAGATACCTCTTCATTGAATCAGACTTCGAAGCGGGCTAGGGTATTTTTCACAAATTTGTTACAACTTATTATAACATTTTCTGTGGATAATAATTGTGAAAAATCCATACAATGGGACAATGGCCTCGAGCATTTTGCATCGAATAATCTGACTACACCATGGCAGAAAACAATAAAATAACTAAATGTCTCATTCCTACTTTAAACAAGAGTAGATGCAGAATTACGAGGAGACAAGGTCATCTTATAAACCTATATTGTAATAAATGCCCTTCTCGTTGCACGTGAATTTGGACGAGGCGGTGTCAACTGTTCCCGTTCATTTTGAGGGAAAAGGGCCGCCCAACTTTCTGATTGGTTATATTTTTAATCTCGGATGCAGAAAGGCTTGCTACAATTTCACAATGATGTAGTAATTTTTTTCTCTGTCTACGGCATCATATCATGGTAAGCCATAGCAGTGATTCATTTCATTCATGATGTTCATAAGGATTAGGTTCATGAGAGTATGACAACTACTATTTCCTTTTCAAGTCTGGTTTTTTCCACTTTGTTGAGTTGGAATAATGGTTCGATAAAAGAATTATTTTGGATAATGATCACCCTCATATTTTAAAATTGGATAGTGTTTACCAAGCTTTATCTCTTGTTCAAGTCACACTACGGCACCACCATCATGAGGTAAGAAAAGCCTAATTGATTGAAAGAATAATCACATATTCCTATTCGGAATTGGAGAAGAAAACCAATGTATGACTGTTGTTTCCTTCTACAAATCCGTAATGAAAATTGCTGCTTTCCTCATCTGCAGATCTGAAGGGTTGTCAAATTCAAACTAATGACCCTACCTATTTTGAAAGCAGCTCATTGCTACGAAAACATCTAGATTGCTTTCAATGGGATAACGTTATCCTCACCAGCACATGGATAACACTTGTCCTCTTTTCTACTTAGCGCTTATCCTCTATATATATGTATATTCTTAAATAGTACACATCCACAAGGCGTTCAAATATTAATGGTGTGAAGAAGCCAAGGAAATAAACGTATGTCAACGGTGTCTGCATCAAGAAGTCAGAGCTTCTCTCATGTGTCTTTAAACTTGTTAATAAATACAAGGAAAGTACAGCAAAAGAGGTGATAGTTGAGCAGAATATCCAAGTCCAGCTAACTACGGTGATTAAAACATTGCTATAATAGTGACAAGTCTTGAGATATGGCATGGCTTAAGTTCATGGAATTGCCGTCCGCGGATTATGTGTCGAAGTCGCTTCTGTGTATGAATTAAGTAGAAGTATGGGCAATCAGATTCAGAGTAATATATTTACCTCTTAGCTGTTTGGGTCTTCCTCTCATATAAATGGGAATTTGAATCTCATATGGTGATGGGGAATCGAATTGTCAAATGATGATGGTCAATTGAACTGTGAATTGAACTATCACTAGATTAAAAATTACTTTGGTCAAAAATATTGAAATTGATGGACGTCCATATTTTTACCAAAGGCTCCTGAAGTTTTTCCGATGGAGGGTTAGTTTTCTTAATTCCAACAAAATGTGCCCTTGAATCTAAGTAAGATGGCAGGAAGTGACGTATTTAGTTCGGCACTTCCACGCGCCATATTCTTACGTATGTTTTACCATTCAAGTAATCCACCATAATGTGGAATGTTTTTTGGAATTACAGAATTAATGCATGGTATGGTTTCTTATTGACAACATAGTTGAAAACCTATACTTTTGTCTGCTTGTTAAGGTAAAAATCTTACCAATCCCAAAATTTATTGTAGGAAATAGGCCAAGTGGTTGCAGCAACAAGTGAAAATGTCATAAGAACGAATTAGTTCGACACTAAGAGGTTATTCATGACCAAGTGCATGATTATTTAGTTGCATGTTGTATTATAAACACCATGATGTGCTTAGGTCAAACATTCATAGTTGTAAATACATGTCTCCATCCTTACGTTAGTTGTAAATGCACCGGTATATAAGTATTTAAAAAATGGTGTTAGTTGTTGAATTTACAAATTATATATAACCAAGTTACATAGATGTGTGTGTATAAGTTTATATGGGCTATATTTTTAAGTATGCATAAACTATCCCATAATATTGTGAATGCTTTTCCTTGGAATTACATGATTAAATTATTTGTGAGGTTTGTAAGTTCATCTTCCCTTGGGTTGCGGATAAATAATGTTGGAGATGAATGAGGATAATCCCAAAATCAATGATGGATTACATTTATGGAGGTTTGAATCTTCTTTATTCATATATTTACCTACATAAATGACTCAACTCTATGCATATATTCATACATGGCTCATTACGTTCTTACTATGAGTTTCGATTGTATGCATGAAAAGATTATATGCTTTTATGCATGAATATTTCCCATGATTTAAAAATAGATTTAAGATATCTCACAATAGATATAGTCAGCTTGATGAGTAAATTCGAAGGTATTTAGTCCTTACAATTATATCGAAATTCTCAAATCTAAGTAATTTTGATAGCTATAGTAACATGGTGGGTGGGAGAAACCCTCATAGACTATATTTAAAGAAATATTTTTTCCAAGGTTTAATTGTGGTGGAGAAAAGAGTAATGCAAAGAAATGAAAACAAATAACATATTTATTATTTCAATAGGTAAGAAAAGGTCAACTATAAATTGGTTATTTCTTTTTGTGGGCCTACTTATTGAGTATTAAAAATTACATGCACAATGTATCAAAATATAATATATGTATATCCTTGAAATTAGAGAAGGCTCAAATACTAAATGCCTTGACATAAGAGGAGTAAAGCATGTAACGAACTCTACAAAGGATAATTGATATGAAAGTTATCCATAAATGATGGTGGTGAATAAGTGATTTTTAAAGTATGGTCATTTGATGTATTTTAGTCATGTGGTCATCATACTATTTTACTCATATTAAAATTATATTATGAGTTGTATGATTATTATGCAAGGACATATCTTAATAAAATACAAACTATTTCACATAAAGATAGTTGTGTCAATGAAATAACCTAATTGAATAATGTTTTTACTCATAGAGATCTTAAGAAAGTATGAAAGATAAAGGAAATAAACAAGGATCTTCCCATAGAACATGGGAAAATTCAAAGATAAATTATGTAGAGGGAATCTATATAAATCACCAAAAGAAAGCTCATGACATTCTAGAAACATTTTTTTTTTATTACAGTCGAATCGGCAACAGGGGTAGCCTCGCGACTCGCATTACACGGGGTTGATTTCGACCACTACCTCTATAACCACTGGGAGCTATGCGTGCCCCTCTATACAGCTCCAGAGTAAGTCTGGGGGATTTGAACTCGTGACCTTCAGTACGGAGCCCACCTTTCTAACGAACTTCGCCGCATTGTGATTACCAACTCACCTACCCCCGTGAGGATGACATTCTAGAAACATTAATACGAGATTGATGGTTAATTAATTTCCATCCTAGAATAGTTTCTGAAGATTTTATTTGCAGGAAGGTTTCCATGAAAAATTGTTAAGCACATGAGTCTAAGTATTTTTAAAATTGTCGATCGATTTAATATGTTGTGTTGATTAATAATGAAATCAATTTTCAAATGTGGTTTTTCCACTATATGAGCCGTTAATTTACTTTCTTGGTAAAATGCTTCAAATATACACTATTGAATGGATCTAAGTCTTACTAGGTTATTATTAAATATGGAATTTGACATGCATAGTTTGTAACTTACAATTTTCTTTTGAGTAAAGCAAATATCAAAATAATTATAACTAAAGCACATAATAGGCACAAATTATATTCCAATCTAGATGAAATTATGGTCAAAATTTACAAGTAAATGCTCAAATGCAATGCAAGTCAGTGTATGCATGTGGGCGAATACATCATGCATTAATAAATTATGACTCTAATAAGAAGGTCAATGGGACTGACACCAAAAGTACATCTAGTGTAAATACATAATGGGGGTATAGAAGCAAATCCTTGGTTAGTAGAAGAAACACAATATTAATCTTAAGAGAACCTTCCCAATAATTCACTCAAATTCTAATGTGTGAAACTTTGCAACTTAAGGTGTACCTTAATGTACATATCATTGAGATATAAATAGGGTTCCAATGGTAATATCTCACAAATAGGAACATTTCCAATCTCCAGAATGATTGAAGATGTTACAAATGTACTTCTTGTTGAAGCGATCAAATTAAAATGATATATGTGCTTCTAGTTTATATAAACAAAGTATACTTGTCGACTAGATACGGTGGTGCTTTATGCATTAGAGAAATTTAGAGCAAGTATCCATTGAGATATAAATAGGGTTCCATTGGTAATATCTCACAAATAGGAACATTTCCAATCTCTAGAATTATTGAAGATATTACAAATGTACTTCTTGTTGAAGCCATCAAATTAAAATGATATATGTGCTTCTAGTTTATCTAAACAAAATATGCTTGTCGACTAGATACAGTGGTGCTTTATGCATTAGAGAAATTCAGAGGAATGTAATGGATAATAAAAATTATACACTAGATTCAGAACATGATTTTATAAATTAATAAGCAAATTATTGATAAAACCAAAAGGTTTTCATATCCATACAACCTATGATGATCTAAGACCTTTTGCTAGTAATAAAATACATTCACCAAAGGGGTGACATATAAAAGGTTCTATAAAAGAGAGAATACTAAACAATACAACAACTCGATGCTTTAACCATATTTAGTGGCTATATGATACTGGTAAGTGAGATTGTTGTAAAATGAAATTGATTTCAATAAAGTTATATCTAGCAGTTGTGAATTGTACAATCTGAAATCAAGGAATACGGGAAAATTATACTTGCCAGATTGTATTGATAGTGTTATCTCGGTTTGAATATGAGAACATATTTTTTTTTTTTAAATTATTGCATAAAAAATTTGATTTAAGGAATTTAACAATTGAGTTGGTTTCCAAGAATATGAATTTCATTCTACCAAGTGAGGATCTAGTGTTAAGGTGGGGTATATACATGATAAGGACTCAAGCTTACACCCTAGTATACATATTACTGTGGAATGTGAAAACATTATAACCTTTAGTCATGACTCCTATATAGGAGTTGTATGTACTTACATAGTAATTGTTTGATTGATTTTGAATATACACCGAATTATTCACTACGAACAAGGGGTTGGAAGTGGTGTTAAATAGAGCAAACAAGAAATCATATGACATAACGAGTTTATATGTGGAGTACTTTTGAGCACCAAACAATTATTTTCTTGTCTAAATACAAAGTTAAGGCTGTTACCAGAATCAAATATAACATTGAAGTCCATACTAGACTAACTATTATAGTCAATAGTTTACTTATGATTAAGTGGAAGTCATATTTCGTTGTTATTGAAACCTTGTCTATGGGACAACTTCAATCCCAAAAAACAAATTTATTGGTTTTGTAGTGTGGTATTATGCATCTAATTTATCATTTTCTGATTATTTTTTTCAACCACAAGATACAGAAAAAGGATTAACTACGTGAAAGAATTTGAAACTTTAACATAAAAAAATAGTTATGCTCTAGTTGGAGAAGTGGAAGGGATCCATCAAGTCCTTATTCTCCAATGGACAAACCAAACATGGTTGAGTGGACTTTCCTAAAGGTAATATAAATAATGGAAGGAATTTTTTGGATAATACTAACATGTTTGAAAACATGTTAACGAAGTATGTGTTGTGTAGGTGATGCAATGCACATGGGTATGGTGTACAGGTTATACAGGTGGTACTATGTACAAGCAATACACATGGTACCAATATGGATGCACGTAGTGCATGATGATATATGGCATATATAGTTGTAGGTGTGCACTACCCACTATGTGTAAGTACTCATTGTTGAAGAGCAGGCGTTGTAGATTGCGACGTGTGGCAACCGATCTAGAGTGAAAAAGCAAGACAAAGGTGGAAACTAAGAATTGGTGTTGGGAACTTCAAATAAGTATCCATATTTTTTTTCAAACTTAGTAGACATATAATGTATGGACGTGATATGATATTTTATACATGGTTATTGGTCAAATGTGCTAGTTTGGGATGTTGTGACTAATGCAGGGGAATCGCAGGATGCAAGTGTTCGGAAATAAGACAACTACATTGGAGGAACATGTATCTCTTCCTATTATTTAAATAATATGGAACTGAGGAATCACAACTAAAAATCATGCAACATTAACCCATAATTTCTCATTTAACAAACAAAAATTGAGTTTCTACATCTGAAAATATCTCACAAAATTAATTGAAACAAATGTGATAGCTAGGGAAGGAGATTTCTCATAGAAATCCTTTATAACTGATTTATGAACATGTCTGATTGAGGTAGCAAGACCATGGGAACTTGAAAGTTCAAAAAGAGTTACATGTGAATGCGGAAATAAATGGAAAGATGTAGTAATACACCGAGGATGGTGTAGATTTAATGGGGGGGAGTATGTAACACCCCTTTGTTGTATGTAATAGTATATTGACCTAAGCTAAGAAAATGTGGGTCTAATATGTAACAATGAAAGTAAATACTTTATTATTAAATAAAATAATTTAATCACTTAGAAAAGCCAGAAACCAAGAGATGATATTCTTACGAAATCCCATTGGTTAATGGGAATGGATAATTCTTTCATGATAAGACTTCTACATACAAATCTAGATAAGCTTAATGAATTTGGAGATAAATGTCCATTAAGATACTTAGCTGGAGAAAGATGCTAACTTAAGAAAAAACATAAAAGCTTGGTGGGAGATAAAGACAAGCTTTTATGAGGAAAAGTCTCGCGGGAGACAAACTAGAGATTTTCTATGAAAAGCCTAGGTAAATAGATAAAAATATCCATAAAATAAAGACATCGTTAGTGTAAGCCATATCATGAAGGAGGGTATTAAATACTCATTGCAGAGATCAATAGGAGGCAATTGATCAATGGAAAGAAAACTTGAGTCGGGGGTGAACTAGAAGAATAATTTCTAGGTTGGGTGGTAGTGCTCGATTCTGCAAGTGACATAGTTCTCAATTTCTTTTGTCTTGATCATTTTCATGGGATGTACCGTATGTTTACTCCTTACTTTTTATGTTGTTGAATCTCGCAACATATTTGGATAGTTGTATGGGTTACCTTTATTTGTGAGGATGATTAAATACTTGTGCATGTTGAATCGAAGTGTGGCTTTGGTGATGGGAGCATAGTAGGTAATTATTAATATTGGTCAAGGAGCTATAGTACACATGTGAGTAATGGTATAATTTGCATGTGACAACTGAAAATGAGTAGAATTGTGTGTGTTCAATTTGTTACGAGATGATTATATATGGATGGATGGGATAACTATTGAATCTAAATTTAATTCAACTTAAATTTAGTGAAGGAACATATTATGTGGAGATTAATATATTACTAAGGATGTATGTGCCAATAGTATGTGTTCCTTTTTAGAGTTGTCGAACAAGTGTGTGACAACCTAGAGGGATTGAAACCCTTGAGATAAAAATCTCTTTTAGAGTGAAAAAATATTTGATTCCTCGAGGTGTTGAGTAGATCCCGAGTTACGATGGATCCAGTGTAAACAACCTGATTTAAGATGGATAAATTAAAATTAAAATAAAATAAAATTTAGAAAAAAAAAAAAAAAACATAAAGTTGAAAATTAAAATAAAATTGAGGTCAAATAGCTACTTTACCATTAACTGTTTTTGGACTCCAAGTTGTGGTAGCCCATGGTTTTTTGAATAATATTTTTATTTAAGAAGAAATATTATATATGTATTTTCTACCTCCCTTGTTCTATATTGAATGAGTATGTGCCAAGTACCTAGAGGGATCAAATCCCATGACATGTAAAATTATTTTAAAGTGAAAATATATTTTATCCGTCTAGTTATACGGTAGATCAATGGTTAACATGGATCTAGGGAAGTTAGTAATAATAATAATGAAATTAAAACTTAATTAATCTTGTTACATGTTTCCTTAAATGTATATATGTTTAACTAATATGGAAGTCATGATGCAATTCCTTTTCCTATTTTGTAAACATTTGAATCCATCAAATTACATAAATTTAAAAATAAAGTAAAATAAATTAATAATTCAAACAAAATTGAAGTAAATAGCCAATTTATTGTTGACAATTTCTAGTCTCCAAGTTTTCACATCACATAGTTTTACCAATAGTATAACCATGTGGGCCTAATGGTTAAGAGCATGTATTTCCTCAAAGAGGTCACGAGTTCAAAACCATAGCGTGGTAGAGTGTGTATGCCTGCATAGACTTAAAAATCACATATTTATTGAAATCACAAGATGGGTGAGCTCTGCACACTCATAGTTCCTCTAGCCTCATGCTCTACATACTCAAAGTGTCTTAGGGTTTTTTTGAAGGTGTTGAATCCTAATTGAAATAAAAATATTCTATTTAAATCACAATATGTGTTGAATCCTTATTGAAATCGCAAGATGTTACTGAAATCACAAGATGTGTTGAATCCTTATTGAAATCACAAGATAAATGTGTGTTGAAGACTTATTTAAATCACAAAAGACAGGTGAGACATCTTCATTGAAATCACAAGATGGGTGAGCTCTGCACACTCATAGTTCCTCTAGCCTCATGCTCTACATACTCAAAGTGTCTTAGGGTTTTTCTGAAGGTGTTGAATCCTAATTGAAATAAAAATATTCTATTTAAATCACAATATGTGTTGAATCCTTATTGAAATCGCAAGATGTTATTGAAATCACAAGATGTGTTGAATCCTTATTCAAATCACAAGATTAATGTGTGTTGAAGACTTATTTAAATCACAAAAGACAGGTGAGATTTGCACACTCAAAGTGCCCTGGGATTTTTTCCAGGTGTTGAATCCATATAGGAAATAAAAGAATGAGTAAAATGAGTTTAAACAACACAAATGAAAATCTAGCCACAGTTTTTTTCATCGGATTCCAACCACCTCCGAAAAGTCTCTCTTAAAGACAACTCCTACATATACATTCAACCCACCTCCGAAAAGTCCGAATTAAATACAAATCCTATATATATAGCCTAGATACATGTTAATTCTGGATCTACCAAACACTAAGAGGATTAAATATCCCTCTTTTGGAGGGAAAAGTGATTTGATCCTTTTAGGGACTTGATATATTTGAAGTTAAGATCGATGTAGGTAGGTTAATCATAATAATAAAGTTTCAATTTATTTGATTTTCATGATTTTATTTAATATACACACTATGAGATGTACCATGAGGTATGTGTTTTGTTGTTTACCCACATTTTCCAACCATTTACTTTATATGGTTGTATTATGTAAATTGAAAAGTAAATATATTTTGGCTCTATCTTGGCTACTACTAAAAATACTCCATGGTTATTTTTTTTGAGGATAAATTTCTTTTTTAACTAAATAAAAAATTTGGAAGCTTTATTCCAAAATAGACACAAGTACCAATATCAAAAATACATCAAGTATAGAGGATTTGTGACAAGATAAAAAAAATTGGAAGCTTTATTCCAAAATAGACACAAGTACCAATATCAAAAATACATCAAGTATAGATGATTTGTGACATGGTTTATTGTTACTAGGTTATTGGATAAGATATTGTGAAAAGGGAAAATATTTTAATACCAAGTGAACCACATAAATTAAATGGATGGTAAATGTTTATAAACATCAATCTATGCAAACCATCAAAACACTTATTTTATGTTACATATGACATTATCAAGATTAAAAAACGAATCATAAAATTAACTATATTATAAGTTTATTTTAACTTATTATTATTTATTAAAAAAATTAATAAATGTCTTGGGGGAAGCTCTATTAGTGGTCGAATTAATGTGAAAATCTGTGAATGTTGTGAGATCCAAGGTTCAAATATGTGAAGGTTGAGAGATCTAAGTTTCAAATCCCTCTTCGAGAGAATTAACCTGCTACACATAATTTAAAAACCATCTAACAATATTTTTAACTATGGATAGTCATTGCACTTTACCATGGTTGGATTTTCTTCTATTACCATGGATCAATAACATGGCTTAACAATATCACATGCCTATAAATCATTTCATTTCATCAATCAATTTAGTCAAAAGAGAAAAAAAGAGCACAACTACCCTTAAAATAACTTTCAACCTTCGATTTTTAATTATTACTAACAATATTTTAGAATATTTAGTGGATCTAAAATCCTTACCATAAATTTAGTTCTATTCCAAAATAGATAGTAGCCTTTAGTGCAACCATATAAATTAAAGGGATGCATGAATAAAAAATAAGTATCAATAACATTTACTACATGATACATCTCACACCTAAAAAAAAAAGGTCAAAAAAATTAACTAAATGATAACTTTATTATTATTATTAAAAAAGTAATATCCAAGTTCGACATATATAGATTTTAAAAAATAGGGAACATGATTCTTAAACATGATATTTAGGCCCACCTAACCATGGGGATTATTGATATGTAAATATGAATTGTTATAATATCATGGACCAATAGCACCACTTACTAACATCTCATTCCAAAAAATTATAAGTCACTTCATATGAGACTTGTTCATAAGATATTTTTTAAAAAATTAACGAGTTCAATTAAACAAGAAAGGCGTTGTCTATATGTGAAACTTTTTGAAAAGTTTTAAGGTTTTTTTAAATCACAAGTTTGATGGGCTATCTCTTCACAATTGAGGTGCTAGAGGGTTTTTCATAGTTTTTTTTTTACGGTCTTGAATCCAAATTTGGAGTGAAGAAAACCAATTTAAACAACACAGATCAAGATTTCATCATAATTTTTTTCACAACAACTCCAAACAAAAAAATGAACATACTTTACAAATAAGTCTCAACCTTTGATTTATGTATACTATTATGAATATTGCCTCAAACTTAAATATTAATCATTCACTTAATAATTATAAATAAATTAAAATTCTAGAAGTCCTATTTCAAAATAAAAAGAATATCAATTTAATTAACACTTCATTATATATATATAAAACAAAACCTAACTTAATTAGCAATTTCATATATATAAAACAAAACATTAGGTTGGGGTTTAGTGTCATTAGATTATTTGACGAATCGCAAAAACGTGAAATTTAAAACTGTGTTATAAGTTATGAAATATCAAAACTAGGCTAGCAGAATTTTTTGAAAGTTAAAACTGTCTTATAAGTTATGAAATATCAAAACTAGCCTAGCAGAATCACGATCACAATATTCCAAAAAAATTCAATTTTCTATCCAAGATTGAAATTAGCACCGACCTGCTGGACTCGTTAAAACTTGGAAACTTGAAATGTATATAGATAAAAGGGAATTTGGAAGTGATAAAACGTAATATTGTCGCGTTTGCGAATAGGAGTTTCTGTCGATGACATTCGCCATCTAGATTGGGTATTCAACAAAGACAGTATTCCGTAAATATTCGACTGTAATTGTTTACAACCGCTTGCGTGAACTCAAGGTCGGAGGTGATGAACGGCAGGGAATATCTCTCAACCGGGTGAATTACCTCTGAATTCCGACAATTTTGGTGCCCTAGGGTTTCATTTCTACTTATAATCTTATTTCTAAAAGGCCGGCGGTTATCAATCAAAAGGTCACTTGGGTCTAGATCTCCGTCCAAAATCCAGGATGGAATCGAGAACGGAGATGGCTCGGCTTCAACCTCGAGATGGTTTACCAGCGCTGTCAATGGGTCGCACAAGTTCGTAATACAAGGTTTCTCTCTGACCAAGGGCATGGGAATTGGCAGGTGAGGCTTTCGCCGTGGGAGGTTATCAGTGGGCTATTTATTTTTACCCTGACGGCAAGAGTGCACAGCACAATTCGTTATATGTTTCGGCTTTCATCGCGCTGGCCAGTGAGGGCACAAAGGTTCGTGCTGTCTTCGACTTGACGCTGGTGGATCAAAGCGGGAAGGAAGAGCACAATACATTCCACACTCATTCGGGCCCGGGGCTGAATAGAGGGCCTTACACTCTTAAGCATCGAGGATGAATGTGGGGTTACGGACGGTTCCGCCAACGTGTTGAAAAATCCAATTACATCAAGGATGATTGCCTGATATTAAGTAGCAAAGTAGGTATTGTGGAGTCTGCCAGCGAATACGCTAGGTTGCACTCGCTAGCTGTTCCTGAATCAGAGTTAGGTTTACACTTTGGTGCACTTTTAGAAGATCAAGAAACCTCAGATGTAATTTTTGATGTGGGTGGGGAGAAATTTCATGCCCATAAACTCGTTTTAGCTGCATGATCCCCTTTATTCAGAGCAAAAATTTTCGAGTCTTCAGACAAAAATAATGTAGTTATTATTACAGAGGTGAAGCCTACGGTGTTCAAGCCTATGCTGCATTATATTTATACAGACACCCTTCTTGATGAAGATCCATCCTCACCGAATTCTTCTTCAACAACTGAGACATTGACAGAGCGGTTGCTTGCCGTAGCGGATGCGTATGGTTTGCGGCGATTGAGGCTACTTTGTGAATCAAAACTATGCAAAATCATATCTGTAAGTACATTTGGCTCCACTTTTGCTTTGTCTGAGAGTTGCCATGCTACTGACTTGAAAGCTGAGTGTCTCAAATTTGCCGCACAAAATATTGCAGAAGTTATGCGTTCAAACGGTTTTGAGTATTTGAAGGGGAAATGCCCTTTATTTGAGGTAGAACTTTTAAAGGCAGTTGTTAGCTTTGAGGATCATTCCAGTAGCGGAGAAAGCTGTTCGAGTGTGTGGGCTCAAATTAACAATGGGGCTGAGTAAGGCCAATAACGTAGGATTGAGAGATTCTATTGGTTTCGCACCAATTATTATAAAAACAAGATGCAGGGTGGTGACGTCACTGCGCTTTTGCAGAGATGTATTTTAACTATAGTTTTAGTTTGTTTGGGTGAATTTATATGGTATTTGTGTTTCAAAACTAATTATAAAAGCTGAAATTTATATAGTTTTGTTTATTAATTATAAAATCTAAAATTTATATAGTTTTATTTATTATTTCTAATGTAATATTGTGAAAACAATTGCTTCGACTTCTTTGAAACTATATTATATCATAAAAAAATAAATGATACATAAAAAAATAAATGATACATATGCTATTCATATATTCAAAATAACAAATTGGTGTATTGCATTTAAACAAAGCAGCAATTTGCCTAATTTTATTTTCATATTGATAAATTAAAACTATTTGTTAAAATTACATTGTAAAATTAAATTCACAGCTAACCAAACAAATTTTGATATATTTTACTACATAAAACAAACCAAATTTTTTTTCCTAGAGCACCCTTACTAATCCTAGAATTTAATATAAAAATATATACCTAAATAGCAAGATTAGGCTAAGACCTCATTAAAATTTAAAACAATATCTCAGGATCTACGACGCTAGTAAATGTTGTTGATGTTAAGAAAAATGAAACTAGAATAATTGATCATGTAAGGAATGTTGTTTAGAGGACTTGATTTCAGAAATAATGTTTTTGAGTTTCAACTTAAATACGTTATGGAGAGATTGATCATGCAAGGAAGGTTGTTGAGAAGACTTGATTTCAGCAATAATGTTTTTGAGTTTCAACTTAAATATGTCATGGAGAGTTTTTCCAAAGCATCAAAGGTGAAGAGGTAACTTTAGACCAATGCATGGTAATAAAAGAGTAATACAAACTGAACAACTCAACTTAATTAAAAAAATAATAATCCTTAAATAATTTGGTTTATAGTAATTTGTGAAACTTAAGTGATTATAACAACCATTAAAATATAGGAAACTTCAAGATATTCTTAGAGGTGTAAAAACCCTCATATATAAGGTATGTGTTAGCACTTCTTAATTCCTGAAGATGAAGCCTTAGACAACCCTTATGGTGTTTTTGTCAAAAAACTTTATAGAGAGGTGAGCAAGGAGCAGTGGAAATGATAACATCTAAAGCATCTAGTTGAGGATGAATTTTAGATATTACAATAGAGGAAAGACACTAAAATGTTCAACAAGCCATAAGATAGCACTTAAAAGTGGATTTTGAAATAATTTTTTCTTAACAAAACATTGAAGACATAGGATTTAAGAATAGAAATAACACAATATAATGAAACAAAAACATGATATAAACATCACCATAAGATATTGACACATAAATAATTCAAAAAGTAGAGTTCATCCTTCATCATTCAATGAAATGTTTTTAATGAAAATGTACAATACTCAATGTCTTCTCTCTCAAATAGTGAACTAAGGAAATTCATGAAATATATACAATTATTTCATCCCTGGACTAAGGAAGTAGAAATCCATCATTTGCCACAAGATAGGAAGATGTTTCAATGCTTTAGGAATAAAATATTTGGAAAATAGCCCCATATCCTACTATATAGGGTTTTGTTTTTTACTAACCAAAAATATGCTAACGGAATATAAAATCATCCTATTTGGTTGAAAATATTCAAACTTCACCATCCAAATTAATTTGGAGTCAATTATGCCAAGGTGAAGTTCTAAGAAGTCAAATTTCAAAAAATTCTAGAACTGATATAGCTTGGCCAAATTGAGAAAAATGAGTCTCAAAGTAACACTTCTAGTTCTCAAATTGTAACATTTGTGTAAAAACCAAGAGATGTTTTTGTATATTATCTCTTTATTAGAGAAACCACCCTCACTTTTCTACAATTTTTCTCACTCTCAGAATCCACAAACAAAAATCATGACTAAAACAAAAAATGACTAAATGTAAAAAATAGGTGGTAAAGATTCATTTGTAGCCTCCAATATATGTCACCTATTGCAAATTTTAAGGAGTTTTTGTTAAATATCTTGCTTTGGATAAAAATCACTTTTGTTTTTTCAATATTCATCTAGATTTAGTGAGAAAATGGTTTTGAAGTTAGCTTCTTAAACACAATGAATCCCTGCAACCAAAACACAACAAATTCATCCTTTGCATACTTATGACCATATCCTATAATTCTAAATGTTCCAAATAGGTGGAGGACAATACATGAATCATCAAATACCTATTAGAAAAGCACAACAAGAAAGTGAAAAAAGAAGGATTGATTTGACCAAGTGTTGAAATCTCTCATTGAGACAAATAGTTGGTAGATGATGTTTAAGACCTCATGAACCCTCTTTGAAATTACACTTATGAAAATAACTACAAAATAATTTATTTTATTCATATCTTATATTCTTTGAACATTTTGTTGTTCCTCCCTTGGTATAACCCTTTTAGATTCACTCTACCTACAATTATTTTACATAAGCATGGTAAAAGCAAACCATGCAAACCATTGCAATCAAAGAGGCAACAAAAAGTAGCCATTGAAAGAGGGAGCACCCATGTAGCCATCAAACAATTCAAAAAATAGATGGGAAGATGTATGTAACGCATGATTCTGAAAAAAATAAAATAATTAAAGGATAATGCACAAAGTGATATAGACACAATAATTATAATTAAACAACCAACAAGATGTAAGAATACACATAGGAATCTCCCACCCCACACATCTTTAATTTAACCATAAATTGATGGAATTTGTATAGTACACATGATTAGAGAAACCAAACAACAGTTTTGAGCATCAACATGCATAGTCACTTACAATCTAGAAATTATAACTACAAACATTTTGAACCACTAAATGTTATAGGTTTCACACGTTTGGGTTGATTTTGCCTAATAGGGTAGAACAAGACTTCAAGATTGTTCTTACTATTGATGTGTTCTCAAAATTCACTAGAGATAATAATATTGGAGATATGAAACACTTGACGCAAGAAATCATGTAAATATAATAATTATATTATGAGAATAACAATATTTTTGAAAATTTCGAAGCTTTGGCATCCCATTATATTTACAAAATCCATCACATGTGAGAGATGCAATAATTCCAAAAAACATAAATCTTAAGAAACTTTTTCCATAATGAAATGTAAACATCTACGTTTAAGGATATTAAAAAAAAACTATATCTTTGAAAATTTTGGTATAAAAAAAAAATTGATAATCAAAACCTTAGTGTGTGTACAAGGGCTAGCTCCCCTTAACCCCCTTCCTCTTTCATAATTGCTTAGGACAAGATTCTAGAGAAGACACCTTTTGACAATGGATACTCGAATATAGAATTTGAGAGAGTAAACAAGGCACCCACTTAAAAAGTTCTCAATGTTGAATAACCTAAGAGAAAGTTGCTAACAAAATCATAGTGGCAAGTAATAAATGTCAACATTATAATAGCTACCACCTATTTACAATTTCTTTGTTTGGCCTTTGATTAATGTTATATACATGAGTTTGTACAACTTGTTCTTGTAATTTCAGTGAAAATATTTTCAAGTGTACAATAATTTAATGTGGAATTTAAATATATAGTAGGAGGAGTTATATCTATACAATTGTTTAATTTTTTTTTTTTAAATGATATTTTCAATTAAATCTATAAGTACTAAGAAATATGAATTACATTTATTTATCTTTCGACAACTATTTAAAATAAAGGTGACACGATCACAAAGAGAGCTCATGTGTAGCTATGATGCATGTATTTCTATATATGATTTTATAGTGACGAGAAATCTCACAAAATATTTAAATGGATTCTCTCATCACTGTATGATAAATCATTTTTGTTATTACGAGTGCAGCATAATTGTTCAAAAAAATTGTAAAGAAATAAAGGCATTTACCTATGAACAAGAACATTATGAAAACAATTATTTTCCTATTACCAATGCAATGAACATTATTCTTATTTTTAATAGGTATATTGTATCTAGGATATACTCTATCTATGTTAAATAATGATGGAACATCTCTTTCTTACTAGTTGTTGTAATAATAACTATTCCTTGCAAAGCAAAATAAATTTTTTAATTGAGTAGAAATAGGAGTTAATATTAAATGGATGCAAATGCATTAATGTCTGGGATGAATATTTGAAAATATGATAATAATTATGATGATTGAACATTTGGATTGAGGAACATCGAAATTGGCATACTCGCTCAAGCGAATATCAAAGTTATGACATGAAAAAAATATGATGTTATGTCCCATAGCCATTGAAGACATGGAAGGAAACACCAATAATAGGGAGGTTTATCCAAAAGTGGTCATGCATGGAGCCATAATCATTGGTTTATGTTGTTGTATGGAAATTGATGTTACTATTCTTTATAAATAGAAATAAGTTTTTTTTTTATGGTTGTTGTGTAACATGTTCGAGTTGAAGTCACCAACAATTACAATTGGATGTTTCTTTTCTACTGGATCTAAAATGTAGTCAATGAATTGAATGTTTTCTTTAATTGTTGCATTTGGTTTAAAATAGACCTTTGTTAGTGAGATGGCATTTTTTTGAAAATGAAAAGTGTAAATTGTTGATTTAATATGGTTTTTTGTATAGGTAAATTGATTGTTAATTGAAATATTTTTTGTGCAATATGTGATAATTCTGTTTAAGTTCAAAAGATTCATGTAGTCATATTATTTTACAAGCATTGGATTAGATGGATGTGAAATTGTTTTTTTTTCTTAGAAATAAATGATTTTAGCATTCATTAGATCATGGTAACAAATAATATCCTTAAAATATAATGAGAAGTTGTGTACTCTACAAGCATATTGTCAAACAATGTTTTGTTTGTGTTGAATATAAACTATATTCAAGTTTATAAGAAGCATTTTTTTTAGGTATTTGAATTTCAAAAGCAAGTTTGTTAGTGATTCAAATCTTTTAACTTCAATGATACATACATAATTTCATATAAAAGAGCATATTAACCAAATAACATAACACATGAAAAAGAAGTGGAAATCATAAAGAAACCATGAGATCAAAGGAACACAAATAATTTTAGTATGGAGTTCACCCAATGTGGGCTACGTCTCCAAGTCCTCCTCAAAGTGAGGAGGTCTTCTTTCATTAAGTGGTAGCAATGAAATAAATTACAATCAACTTTACAAAAATGACCCTTATACCTCCAATTAGAATAATGCCCTAAAAACGGAGACCTCGTATGTAGAAACAGACTCAACTATAGGATTCCTCATGTGAAAACATGAGAAAATGACAATAAACTTGTCAAATTCTAACATTGCCACCTCTCGCCAATAAGGGTTCCATGCTTGGACTGTACATGCTCCTCCACTAGTGTGTATTCGAATGAAAAAATCAAGTTTAAATACAAGTGATGGGTGGAGACACCAAAGAACGATCCATGGACCATTAGTGGCAGAGTCATTTAGGCCGAGGGCAAACAAGGTTAAAATGCCCACTACTCATCGTATGACATATTATTGTTTTGATAGATAAGTTATAAGGTTGGTGACATGTAATATTTGGTGGTGTGGTTTCATAAAATATGACAATGTTTTATTTTTGTCTGCATTTCATTATAATTTGGGGCTGCTTGTTGGGGGTCGAGCCACATGGGCTGGTCAAGCTTGAACCTCATTGTCCTCCCACCATGTGTCTGCATTGTATTACATATGGGTCAGGCGGTTTCACCACTGTTCTCCTAACCATCGTTTAATTGAAGCATATATTCAACATAAACATATCAATTTCATAGGGTCATTGGGGGTGGAATGGTTTCCTATGTGCCACATCAAAAATATTATTATTTTTACTTTTTTTGCACCATATAGTTGAAATTTTTGAGCTTGAAATTAAGGGTTACTACATGAATTAAGGATGTGAAAAATTAACCTTTTCTGACTCTCTTTTTCCATGCACTGAGACTATTCCCAATTGTTGCCTCGTTAGTGACTCCCACTTGGCCAAGTTTGACCAAAACTTTGACCAGCTAAAACTATATCATGCAAAATCAGATTTAAGTGTCATTTGCACTATTAGAATGAAGGGGATGAGCACTACGATATGCTACTAGTTTAACATCCATCTCATGACTTTTATTTTTGAGCTATTTTCAAGGCCATTTTTATTTTTAGATCCACTAGGATTTTTCCTTCCCAGTAATGAGCTTTTATCTACAAATAATTTTATTTGTCAATTGGTAAGTGAGGGAGTTGCTCATTCACTTTCTCCATCTCCATCCATCGAGCCTTACTTGGATGCATTCCTTTTAAACCAATACGAAGGTACTCCACATCTCCCCATCGTGAAGTCATGGCCTTTATATCGAGAATGATGTCCTCTGGAATCTTATCCAAGTATTGAGGTGCAAAATCATCCACTCTAGGAACCTATCCAACCTCCTCGGTGGCCATTATCAATGGACGCTCATAAAGATTCAAGTTATCAATGTTCACCACTTAGTACATCTCAATGTATGCTTGAAAATCAAGATGAAAAGCATTACCTACATTCTTCTCTAATATGGTGAATGGGCCATATCAGATTTGTCTCAACTTCTTTCCTTCCCATTTCATCTTGAATTTCCTTATATTGAACCACACTTTGTCACCAACCTGGAATTGGTGATCGACTCGGTGTTTTTCATGTCAGTCTTTGTATTGAGCTTGACTTTTCTCCAACTGCTCTAACACTGCCTGGTGAATCATTTGAATTCACTGAATGAACTTCCATGCTTTGTCTCGGTCATCTTTCCCCCTGGAATCTTAGTCTCTCCGAAATACCACTTCTAAGGGATCCTTTCCAAAATAGGTAAAGCATGTCTCGAACAGTGACCTCTCAGTCGGCAAATGCATTATCGAGTTGTATGCATGATGTACATAAGGAATTTTCCCATCCCACGACTTGGGATTCTTGCCACAAAAGCCTTGTAGTAAGTGTATCAATGTACGGTTGAAAACCTATGTTTTTATGTCGGGTTGCACATGAAATTTCATGCACCTCTTCAACTTGGTGTCCATAATTCTCCACTAACTTGTTCCAAACTCTTGAAAAAAGCGAGAGTCTCGATCAGACATAATGGACGTGGGTAGCCCAAAGTGGACACATACAAATTGGAAGAAGAGATGAGTAGTCTTCTCTACAGTGATCTACTTTTTAGAAGGCATTAATTCAAACATTTTTCTAAATTGGTCCACCACGACATACAGATAGTCATGACCTCTCCTAGGAAAAGGCAAAGAGCCTACAAAGTACATTGACAAACTTTCCAATGGATGAATCAGAACATGGAATGGTGTGTAGAGCCTAAATTTTCTATTAGTGGGGTTGCTAATTGAACACAACACACATCCCTTCACATATCGAGTCACAACATTTTTCGTGTGAGGCCAATAACACAACCTATGCAAATGAAACAAAGTTTTCCATACAACAAAATGACCTAACACAAGTGACGTATGTGCCTCCAACATTACATGTATTCATTCATTATTGGGGATACAAAGTTTGCCAAGGTGATAAAAATAACTCTCCCTGCAAATGGTAATTATCCACCTATGATCCATGAGTTAGATTTGCATAAATATCCTTAAAATCATCATCAAAAACATATTTCTCATCATAATTTTGAAAATATAAAGAGGTATTTTGCAAAAATATAGATGCAGAAATAAGAGGGCGAGAGACATATCTTCCACTTTGTTGGTGGTGCATTTCATGTATTTTATTACCAAGTGAAATTACTAAAGTAATCCCATCCATTTGAAATGATGTTTTTGTTCAATCTTTGTCTAAAAATGGAGATACTACAAGGGTTAGTGATTTGTGTGAATGATGGTCTCCTTGTCAATCAAATAGTGGTTCCACTTGTTCATGCTTTAAACCAAGTCATACAACTCCTTGTTGTATGTGGGATCGTTCACAATAGGTTGGGAAAGTCTCTCTGAATTGTAACATACATGTTTCCTTTGTTGCATCAATATGACTCCCATGGTGTATCCACTTGAATTTGTATCGATCTCAAAATGTTGTTGGAGGTGAGGAAAGGTGAAAAAGGGTGCAATGTTGATCTTCTCTTTCCGTGCATGAAAGGATTTCTACTGCTTTCCTCCCTAGTGAAAGGTTTTCTTCACACTCATCAATGCATGTAAGGGGGGCACAATGATAGCGAAGATTGAAATGAACCTTCTCCAGTATTTTACTGCACCAAAAAACTATGAACCTCTTTAACATTGGTGGATTTATGCCACTTCCCAATCACATCAATTTTAGAAGGAACTACTTTCAATTGTACACCTATGACAATGTGACCTATGTAAACTTAAGAGGTCTTTCCAAATTCACACTTTGAAATTTTGACATACAATTTTTCTTTTTACAAAACATCAATCACTTTTTTAAGATGACACAAATGATCATCCAATGTCCTATTTTAAACAAGATTGTCATCAACATACACAAGCACACAATCGTCAAGAAAAGGCCTAAAAATATCATTCGTCATCCTCATGAATATGGTCAGAGAATTGCATAGTCTAAATCGAATCACCAACCATTCGAATAAACCATATTTCATCTTGAATGTAGGCTTCCTTTACTATTGTTCTGCAAACATGATCTGATGGTAAGCACTAATAATTTTCAATTTATCTAACAAATCATCAATATCATGGAGAGGGTACCGGTTCTTCACCATTATTTTGTTCAGTGTCATTTAGTCTATTCACATCATCCATGGTCCATCCTTCTTCGACACCAATATGATAGGTGAATCTCATCGAGAAGCACTTGGTCTTATGACCCCTTGGTTCAAGAATTCTAGTAACTTCTTCTTTATCTCCTCCATATTGATATATGAGAACATTTACATACCATTGTTGGGTAAAGAAGCATCCTGCTGCAAGTGAATCTTATGTTGGATCTTACACTTCGAGGGAAACCCACTTGGTTCATGAAAAATACCATCATATTTAGAAATAATTTCATATGATTCATTTTTATGAGTGGGAGCACAAGCTTTGAAATCTTTAGATTTCTCGACATATTTTTCTCTCACAACAATGAGAATGCAGCCTCTACTGGAATTAATCAATCTATACATTTGACCTACACTTACAAGACTAACACTAATTTTGGCGCGATGATCTCTAACAATATATTCCACCTCATATTTCATGAGATGATACTTGTTTTCATGGAAAAACAAAATTTTATTCCTTTCATACAAATAATGACATCCTAATACAATACCACAAATATCCAAGGGTACAACATCAACATCAACCTCATTTACTAGTTTGGATTGAATAACAAATCTATCTCTACACGGCCTCGTTACATGTAATTTTTCTTTACCACACAAACAACCCCTATTCCATCTTGAATGTAGCCTTCCATTAATCTTGTTCTACAATGTTGACCTCATGGTAAGCTCTGCGCAAGTACAGTTTTGTGAATTAGATAACATTTTTCAATTGATCCATCAAATCATCGATGTGAGGGAGAGGGTACCAATTCTTCACTGTTATTTTGTTGAGTGCCATTTAGTCTATGCACATCATCCATGTGACATCCTTCTTTGGCATCAACACAATAGGTGACCCACATGGATAAGAACTTGGTCTTATGAACCCTTGGTTCAACAATTGTTGTACCTTCATCCTTATCTCCTCCACCTTGATAGATGGTAACCTGTACATACCAATGTTGGGTAAAGGAGCATCCTGCTGCAAGTGAATCTCATGTTGGATCTTACTCTTTGAAGGAAACCCACTTGGTTCCTGAGAAATTTGATGATAGTTAGAAATAATTTCATACGATTCATTTTTATGAGTGGGATCACAACCTTCGAAAGCTTCAGATGTCTCAACAACATTTTCTCTCACAACCATGAGCATGTAGCCTCTGCTAGAATTAATCAATCTCTACATCTCACCTGCATTTACAAGAATAACACTTATTTTGCGAAATGAGCTCTAACAATGTTTTCTACCTCATCTTTCATAAGATGATACCCTTTTTCATGGTGAAACAAAAAAAATCAGTAATACAAATAACAACTCCCTAATACAATACCATAGATATCCAAGGGCACAACATCAAGATCAACCTCATCTACTAGTTTGGATGCAATAAGAAATCTAGCTCTACACTACTTGGTTACTTTTAATTTTTATTTATAACACAACCAACCAAGTGGGATTTGTTACAAAAATATGGAGTCAATTATGCCAAGTTGAAGATCTACCAAGTAAAATTTAATAAAATTCTAGAACCCTGTCAACAAATCTCGCTTGTAAAAATTGAGAAAAATGAGTCTCAAAGTAACACTTCTAATTCTGAAACTGTAACATTTGTGTTAAAACCAAGAGATGTTTTTGTATATTATCTTGTTATTGAGAAAAACTAGTCTTAATTTTCTATAATTTTTCTCTGTCTCGGAATCCACAAACAAAAATCATTACTAAAACATGAAATGCTGAAATCTAAAAAACAGGCTCTAAAGGTTCATTAGTAGCTTCCAATATATGACACCAGTTACAAATTTAAAGGAGGTTTTTGTTAATTAGCTTGTTTTTGACAAAAACAATTTTCTTTTTTCAATATTCATCTCCATTCGGTCATAAACGAGTTTTGAAGTTAACTGGTTAAACAGTTAAAAGCACAACATGTAGCCAAAACAAAACAAGTTCATCCTTTGAATACTTATGACCATCTCTTGTACTTTTGAATGTTTCAAACTTGTAGAAGACAACCCATGAATCATCAAATACCTATTTGAAAAGCACAACAAGAAGCATGGATTTGACCAAGTGCTGAAATATCTGATTGAGACAAATAGTTGGTAGATGATGCTTAAAACCTCATGAACCCTCTTTGAAACTTCAATTATGAAAAGAACTGGAAAATAATTAATTTCCTCGTATCTCATATTCTTTGAGAGTAGAACAACAAAAAAGTGCAGTAGTGAAGGTATAGATGTGAAAATGACTAGATGATCACCCTATTGAACATTTTGAGATGAAATTTGAGGTATTAAATATAAAAGAAACAAGAAAAACAAAATTTTATAACCTGGAGGTCGTCAAGGTGCAAGAAACCATAGAAACTGTGAAAGCACAGTAAGAAAGCACAAGGCAAGGAAGAAACACAATAGTTTTTTACACCTTTGTATGCAAAAATGATTTGACAAGGTTTGGCGTAGCTATAAATTGTCCAAATTAAATGACCAAGATTGAAATTTAATACTATAACATAGGACTCTAACACTATGAATCCCTACTAAGCTAGATACTCTCCTAAAATCTAATCCAATATTTAATACAACATGAACGGTTGCAAAAAAAGAGCCACATAAAATGGCTTAGCCAATTCCTGTAAAATCGTCTCTTGAAGATATCACCTATAAAGCTATTGTCTAGAGCTACAAAAACATTTTTAAGGGAGATACAAGAGTATAATAATAATTCCAAATATTTCCTCTTCATATTATTTTGGTGAAAATGAATATACTTTAATTACAAATAACTAGGTCCATGAAGACATGCAACCCTACAATTGTACCAATCTTCCCTTCCCACACCCTCCTGGTTTAGATCACATGGTGCTACAAAACCATTTAAATATGGGAAATTTCTATGAGATTGCATAGCCAGCATTACCATGTGTATCTTGATATGCTCTTCGATAACTTCTTGCACTACCTCCAATAGAACGAGGTCCATAACCATTGCTTTCTTTCATATAATGGGTGTCGCTTTTGTTTCCATATCCAACATCATTGTTTTCATATCCATAGAAAGAAGAAACTTCAACAAGCTATCTTGAAGGAGCTAGATAACCCCACGAACTTGATCCTACTACTGCATAGCCTAACGATCCAGAAAACATTCCATAGTGAGTTATGAAAATAAGAGCATTTCAATATGGAGTAGGTATAGGAGTAACAACATAACAAAAAATTCCAATACCCTATGTAGTTCTATGAGTGGGTACTATGCCACCAACAAAATTATTCTTTGTCTTAGGTCATGTGATATAGTGTGCCTTTTAACATTTTGTTGTTCATCCCTTGGTAGAACCCTTTTAGCTTCAAACTACATACAACTATATTAATTAAGAAAGGTAAAAACTAACCATGCAAACCGATTGCAATCAAAGAGGCAACAAAAAGTAGCGATTGAAAGAGAGAGCACCCATGCAGCCCTTCAAAAATTCAAAAAATGATGGGAAGATGTATATAACATATGATTTTGAAAAAAAAACAAATTTAAAGTATAATGTACAAATTGATATAGACACAATAGTTAATATTAAAGAGCCAACAAGAAGCAAGAATTCACAAAGGAGTCACCCGCCCCACTCTCCATTAATTGAACCATAAATTGATGGAAGTTGTATATTATACATGATTAGAGAAACCGAACAACATTTTTAAGCATGAAGATGCATAGTGACATATAGTAACTACAAACATTCTGAGCCACTAAATGTTGTAGGTTGCACACTTTTGCGTTGCTGCTACCTAATAGGGTACAAGCAGACTTCAACATTGTTCTTACAATTGATGTGTTCTAAAATATCACTATAAATAACAATCTTGGAGATATGAAGCACTTGAAGAAAGAAATAATGTAAATATAGTAATTATACTATGAGGATAACAACATTTTTTCAAATTTCAGAGCTTTGGCATCCCATGATATTTACAGAACACATTACATCTGAGAGATTCAATAATTCAAAAAGATAATATCCTAATAAACTTCTTCCATAATGAAATGTAAACATCTACATTTAAGGATATTCAATAAAATGATATGTTTGAAAATTTTGGTATACAAAAAATTGATTGTCAAAAACTTAGTGTGTATACAAGGGCTACTTCCACTTATCTCTCCTCATCTTTCATAATTTTTTGGGACAAGGTTCTCGAGAAGAAATCATGTGACAATCGGTACTGGAGTGTAGAATTTTAGAGAGTAAACAATCTACATTGAAATAAATAGCCACCAACTTACAAAGTTCTCAATGTTGAATAACCTACAAGAAAATTTCTTACAAAATCATACATTCCTTAATATGAAGTTTTTAATGGCAAGTAATAAAGATGAACATTATAATATCTACCCACCTATTTAGAATTTCTTTGTTTGGCCTCTGATTAATGTTACATACATGAGTTTTTACAGTTTGTTCTTGTAATTTCAATCGAAATATGGTTCAAGTGTAGGATAATTTAATGTGAAATTTAAATATATACTCAGACTCATATCTAGACAATTGTCTAAATTTATGCTTAAAAATGATATTTTCAATTAATTCTATAACTGCTAAGAAATATGTATTACGTTTATCTTTGGAGAACTATTTAGAATGAAGGTGACATGAGCACAAAGAGAGCTCATGTCTCGCTATGATGCATGTATTTCTATATATGATTTTCTAGTGACCAGAAATCTCACATAATATTTAAATGGATTCTCTCATAACTGTATGATAATTTTTTTTTGTGATTACTAGTGCAGGTAATTGTTCAAAAAAATCGTAAAGAAATAAAGGCATATACCTATGAACCAAGAATATTATGAAAAAAATTATTTTCCTCTTACCAATACAATGAACATTATTCTTATTTTTAATAGGTATATTGTATCTAGGATATAGTATACCTATGTTTAACAGTAATGAGATCAATATTGATGGAAGATATGTTTCTTACTATTTGTTGTAATAGTAGATATTCTTTGGGAAATAATTTTTCTAATTGAGTAGAAATAGGAGCTAATACTAAATTGATGCAAATGCATCAATGTCTAGGATGAATATTTGAAAATATGATAACAATTGTGATTATTGAACATTTGGATTGAGGCACATCGAAATTGGCATACTCGCTCAAGTGAATAACAAACTTATGATAAGGAAAAAATATGGTGGTATGTCTGATAGGCATTGAATACATGGAAATAAACTCTATTAATAGAGATATTTTTCCAAAAATGGTCCCGCATGGAGCCATAATCATTTGTTGGTGTTGTTGTATGGAAATTGAAGTCATTATTCTTTATAAATAGCAATAATGTTTTTGTTGATGGCTATTCTGTAACATGTCTCAGTTGAAGTCACCAATAAATACAATTGGATATTTTCTTGGTACATGATTGAAATGTAGTCAATGAATTGAATGTTTTTTTTAATTGTTATATCTGGTTTACAATAGAAATTTGTGAGTCTGATGGCATTTCCTTGAAAATGAAAAGTGGAATTTGTTGATTTAATATGGTTTTCTGTATAGGTAAATTGATTGTCAATTGCATTATTTTTTGTGGAGTATGTGAGAATTTCATTTAAGTGCAATAGATGTATGCATTCATATTATTTTACAGGCATTGGATTCGATGGATGTGAATTTTTTTTTGTTTCTTGGAAATAAAGGATTTTAGCATGCATTAAATCATGGTAAGCAATAATATATTCAAAATGCAAGGAGAAGTTATGTGTGTTCTACAAGCATATTGTCAAACAATGTTTTGTTTGTGTTGAATATAAACTATGTTCAAGTTTACAAGAAGCATTTTTCTTAGGTATTTGAAGCTCAAAAACAAGATTGTTTGTGATCTAGATCTTTTAACTTCAAGGATGCATACATAAATTCATATAAAAGAGCATATTAAAAGAATAACTTAACGCATGAAAAATAAGCAGAAATCATAAAGAAACCATGAGATCAAAGGCATGCAAACAATTTGATTATGGATTTCACCCAATATGGGGTACGTGTCCGAGTCCTACTCAAAATGGGGAGTTCTTCTTTCTTTAAGTGGAAGCAATGGAATGAGTTACAATAATCATTATGAAAATGAACATTATACCTCCAATTTGGATGATGGCCTGAAAAGGGAGACCTCATCTAGAGAAACAGACTCCACAGTTGGATGCTTGGCGTGAAAACATGAAAAATGACTATAAACTTGTCAAATTTTAACACTCACACTTATAGCCCTCTAAAGGATTTTTCACACAGGTTACTATCATCATGGGGCACCTGTCTCCGTGGTTTTACATTCAAACCAGACCCTATTATTTTGAAAAATGTGCAAATATTTTTTCAAAAAAAAAATCTCCTATCCACATTTAATTTTTACAATCCAGGGCCCTTTCCAATTACAGTCTCTACTCACATTTGGTCACATGTCATTAGCAAACCACCACCATTTTTCATGCGTGTCAAAAAAAATCACTTACACCCATTATGGAAAATCCTACTAACTCCAAGATCATCAGAAAGCATGTTTTGACCGCTATCGGTCCCATCTCAAGCTCTGACCTCATAAGCGTTATCGGTGTCCTCGAATATCGATAACCCTCGCTATTACAACTATCTAACCTAAGTTAATACAATATGTTCTTATATATATCCCAAATCACCACATCGGGTGGATGACACACCTTTCCTGTCGACTTCAATAAATGTATTCCAGGAAAGAGGTAGTACCTTGGATACTCCCTCCATTAATAGGGATATCCTCGGGTGGCACATTGGGAACCATTATTTCCTATTAATGTCATTAGTTCCCTTGAAATTCCACATCAACTCAAAACATTCATGTCAACGTGGTGTCGTACTTAGTTACTGTTGTAGCCTGTTCACATAGTTGAAGACCCTCCCTTCACTAACCACCTCATTCAATAGTGCTTATATTGTGAGGGAGGGAGGTACCTGCCCCAAAAATATATGCATACCATAGCACTCATCCAGAGTACTTCACCAAGATATGCATAGGAAAATAATATTTCACCAATTTGACCAAAAGGCGCCCTTGAGGGCGTCGACAATGTTCATCATCACCTATTAGCAGGTCAACAACCAAAAAGTTGACTGGAAACAAATCAATTGTTGTCTAATTGTAATCAGTTTTGATTAGCCATCATAACAAGCATGCAACATGCCTGCCTCATATAGAACACAAAATTATTGAAGTTTTTCCATAAGAGAATGGGTATCATTTATACTCAGTCAGAGATTTTTCTCTACTCATCTCTAAAACAAGCAATCCTCTCTCTCAAAAGGATAATCAGACTCTCTGAAGAAAATTAAAACATTATTTATTTCAGCTATACGTATGCTCCTAACCTCATACATGGAGGGGAAAGTGTTAACACTGGAAAGTCATACACCTACTAGTATAATCCATAAAATATTAAAAGTGCCCAGTAGAATGCACAGGTGGACATTTTTCTAGCCGAATACATTATAAATATTAAAAAAATCAACGGTTCTCCTAAGTTCCAAAGTTTATAAAGGAAATCAATTAACACCTCACATATATTTCTTCGATAAACACACACGCATGGCATATCATCAAAAAATCCATGCGGTTGCAGAAAAGGTGACTCAACAGTCTGGGGCACTCTACACACTTGGAGATAACTTCTTGATATGAGATCGGCCTAGTACATCCGAATTCGAGTCACCTTGGAGAATTACAATCCTCAATGGAATCCTCTTGTCCTACTCATGTGTCTTTATGATACATGTACCAAGAGAAGGAAGATGGTTTCAAAAAACTATGTATAAACAGGCCATGGGAGAGGCAGAAGAAGAGACATTGTTATGTTAGTCGAATTTCTTGTAAGAAAACCACCATTTCATTATGGAACCAAGGAAGTGAAGAGCAGTAGCGTGTTGGAAAAATTGCTTCTAAGCAACCCAATGTCCTAGTGAGTGAATATAAATTCACCCTTTGGAGAGTCTTCACACTTCTTTGAGAGAGAGTGGAAACTTTCAAATAGATTGAGGAAAAGAAGCATCCTTGTTGAGTATTTTTTGAGCTCTCTAGCTCAAGGAATTCTCTTCAAGTGTTCTAGTATTTTGATTATATTCAGTCTATACAACCAACAATCAATAAAGGGATATTTTTCCATCTATTATTGATGTGTTTTCTCCATATGAACATTGTTATGTTCATGCACCTCTTTGTTTAAGTTTATGTTTTTGTATGCATTGTATCCATTATTTACAACGTTGTTTTTATTTATGTTTTTCCACTAACAACACCAATTTTGATTGTGATCCTTTGCAGGTAACAATCCACTGCTAAGGGGTTGTTTTTTGGTGCACTTGTGCTCCAAAAAGACTACAACAACTATAATGGTTTTTAGGGTCCTTTTGTTCATTGTACTGAAAGAATCGTATGACATACATACATTTTTTTTTTCTTGGTTGCTACTTTTGTGGCCAAATTGGAAGAAGCATATTCTACCAAGAAATATTTTTTAAGTTCAGCAGGTTGTATTACATTTCTATGAATGATTGACATGCACATAATATCTGCATAGTATCGAGTTCCTATTACAGGAGAATAGGTATTTTATGTTGAATAATGTAACTAGTGTCATTCTTCATAATTGTATTTGTGTCATGATGTAATGTATTTTTCATAAGAAAGAAAAATGAATTTTATCATTAAAGAAATTGACTTATTAAAGCAAGGGTTTCATGCTTGGGTCAGTTTTATTTTAAATAAAATCGTCCATTGAAGAATTCTAGGGTTTATGTCAAGCGTCCATGTAATAATGTAAAAGACACTGCTTGGGCTTCAGTGGTCAAGAAATAAATTTATTTTAACGTAAAATAGGTCATTTATGACTCCTCCACCATGTTGGCCTCAAACTAGACAAGTTGGCCTAACTGAGGGGAAAAATCTCCTATATAAAGGAAACAACTCAACCTCATTTGGAGCATTCACTCACTAAGTTTGATCTACAACTGTCGGGAGTAGTAAAAATTGTAAAATTCAAGGAAAAATATGATAAGGGATATAGAAGGAGAAGGAGGTCTATATCAAGCACAAGAAGTCAAAATTTTGGCTATATTTCTCACATGTGTGAAGCTACAAAGCTTTTGGAAGGGATGAAGTTGCGAAAATATAGTTGGAACAAAATTTCAGATTTTTTGGGGGCCAAAATTCAGAGTTCTTGCTGGGTTGAAGTTGTTGGATAAGAAGAGGTGATTGATATTTGCTAAATTAAATTCAAAGGATGACTTGGTGGACGATGAAGATTTTTGTTCTAGGTTATTTTTCTATCACAACTTGAATTTGCTAGTGGAAGAGTCTGAATAGGTTTTCCCCTATAGAGGGTTTTAGCCCTAATAGAATGTGTACATCTGGTGTGTTGATCTTCATGTTTTTCTTTTGATGATTTCTTGATGAAACATAGATAAAATAAGAACTTAATAAAGTTAATACAAGCACAAATATATAACAAGTAATTATCAACATAAGAAAATATTTATGCCTTTCTAATTTTCTAACATGGTATCAGAAGTAAGAAGAAGAAAATGACATACTTAATATCTATTAGAAAGAGATATAAGGAAAAGGGTTTCAAGGAAGGTCATAAGGGGTAGAAGATAAAAATATTAAAATCTCAATGAAGGGAGAAAGTAAACTAGAATGAGCCTCCAACTATAGGGCATGGAAAAAGAGGATAGATATTATCCTCGTCAAGCACAAATTTTTGGACCTTGTTCAAGGAAAAGTCAAGAAGCCTACAGATGAAGAGGAGAAAGGTTATTTTGAACTATACTCAAGAAATGTATCAGGATTTCTAAAAATTATTCACCATAAATAACATTGGTAAAATAGAAAGCCTCAAGAATGAACTAAGAATGATAAAGATGAGAAGAGAAGATACTATATCATCCTAATTTGTAAGGATATATAGAATAAGAGATGAACTCCAAGAAATATATGAAGTTGTACCAGAAAAGGAGCTCATAATTGTTTCTCTTCTAGGACTACCAAATGCTTGGAGTGATTTTGCATAAGGAATTAACAGTTGGAAGGATACTCCAACATTCGAGAAAATGTGGAATCCATGCAGTCAAGAAAAAGCTAAAATATCATTAGTAAATAACAAGGAGGAGGATGAAGAAGAAAACACCTTTAATGCTTATTCTTCTCGTCACAAGAAGAATGGAACCTTCAAGAAGTTCAAGGGACCAAGGAAGAGAGTTGACCTATCCAAGATTGAATTCAATAACTGTTATAAGATGGGCCGTCCAACAAATCAATGCCCTAATAATTCTAGAAATAAGAAAATAGGTAGGGAACAAGAAAGCATTAGTGATGGAGTTCCATATAAGAAGAACAATATTGAAGAATCGAAAGTCAAAGGAATATACTACTAAGTCCTCTCTAATATATCCTTCTTATCCTTTTATTCTATGTTTTGTAGTGTTTTCCTTTATGTTTTGATTTCTAGAGTTTGTTGGTCTAACATGTCTTGTTAGAACATTTTTTGAATTATTTTGATAGGTTGTAGGTGTCCCTTAGAAAACTTAAACTAAGAGTGATCCACCACCATTTTACGAAAAGATAAGCATTTTTTTTCTTTGTTTAAATTTTTCATGTTTGGTTTCCTCCTCACTTCAATTTTGTTTGTATTGTATGCTAATAAACTTTCTTTATGTTTTTCCTCAGTTAGGAAAGGTTACTAAATGCTCATATATTATGTAGGATACTTCAAAGGATAGAATTGAAGCATGGATGAAGTTTTGTTGCAAAATAAGCCTGTTGAGATTTGATGTCTCACAATGTTTGTTAAAGAACAATTCAAAATATGTCTTAAACTACAGGTTTTTCTAACGAGGTTCTCTTCATAGAAAATGTATGTTCATTTTATTTTGAAGTTTTCTTTACACTACTCACATCGTTATGTCTAGGGTTTTGAACCTTAAATATTATTTTTAGGGTGATTAATCATTATATTAAATATACAATTTCTAAATTATGAAATTGATCATTCTTGTGAAACCATAACCTTTAGGGTTCACTATAAAACCCTATAATTTTTGTTTCTAAGGGTATGTCAATGTTAATAGCATTAAATCCCTTGTTCTCATAGGGTTTTTGATGAAGTATATAAATCCTATTATTTTGATGTTTAGAGTTTTATTATTGTTTCTATAGGAGGCCTTGTTCTTTAGGGTTTTTTTGTTAATGTCTAAGTAATATATTGAAACCCTAGATCTTTAGGGATTGGTTAATTAGGGTTTATAAAAAAAGCCTTTGTAATAGCTATAGGAAGGTCATACGAATGAAACACTCAGTGTGTATTCTCTTAGATTGATTGAAATTGTTACATATCTAACTTTGATATATTGTTGTTTAGGGTATGTTAATGTTAATAATTTTAAAACCCTAGTCCTCATAGTGTTGTTGATGAAGTGTACAAATCCTATTCTTTTGATGTTTAGGGTTTTATTATTGTTTCTATAGAAACCATGGTTCTTTAGGGCTTGTTGTTAATGTATAAGTTATATATTGAAACCCTAGATCTTTAGGGATTGGTTAATTAGGGTTTATAAACAAAATCTTAGATTCTATTAAGAAATAATAGAAAGGAAGCTTGTGTACAATTAGCACTCGTTGGAAAATTTCTAGTTCGACTGTATGAATTTATATGGCATGCTAGTTTAAGTTTGGGTATTAGTTTGGGTTTCTAGTAACATCCAAAACCTATACGAGTAGTGGAATATGTTAAGGTAAGTGGTGGAGGACTTAATAAACTAGTGAAAGCTATCCACAAAGCACTCAAAGTCCTTCGTTATGGTTTTAATATACTATCAAAAAGTGCCATTGTGGCTAGTGAACTAAAGATAATAGTGGGGTTGTCATAACCTCCATTATTATAACAAGGGAGGTTGGGGCCATAGTTTCACTCCCGACAAAATTAATTTGGCATAAGAAAGAATTAAAACTCTCATATACAATGGTTTTCAATTTAATAATCCATGTTCTCACTACTCTGAGAAAGAGACAGGTGAAAACTTCATTAGGTAACGAGGTCATTAACTAGTAGACAATGGAAGGAGTGGTGAAATTGGTTATATATATCCAACAAAACTAAAACTTATATGCTAACACACTCACACACTTCTACAATAACTTGTTAACCTCTAAATATGTACACTATCATAGAATATTTTATACTGTGTAAAGCAGGAATTGATACTCATAGACCTGGTAAAATCGTTAATGGAAAATGATATTGAACACAATTTATTTCAGAAATATTATTGTACAATCGCCTTGTAGGCTAGATATGGATAAATAGAAAGGAGAACTCAAAATTATTCCATCATTCGAGCTACAAGATTAAAGGTTTAGTTCCAAATTTACAAGTTCATCGTTAAAGAAACAAGAACCAAAATTGGAAACATTCACCAGTTTCATCATTAAAGAGATAAGTATAAAAGTCTCGAAATATTCATAGTTTCATTATTATAGAGATAAGAGTAAAGACTTGAAACATTCACTGATTTATATTTATAGTAACAAAAATAAAAACTAGAAACATTTACAGCCCCATCATTATAGAAATGGGAATACTTGGAAAACAAAAAAAATCACTGAATTATTGTTGTAAGAGACAAGAATAAAACTAGAAATATTTTTAGTTCTAGCATTATAGAGATGATATTAAAAACTGGGAAAAATGTTACAGCGAGTGGGGTTGAAACCTTAGCCCTCCCTCTTAAATAAGTAATAGAACAGCATGTGATTTTGACCTGGAATCTCCAAACTATAAGTCTATGAACTCCAATTGATGAAGCGCAACACTATCTAGAACCTCATAGGAGCATAGAGGTATGTTCCCTCGTGGATGTTTTGAGCCAGGGTGAATACACATCACAATGAAAGGGACAACCATCCAAACTAAAAAATCTGACAATTTCAACGTAGGAGGTAACCACCTATAGAGCTGAAGAGGGGTGGGGATTAATCGTATGACCAAATTTGAGACGAAACCACAAAGAAAGGGAACTTCATTGAAGGCACCAGACAAGGAATTGAAACAAATAACTTAAATTTGAAATAGAAATGTAAAAGAAAAGGAACAAAGAAATCACAAACAAGTTAAGGAGGGACATCAATGAATTTTACTTGTATAGAATAATTTGCACAACCTATCACATTCTAGCTACCTATAGCAGAAATCAGAAATTAAACCCCATGAATGTTATTTAAAAAAAGAGTAGAAATGCTACCTGGGAGTGATTTAAGAGTAGGCTTTTCATGAAATCGTACAACAAATGAAAATACAAACTTACCCTTACTCGTTAATTGATGGAAGAACTTTCCTCTAGTAGAGAAGCATTTCTAGGCGAGTGTAATCTAGAAAGGGGAGGCACCTATGTGTATCCTCCAAGCCATAGGGAGAAAAAGAGAGAAGGTTCAAACCCTAGAAGCTAATGTAATTGAAGAAATAGGTGTTCAAAGCCTTAACACAACCACAGAGAGTAGCCATACCTATAAGAGGTGCAAAGGCCTTAAGCCACCCAAGTAGTAGGATTGCCTCCCATAACTAGAGTACAAACCTACAAAATAGAGAAAATCATCACGCATATGCCGAAAATCATGTAGGAAGAGTGGAATAGAGTCTTTTATTAGGCTGAGCTTTTACCTACTAAATCATAGTTGTCATGAGAGAAATGGAGAATTAGCTAGCAAGGGAAAAAGATGCAATGAGAAACTCTGGATAGAGCCTTGTATCGCCCTCGTAGAACTCTAGCCATTGCAGTGCAAATATTACCAAGGGAAAGGCATACGATGGGGTTGGGGTTAATGCAAACACATGATCGCCATAGATTAAACTTGCATAAATATCCACCCTTGATTATCGATCCCTCAAGTATTGAGTAGGCACATGAAGGGTGTGGCTTTCATGTGAATGGAGAGGAGGTGTAACCAGGAGAGTGAGGAGTTAGGAATTAGTATTGCCACATTTATCGCATAGTTAGCCTCCTCACCCTAGAGACATACTTAACATAGTTAATGTATGGTTGCACCCTATCATCAAGGATGTTAATGTTTAGGATATAATTATAGTTTTAATATTTATAACTTCAAATTTTGATCCGAATGGAAAATGGCATCAACCCATGGTACTCATCCACCCATATTATTCATTGAACCATGGAATTTACCCATGGTATTGTAAATGGTATCCGCCCGTGGTATTATAAAATCCACCCATGGTATTCATTCACCCATGGAATTGACCCGTGGTATTGTAACTGAAAATTACTATAGGTAACAAGTCACATTTTGTAAAAGGACAGATTGTCCGCCACAATGTAGCCTTTACAGTTCAGAGGCATGTAGCCACCACATCTCTTGTCAGAGATAAGCTACCATCGCCCTAGCTGGTTTATTTCCATTTCTGGTTGTAAGAATATTTTAGTATTTTCCATTAATGAAATGAAGTATTATTTCCGCTGCATATCTGTCTCTATGGTTACCTCTGTATTTTGCTACATTCATGTTTAAATCCAGATCAGTGGGTTTTAAAAAAAAGGTTCTTTGTCGTTTTGTTTATTGGGCATTCTCCTATTTTTCTTCTAGCAATTCAAGTTTTCAGATCTTGGGGTCCTTTCCCCCAAGATCCATTGCAAGTTTTCAGATATTGGGGGTCTCTCCTCCCAGGATCCATTTCAATCTCTTAGATCTTGGGGGCCTCCCCCCAAGATCCAGATCAGTGGTATCAGAGCAGGTTATGATTCCATGGGAATGAGGGTTTGATGCATATTTTAGTTTCAAATTTTGCAGCAATATTCAACAAACTTCAGGCATGTGCTACAACCTCCAGAGAGCACTTTCTTGGGTCGAGGAAGAATTTTTATTTTCTCATTTTTTGCAAGATTTTTTTTTGGGCGGCGACTTTGCAGATCAGATTTGAAACATTTGGTACAAAATTTACAAAAACAAATATCATATCTGGATTCCTCTCAAAAAATCACCCAATTTCAAAAAAAAGGTCAAATCGGAGATCGGATGTGGGAGATATCGCTGATTTAAAATTAGCTATTTTATCAGAATTTTTGTGACGGCGAAACTATTGCAGTGCGAATTTGAGATCTCAGAGTGTCCAAATAAGGATTTCCAACTCATGGGAAGATGCAAAATGATCCTTCTGCTTCCAAAAATAGGTTATAATAAATATTCTGAGTTATATTGGCCGAGTTATGTCCATTTTAATTCTGGAGCAACATTCGGAGTGGGCTTCCATTGGAGACGTGCCCTCCCACCCCACTTTAGTAGGCACCTGCTTCACATTCATCAGTTTCAACATAGTAGCATTCAGCTTGGGTTATTTGGAGACGTGCCCTCCCACCCCAGGCTATGTAGGCACCTGCTACTTCATCAGCAACCAACATCATGGTTATGGGTCAACCGCATAAAATCCTTGTCATCGAAGTCCATTTGCTAGGCCGCACACTGTCAAAATCACAGTTGGTCATAAGCATTACAGGGTACTCTATCCTCGGATCTTCGTTTATCAGGGTTTTGGGTTAACCACATAAAACCATTATCTTCAGTGGCTCTTCATATTCAACAAAGGCTTCACAGGAGGAAACTTTACGCAATGGGGACCATTGCTTTTTAAGGAGGGAGGAATGATCCGAATGGAAAATGGCATCAACCCATGGTACTCATCCACCCATATTATTCATTGAACCATGGAATTTACCCATGGTATTGTAAATGGCATACGCTCGTGGTATTGTAAAATCCACCCATGGTATTCATTCACCCATGGAATTGACCCGTGGTATTGTAACTGAAGATTACTATAAGTAACAAGTCACATTTCGTAAAAGGACAGATTTTCGCCACAATGTAGCCTTTACAGTTCAGAGGCATGTAGCCACCACATCTCTTCTTAGAGATAAGCTACCATCGCCCTAGCTGGTTCATTTCCATTTCTCGTTGTAAGCATATTTCAGTATTTTCCATTAATGAAATGAAGTATTATTTCCGCTGCATATCTGTCTCTATGGTTACCTCTGTATTTTGTTGCATTCATGTTTAAATCCAGATCAGTGGGTTTTAATAAAAAGTTTCTTTGTGGTTTTGTTTATTGGGCATTCTCCTATTTTTCTTCTAGCAATTCAAGTTTTCAGATCTTGGGGGTCTCTCCTCCCAGGATCCATTTCAATCTCTTAGATCTTGGGGGCCTCCCCCAAGATCCAGATCAACCTTAGATAAGTATGCCAATGGGGGCTTAATAAATGAACCATAAATTCCCACATAACACATAATTGGGAAGGGAATGATCTTGAAGAAGGTGCCACACTATTGAACCCTGCATTTTAAATTCAATCACAAATATAACTTAGTGGCTATGTTAAAAAAGGTACACATAATCATTATGGAACTCAACATTATTTAAGAGCATATTAGAAAAAATTTTATTTCTACATTTAAAAGAAAAAAAATCTCCTTGTGCATGTAATGAAGGTACATATTACAATATGTCATCCTAGGTGTATGAGAAATGGTATAAGAGCTCCAGTGACTATACTAGGCCTCCAAGGCACCATCATAAAAAATTATAAGATACTGATAGAGATTGTATGGTTCATAAGGTACTGCAGTGGACTAGACTACAACAGAATGAGAGAAAACTCTCCTCCAACTGATATGCATGGTGGGGATTTGTGTTTGGAATTTGGGGAAGGCAGCACTTCACTACCCTATCAGTTAGTTGATACAGTGAAGAATCTAGAACAAGAAATAGTATAACTTCAAATTAGTAATGAAAAATTACTGAAGTCCATTGAAAAGCAAGAAATAATGTTGAGAGAGTGGATGGAAAAGTCCAGCTACAAAAGCACTACGTCAGAAGGACAGAAGAGGAAGAAAAGTGAAAAATATCTTCAAAATCTGAAAGTAGAGGGGAGTCGGGTGGGATATGTCCAAAATTATGGAAAGTAAAGATGAAGATAGAGTTACCAGGTGTGTTTAGGAATATTAATCCCCTTATCTTTGAGGTGGAGAAAGAGGATAATTCAGAGGCTTGGCTACTAAATATCATCAAATACTTTCAGGTGTACGAATATGAGAATAATTTGAATGCTTGTTTGGACATCTATCAGTTGCATAGTAATGCTACCTTGTGGTGAGAAGAGGTAAAAAAACATACATTTTCTGGAAGAGAAGACAATTTCTTGGGAAGAATTTCAAAAACAATTTAAGTCATGGTATCTTAGTGACTATGCATTTTTAATTAATTATCTCAAATTAGGCAAAATCTTTCTATAGAAATCACATAAGAGAATTTTTTGGCCTACGCATTTCGAACCAACAAGTGTGCTTCATCATGAGGAGCATATGATCTTAGTGACTTTTACTATGATGATCATGCCAAAGAATTCCATGAATTAAAGTTGGGGAAACTAACGATGGACGAACTCGTCTTAAATTTTACCAACTTGTTATGATATGGGCCATATATTAAAGAGGAAAAGGCAAAAATACAATGATTCTTAAATTGTTTACCTACCTATTATAAAGAGAGAATCGAGTTTGATCGACCAAAATCAATGGCTGAAGTAGTAAGGAAGGTTAGGTTGTGTTGTCAACAATTCAAGAGTAGAAGTGAGGGTTGAAAGTCCTGTAAAAAAAGGATAGGAGCAACGCGGGAGGGAATTTTGAAAGGAAAACTCCCTCTTACCCTAAGGATTTTGGTAAATATCAATTAGGGAAGAAGTTCTGCAAAGGAAATGCACCTCCACCAACATAATCTTACATGGGATCAAAATGCATAGAACTGTAGAACAAGAAGAACAATGGAACAAAATACTGAGAACCATTGAAATGTTGAGGCTATGGTGAGTTTCATGGGTTAACAGACTACCCACGTAACCCCAAATCTATCCAGAATATTCAAGAAATCCAAAAAGAAATGACAATGAATGAATTTGCTAGGATTATTCCTAGGGTTAGCACAACATTGGAAGGCAGGAAAGTCAAGGATTAATCTACCATGATTGAAAACTAGGGTACTATACTGAACCAAGCTATGTCTCTTTTAATTGATCCAGGGGCTAGTCTATGTTATATCATCCCCTAAATTGTAGAAAAGTGTAATTTAAAATGTAAAGAATTCAAGAATGCTTGGTTGCTCTAGTTGGCAATGGGTACTAAAACGAGGGTAACCATTGAAATTAAATAATGTTTTATTAGTTGGAATGGTCATCCTACTGATATAAATTTAAATATTCTTCTGTTTAGATCCTATGATGTGCTAATAGGCATGGATTGACTAGAAAAGCATGGAGTTGTTATAAACTACTTATAGAAAAGAATCCAATGTGTGGGTGAGGGTGGACAAACTTGGTTAAATAAGGGAAAACAAAAAATAATATCAATTCAACAAATTACAAAATTACAACTTAAAATAAGTGATAGGAGAGGGTGTCAGTTGTATATGGTGCAAGTAGAAACTAGTGAACAATTAATTGAAAAAGAAAAATTGAACAATTTATTGGTTAGTAAGGAATTTCAAGATGTTTTCCTAGAAAAAATTTTGTGACTACCCCCACATAGAGATATAGATTTCAACATTGACTTAGTGTTGGGGGTTGTTCCAATGTCTATATCCCCGTATAGAATGAGAATATAAGAGTTACTGGAATTAAAAATGCAATTACAAGATTTGTTGAATAAGGGGTATATCAGGCCTAGTGTCTCACCCTAGGGGGCATCGGTACTCTTTGTAATGAAAAAAGACCACACCCTTAGTCATGAGTTGAACAAGTTAACAGTTAAAAGCAAATACCCATTCCCTGGATTAGATGATCTATTCTATGAGGTAAGAGTGGTGAAAATATTCTAAAAATTTGACTTAAGAACTGGTTATCACCAGTTACATATTAAGAATGAGGATATATATAAAACAACCTTTAGAACTAGATATGGTCATTATGAGTTTGTTGTGTTACCTTTCAGTCTCACAAATGCACCAATAACTTTTATGTGCCTGATGAATAGCATGCTTCATCTGTACCTTGATAAGTTCAGACTCGTATTTATAGATGATCTTTTAGTATATTAAAGGAATGAGGAAGATCTCAAGGAGAATTTCAGGATAGTGCAGCAAACATTAAGATAACATCAATTGTATGAAAAACTTAGCAAATGTGAGTTTTAGAAAGACATGATACAATATTTTCGGCACATTAGTTCTAAGGAAAGATTCACTATGGATCCTAAAAAGGTTAAGGCCATCATGAATTAGCCTATACCAAAGGACATACCAATAGTATGTTCATTCATAGGAATTGTAGGACACTATCACAGGTTTATGGAATCCTTTTCTAAACTAGCCTATCTTATCATATCTCTGTAGAAAATGGTATAAAATTTGAATGGATATCCAAGTGCCACGAAATGTTCGATAAGCTAAAGAAATTATTAACCACAACTCCTATACTAAAAAATGATAACCCCAATAAATAATTAAGTTTGTGTACATATGCATGTTTGGAGAATCTTATACGAGTACTAATGCAAGACAATGCGGTAATAGCATGTGGGTCCAGAAAGCTGAAATTACATCAACATAATTATGAAATGTATGATTTAGAATTGGTAGCAGTAACACATGAGATCAAAGTGTGGAGACATTATGTTCTAGGGAAAATTTTACTTTGGTGACAGATCTATCAGTCTAAAATATTTTTTTCAGCCAACTCGAATTAAATAGAAGGTAAACAAGATGGTTGGCATTTCTCAGTGACTTCGAGTTTGAAATAAACCATATATAAGGAAAAGAAAACAAACTAGTCAATGTTGTGAACAAACATGCACATACTCGGTTGGGAATATTTGTTAGTAAGGTAAGTGCATATTTTATAGAACAAGTTAAGTAGTCAATACCCTAAGACACTCAATATTTGGAACTTCAGTAAACAGTACAACAAATGGAAATTCTAGGATATGGAGAGACTTCAGAAAAAATTATCACATATCGAAATAGGATATATGTCCCTAATGTGAGTACATTGAAACAAACAATATTAGATGAATACCACAAGAAACCTTATGTATTCCATCTCAGATTCTAGAAAACGATCATTGCATTAATAAAAGAATTTATTTTGGCCACATATGAAAATATATTTGGAAAAATATGTAGCAAAATGCATAAAATGCCAGCAAGTCAAAGTAGAGCATCAATATCCTGGTGGATTATTGAACCCCCTATCCATACCTAAGTGGAAGTGGGAAACAATTTCAATAGATTTTATTACCACACTGCCATGAATAAAATTCCAGCATGATTCTATGATGGTGGTAGTAGATGTTTTAACTAAATAAGCACACTTCATACTGGTACAACCCATATTTGGGACTGCCCAAATTGCTAGTATTTTCATGAAAGACATCTTTCATTTACCTGGGGTACCTAAAGTTATTGTATCAGATAGAGATGCTAAATTTACCTCCAAATTTTAGTAAGCATTTTTTGGGGGTAGAGGAACATAATTGAATTTCAGCACTGCATATCACCCAGAAACCGATTAGAAATAGAAAGGACAAATCAGATTGTTGAAGACATATTAAAAATGTATGTTATGAACCAGCCCACAAAATGGACAGATTTTATGCACTTAGCAGAGATTTTCTATAACAATAGGTATCAAGCTAATATTAAAATGAGTCCTTTTGAAGCATTTTAGGGCAGAAAGTGTCATACGGCTCTTAGCTTGAGTCAACCAGAAGATAAAATTATATTGGGACCACATGCTTTGCAGGAAATGGAAGAAATAGTGTGCAAGATACATCAAAATATAAAAATATCTCAAGACCAATAGAAGAGTTGTGCAAACAATAAAAGGGTTGATAAATAATTTAGCATTGGGGACCATGTATTCTTTCCAGTAAAACCAAAGAAAAGTACTCTACAAACAAGAACTTGTGCCAAGTTTGAACCTCGATTCTATGGGCCTTTTGAAATATTGGACAAAACTGGGCTAGTAACATATCAGCTAGCTCTTCCCAATCATATTAAAGTGCATACTCTATTTCATGTATCCTTATTAAAAAAATATGTCCATGACAGTTCCCATGTAATTGACTGGAATTTGATACAGGTAGAACCCAATGGACATTTCTTCCTAGAGCCACTCCATATCCTAGATCAGAAAGGAACCAAGCTACAGAATCGAGTCAACACTCAGGTTAGAGTACAATGGAAGTAATTTACCCCTGAGCAGGCTACATGGGAGTGGGAGGCTACTATGAAGGAAGCGTACGAGTACTATTTCAGTAAGGAACAACTGAACAAATACAAAAAATTGAGGATGATGTTATTTTGAGAGGGGGTAAATGTAATAACCATCTTATGTTATGTAAACATCTTCTTTGTTTTTTATTATTAGACTATTTTATTATGTGGCGAGTAAGCCACACAAAAAAAAACTTGATTTTGAAACTGATATTTTGAATATAAAATAAGGAAATAAAGGTAGAAAATTTTGGAGAGATTTGTATTAGAGAAAGTTTCCAGATATGAAAAATATTCGAATTATCATAAATTTCTTAAAAACAATAACTCAGTGGAAGATAAACACCGAGGGAAAATTTCTGTGGGAGAGAAAAACGAATTTTAAAGGAAAAAAATAAAACAACCTAGGATAAGAGGCAAGCAGAACCCTGAAAGGTAGGACACTACAAAGAAACATCTGCTGAAGATTAATGTATATAATACATGATGGGAATCATCAAGAGGTTGTTGATTCCAGGAAAAAATTTTCTACTCAGGGGGAACCAAAGGAGATAGGTTCAAGGTTGGGAGGAAAATCTCTTTACTAGAACCATTTTCCATCCAGGAGAATTACTCCACCAGATACTTTTGGTAGAGGTTTTGTTGTTTTATTTTAGAAACAAACTTGATGTTATGTTGATTGATCAGTTACGAGTACGGGTTCGGTGGATTTCTTGTTGAAATGAACTTGTTTCTATATGTATTGATCTATTATGGAAAATGTATAATTATTACTCTCTGATAAATCAAGTATCATATTTTTATCTAGTTAATTATTCTATAGATGTTATGTTTGTTATTTTAGCTCGTGGTATTATGAATGAGATTATGGTGGAAATAATATATAGAGGATGATATAGAGCTATTAGAATTTATATGAAAGTACTTGAAATGTTATTATGTTGCATTGTATTTTCAGTAGAGATGTAATTTGAAGAAATAAGTAGATGAATCATTTTTTCAAATGGTATCAATGATCATTTAGTTAATATCATTACGAATGAGTTTCTTCTAGGAAAGAAAAAGAAGAAATATGAAAGTATCATGATTAGGTTACTTTTGAAAAAGGAAACTGAGACGATTATATTCTTTTAAAATTAGAAAATTTATAGACGAAATGGAATATAAAAATAAAAGATAATGATGTATATTATGCATGGAGGGGAATGTACCCCTAATTATGAGTGTAGAAAGGTAATGTATTGGACTCTACCACATGCATAGATAAATTTTAAGCTAGTAATATTAATTATCCAAATATGTCAGATATGAGTTGTGAGATCGAAGACCTGCAGAGGGTTGGTACGACTGGAATGACGTCAGTTTGAATGACTAGCTTAGATTATATTAAGAAATAATACAAAGGACCCATCTGCACAATTAACACTAGTTGGAAAATTCGTAGTTCAAATGTGTGAAATTATATGGTAGGATAGTTTAAGTGTGGGCATTAGTTTGGGTTGCTAGTAACACATAGAACATGTAAGAGTAGTGTAATAGATTAAGGTAAGTGGTAGAGGACTTAATAAATTAGTGAAAGGTTTCCAACGAGTGTTGAACATCCATAATTATGGTTCCAATCTTCTATCAAAGAGTGCAATGATGGCGAGTAAACTAAATATAACCCTAGGGTTGTGGTAATCTCTACTATTACAACTTGGGAGGTTGGGGCCATAGTTTCAGTTGGGACTAAATTAATTTGCCATAAGAAAGAGATAAAACTCTCCTCTAGAAACGTTTTTAATTTAACAACACATTATGTCACTATTCTTAGAAAGAGAAAGAAATAAATTTCATTAGCTAAAGGGTTCATTAACTAGTAAATGAGGGAAGGGGTGTTGGAATCAGTTATATATATCCTGCAAACCCAAAACATATACGCTAACACACTCACACCCTTCTGCAATAACCTGTTAACCTCTAAATATATTCACTGCCATAGAAGATTTTATACCGTGTAAAGTAGGAATCCGTACTTACGAAGCCAGTAAAGTGGTTAAGGGAAAATAATAATGAACGAAAATTATTTAGGCAAGATTATAGTAAAGTCACCTTTTAGGCTACGTGTAAAAAAATAGAAAGGAGAACTCAAAATTATTCCATCATTCAAACTACATGAACAAAGGTATATGTATATATATGTATATATATATATATATATATATATATATATATATATATATATATATATATATATATATATATATAAGAGTTGCTTAGTAAAATTACATATTTACAGATTCATCATTATATAAACAACAACCAAAATTGGACACATTCACTGGTTTTATCATTACACAGATGAGTATAATAGTGAGTACATATATATATATATATATATATATATATATATATATATATATATATATATATATATATATATATATATAGAGAGAGAGAGAGAGAGAGAGAGAGATAAGATTTGCTTGGTAAAATTACATATTTATATATTCTTCACTATAGAAACAAGAACAAAAATTGGAAACATTCACCGGTTTTATTATTACAAATATAAGTATAATAGTATGGAAATATTCACAGTTTCATCTTTATAGAGATAAGAGTAAAGACTGGAAATGTTCAGAAAATCATCGTTTAGTAAAAAAATTAAAAAACTAGAAACATTTGCAGTACCATCATTATAGAAATGGGAATAGTAAGAAATTGAAACAATCATTGAGTTATCATTCTAAGAGATAAAAGTAAAACTAGAAATATTTTTAGTTCCAACATTTCAGAGATGAGATTAAAAACTCGGAAAATTGTTACAGTGAGGGGGGTTGAAACCTTAACCCTACCTCTTAACCAAGTGATATAAAGTCATGTGTTGATATCTTAAAGCCTACAAACTACAAGTCTATGAATTCAAATTTATGAAGCGCAACATTGTCTAGAACCTCAAAGGCACATAAAGGTATGTTCCTTTGTGGAAGTCTTGAGCTAGGGAAAATACAAGTCATAATAAAAGGGACAATGAACCAAACTAAAAACCCTGGTGAGTTCAATGCAGAAGGTAGCAACCTATACAACCAAACAGAGGAGGGGGGGCGGGGGGGAATTAACTGTATGCCAAAATTCGAGATGAAACCACAAATAAGGGGAACTACATTGAAGGTACCTAACATGGAATTGAAATGAATACATTAAATTTGAAATAGAACTACAAAATAAAAAGAACCTAGAAATAACAAACAATTTAAGAACGGACAAAAATGAAATTTACTTGTACAGAATAATTTGCAGAGTCGGTCACCTTGCAGCTACCTCTAAGAGAAATCACAAATCAAACCCCAACAAAGTAATTTCGAAAAAGAGTAGAAATTCTATGAGGGAAAAATTTAAGAGCAGGGTATTGATGAAATTCTATAACAAACAAAAATGTAAGCTTACCCTTACTCATTAATTAATGACAAAACTTTATTTCGATAGAGTAGCCTTTATGGGCAAAGGGTAGCCAAAAAGGTCAGGCACTTGCATGTATACTCCAAGCCACAGGGAGAAAATGAGAGAACTCTAAAACCCTAGAAGCTAATCCAATTGAGGAAACAGTTGTTTGAAGCCTTAACAAAACCACACAGAGTAACCATATATGTAAGAGGAGTGAATTCTTTAAGCCACCCTCATAGAAAAATTTCCTCATATAACTGGAGTACAAACCTATGAAATATATAAATTTTGCACACATATGCTGAAAATCATGTAGGAAGAGCAAAAAACAAGGCTTTATCAAGTTGCGTTTTGACCTAGTAAGTCATAGGTTTCATGCGAGCACTAGAGAATTAAATAGGGATGGGCAAAGCTTCCACGAGAAACTCTGGATAGATTTAGGTATCACCATCATAGAACTCCATTCATTGCAGTGAAAGGATTACAATTTGAAAGGAATACGATGGGGCTAGGGTTAATACAAACACATGATCTCCATATATTAAACATGCATAAATCCCCACCATTGATTACTAGTCCCTCAAGTATTGAGGAAGGACATGAATGGTGTGTTATCCATGTGAAGGAATAGGTGTAAGTAGGAGAGTGCAGGAGTTTGGAGGTAATACCACCATGTTTAACACATAGTTAGCCTTCTCACCCTAGACACGTAGTTAACATAGTTAAGGTATGGTTGTGCCCTAACACCATGGATTTTAATGTTTAAGATATAATTATAGTGTTAATACTTCAAAATTCAACCTTAGCTACGTATGATATTGATGGGGGTTGGTAAATGAACCATAAATTCCCACACAGATAATTGGGAAGGGAAGGATCTTCACCAAGGTGCCATACTATTGAACCATGCATTTTAAACTCAATCAAAAATATAACTTAATGGCTATGTGTGAAAAGGTAGACATAAGCCTTATGTCATTCCACATTATTTAAGAGAAGAATAGCAAAATTTTTATTACTCTATTGAAAAGGAAAAAATCTCTCAGAAGCCATGTAATTAAGGTACATATTACAATATGTTATCCTAGGTGTATGGTATAAAGGATGAAGTTCCTCCAATGTTATGAAGGTGTTGATCTCCCAAAAGTTCAGAGGGAGCCTGGATAGAATAAAGGATATATCTCCCGACTTGAGAGGGAGGGAGTATTATGAAAATAGTAGTGAATACCTTTAAGTATGTATGAAACTTAATGAATGGAAGTACTTCAAGATGAATTCCCATAATTCATGAAGTTATAAACAAAAGGCTTGAGAAGCACTCAGACTGTATTTGGTGTTGATAAAAGGAAAAACTACGATAATATTGAAGATGTTATAACCAATGTTAGAATGATTGAGGACCCTGAAGGTTTTTGTTTACTCGTATATATACATTTGAAAGTTTATTACTAATTTGGGTTGTGATTGTGCATGATCTCTCCATAAAAGATTGAACATTTCAAGCATGCTTGGATTGGTCGATATATATGATTTAATTGATTATGAGTGACGAAGCATACTATGGAAAGATGCTTGAGCATACATATAGTCGACCTATGTGTTGATGTCTAGATCTTGAAGTAGGTAGGGTTGCAATGGTGATGGATATTCAATCTTGTATATGGACCTATATTCCTGGGTTGGCGACAAAGCTTAAAATCCTTATGGTACCTATAGTGGCTAAAAATTAAATCCATCTTAGTCCCACCCAATTAGAGTACCCTAGTTAGGTATCTAATCTGTAGCATTTCTTGTGCTATGACTATTAAGAGAGCATATAATTTTGAGATCTTCCATATACCTCTATATGTATGTAATTATGAATACCGCCTAGTTAAGAGGGAGTGTTGAAGACCGACTGTAACTAGTTTCAGTTTGCATAAATGTATTTGAGACATGATGTGATGTACTTTTCAAAAGAAAGAAAAATAAATTTTATTATTAAATAAATTGACTTATTAATGGATGGTTTTAATGCTTGACTCAAGATTTTTTGGTTAAAGTCTCCATTGAAGGATTCCAGGATTCAGGACATGTGTCCTTATCCATGTCATAATGTAAAATACCCTTGTTGGGCTTCAATTTTCAAGAAAAAAAATTATTTTAATGTAAAATATGTCAATGAGGTCTCTCCACCAAGTCTGCCTCAAACTAGAAAGGTTGTTCTAACTGAGGGGATAAATTGGCCTCATTTGGTAAAATCTCTAACTAAGTTTGATCTGTAGTTACTTGGGGTAGTAAAGGTGTTGAACTTAAGGAAGAAGGTGGAAAGGGATAGCGAAGGAGAAGGATGTCTCTATCAAGCACAAGAAGTTGAAATTATCTATCTCTTTCTCCCATGTCTAAAGTCATTGAGCTAGTGGAAGGGAGGCGTTACATAAAATGTTACATAAATATAGATTAGATGAAATTTTGAGTTTGCTATGGGCTGAAATTCTGGGTTGTTGCTAGGCTGGAGTTGTTGGACAAGAAGACGCTACTAAAATTTCCTAAATTAAATTGGAAGGTTGAAGAAGGTATTTTGGTCTAGATCTTTGTCTCTTTCAACTTGAACTTTCTAGTGGAAGATTTCGAATGGGTTTTCCCCTATACAGGGGTTTTAACGTTAGAAGAATTCCTACATCTAGTGTCTTGATCTTCATTTTTTTATTTTGATAATTTTATGATGAAACAAAGATAAAAGAAGAACCTAAGAAAGTTTATAAGAACATAAATATATCACAGGTAATTATAAGCATAAAAAAATGTGTCTTCCTTTCTTATTTTCTAACATTTTAAGAACATATGTTTAGTTTATAGCTTGAGCAATGTTAATGAAAATTGTCTTTCTAGAGGATGAGTATAAAGACAATGGAAGAATAATCTGAGTTTCCTATATAATTCAAATGTATTTCATATTTAGAAGTGTGCTTCTAGGCTTACAAATAGATCTAATTATGTTGTCATCATTGGATATGAAATTTTATTGAATTGTTTTGAAAGAAAATATCATTGTTTGGTCCATATTTATCATATAAGAGCTACAATATGTTGTTGCAACATAGAAATCTAAAATGGATTGAGCATATTTGTTTTCTTGCCACAATAGTAGGATTTTTTTTTTTGCAAATGAATTTATCCACACATCACATAGATTTATTTTCAATAATATGATAAGTCAAGCAATACAAGAGTGAATGATAAATATATATCATTTTTTTGTAATCCCAAGGTTAGTTAGGACAATATCAAAAGTTATGATTTTTTAATAGGTTTTGTTTTGTAAGAGAGGGGAAATTTGTTTTTCATTTTCATTATTGCAAAAAGGTTGCAAGATACAAGTCTGATAAATTGGTCAGAAAGAAAAATCAAATTTACAATCATAATGTATATTTTTTTTTGCAATTTTTTGTGTGATGATAAGTCTAAATTTGAATCATTTCATTTGGAAGAATTGTTGAATTAGAAGAAAAATAACATTTGTATCATGAGAATGTTGCTATATTTCTTCATTTTGAGTCCAAAGTAATTGCCGATCATGTTCTATTCCTCTACTTTGGAACTCTCTCATGAAAAAATAATCTTGCAGCTATCCAAATAGTTCATTATTTTTTGCAGTCAAAGTATGTAGTTCTGATATTTTATGCATATTACATTGACAACAAATGAATGGTTGATGTCTAATCAATCTATCAATTAATTCATGATAGTGTTAGTTAATGTGACTTGCTTTAGAGATAGATATTTATTTTTTTAATTCATCTACCAAAGGATCCTAGAGATGCTCAACACTAGGGAATGTGACATAAAATGTTGTTGGACCAAGTTGTCATATCATTGCAAAGATGTATTTTCATATTCTTTCAATTTAGTTAGGAGATGTGTGAATTTTCTTCGAACCTCGATATGAAGTCAATGGCTGCAGTATTTTCCAAAGATTGTTTTGGTTTTTGACGTCTTTAGTAAGTGGTTTTTCCCTTCAAGCTCCAGAGCTTTGCGAATGGAAATGCATGTCGAGTTTGAAACCTAGCCTATCAATATACTAATTTCTTTAAAAAATATATTCATAATACGTGATAAGAAATTTCTAAACATATGCAATAGTTTCCATTGTGTAGTCTATTGATAATAGAAGTGATTCGTGACATCAACAAGTTGACTAGGGCCATAAAGTAGTGTGAAGAATTTAAGGTCTTCAGAGAACTTGTCCTTGAAAATACCGAATGGATCGAATCCTTCATAAGGCATGATCTGTATTATTGTTGCACCAAGATCATGGATTAAATGTGCCTCTAAGTAGAAATGTACAATTTTTTTTAATTTTATCTCTAGATCATTGTTCACATTTGGAAAATCTAGCCAATCTATTACAGGAATATTGTTGTCATGGCTTTATTTACTTTGACAAAAATGTTTTTTCCATTCATTGTTGATTACTATTTGTTTATTTTTGTGGAAAGTGGTGTTACGTAAGTCATTCAAAGCAGTTATCACTTTTTTGTTTGAATGTCTCCAAACAAATAATCATTCTTGTACTCCATTTTTATCTTAGCATAGTTGCATTTGCGATGCATTCATCAATATTTCTAGGAAATGTTTTTTAATATTTGTCTAAACTAGAAGGAAAATTTATAATTGTCATTGTTAATCAAATTTTTGATTCCTTGGAGCCAAGTTTCCCTATTTTTTCAATGGCCATTCTTTGTGCCACTAATCTCCTCTCTGAAGGTGTTAAATTTGTAATAGAAATAATTTTTTTGTTTCAAATAATATGTAAGGGTGATGCAAATGTTGGAAAATTTTCATTGAGTACTCTAGTATTGCAAGATATAGAAATTTATTTGTTTATTTTAATGGGTTCAACTTCTGTTGTAGTTGTGACAATGTGATATTATTGATGAGTCACGTATATTTTTCAAAATGCAATATGTCCCAAATGTAGCATGCAAGTGTAGGCATGTCTTGGATTGATTGCAAATATGTCTTGATTGCTTTAATTGATTGTATATGTATTTTCTTTTTCTTATTATAACATGGAACCCTGTGTTTGTATAACATGTTTTAATTGATGCAAGTGACTACATTACTTGTTGGATTTATCAGAAAAGGAAACAAATATTACTTTGTTGTGTTGTTGGCTAAATCATGAGAAATGGGAGTCTTGTTTGGTAGTGTGTAGTGCTTACGAACTTTAACAAATTTCACTATATTGACATTTTATTATCAATTGAGTGATTGTCTACCTAGTAACAATATGTAGCAACATTAGATTCTCTATCACCAAAATGTTTCAAATGAACAACTCACATCGCATTGCAATTTTTTTTCTTTCTAAAATCGATTGAAGCATTATTTGTACATTTTCATTATGGTTTACATTGTTGACACTATTAATTTGTAAAAACACATGAAAATATGCATGTTATGTGGACACTCACATATACATAAGGTACATGATTTTAGTTGAAGCATCTAATGAATCGAATCTCAGATAAATATCTCTCATTTATGCACTCGAAATGTATATATTAACTACAGGTATTTCACATATCCATTGGATCAGGAGATATTTTCTATCTATATGTCCATTTACATATGGCATTGACAAGTTAATAGTATAACCTTGCCAATATTTGATACATTTTTCTTGCTCAATTATTTTGGCATGAAGGTGTTTTCCAAGCATCTAGTACATCTGATATCATTGTGAATGTAGAAGCTTTAAAAAGTTTGGGTGATTGTTATTCAAATAGAAAACATATGAAATCATGGTGCAATCGTACAAATAGACGTGAACAGTGAGCCATGGCAATGTGATGATACATTAAGGACCCCTATTCTAATAGCGTTTACTTAATGGAAAACATGTTAGATGGTAATTGGAAAGGAGAAATTCATGGAGCAGTTAATTTGGAATTGGAGGTAGAATTTCCTTTGTGGGATACAACATAAGTCGTTCAAAATGGCCTCATATATGGTTACAGTTATGTAGTAGAATATAAATCGATATCCATGTATGTCTTGATTGATGTAGAGATATGGTTGACCATTTATGGATTTCCAAACATTGATTGAAACAAAAAACAAGTAGAGAACCGTTTGATGGAAAACCCATATCTTCACAAGATAATTGTCGAAAAAGCACAAACATAAGAACGTGTAGACAATCCTTGAAAGTACATTCGAACATAATTTCTTGGTGAATATTTTCAAGGTACTCAGAAGATAGTTCAGTATGAAGTGATTGAACAGTGTAATCATGTTGGCGACTCAAAAAATGTTAGAAGTGATTTACAATTCCTTTTCATTTTTTAGTTGGGGGAAGGAGAATAAAAAATGAGTCAAATAGAAAATATCTTGGATAATAGAATAAATGTTGAAGTATATAGAAATGGAATCTAGATAATTTTAGATCAATTTATCATACATTGGACTCATTTAACACAAAATATATTTTCATTACCACAAAGTCCAATGAGTGAATAGGAAAATTTTCCAATGCAGCGCTTCTTTGCAATGCAAAAAGCATGAAATATTACGAATATTCAATCACCATGTATCATTAAAGAAGACTACTAAATTTTCTATATAGCATGTAGATTCCTTTATTTTTTTCCAATATGGAAATCATGAGTACCTGGATCTGCGACAAAGAAGGTGAAGAAGAGTTTGTAAGAAAATTTGAAAATGGAATTCCTTGCATGGAATGAACAAGAGGAAAAAATAATGTAGTTAAATGGGAAACATTGATCTTAAGTAAGAATAACATATTAAGAACACACACATCAAAGTTAAATATAGAAACTTATTCAAGAAAGAGAGAACCAAATGTTTTCATCATAAAATTAAATTGTTCCATTTCTAAAGAAAGACATGCTCTCTAATGACAAATGATATATTGAAGAACATGAATAATAATGTCCTTCATATAGATAGTGAGTATGTGAAGAAAAAAAAACAAACAAAAAATATCATCTTTCACATAACACTATTCTCACAGGTATCTCAAACACAAAGTTAAAATAACGTTTTGATATGTTACAAGTAAAAAAGAAGGAAATCAATTTTTATGAAGAAAATTTCCGATGTAGAAATCATAGAGTTCTTTTTCTAAGTGCTTCCCTCAAAGTCTAAAAGCATAGAATCAACTCAAATTCATTAGGAAATGCAAGAATATATTTTCATGAACAAAACAACAATAAACTAGAAAATAAATAATCAAGAGAAATATTGCTTAGTAAAGCTGATACAATAGGGGAAGGGGGGAGAGCCTTCCTTCAAAATTACCCACGTCTTGCACTTAGCACCAAGAACTATTCCTTCCTCCTCAAAAATGAAACCTTGGTGGTTGGCTTGACACACCATTGCCTTGCCTCTTAAACCACAAGCCTGTTAATAAAATATGTCTACACTTACATTTACACAAATGCTTATAACTCATTGAAACATTGATATTTTGATAAAATTATCAAAATGATAATGTCATTTATCAATCACTCTGATGTGCACAACTCATAAGTTTGAAATTCATTATTACCATAAATAAAGATAGGATCATCAAAATTCTCCTGGTAAGTTTATAGTATCAAAGGTATTCAAGGAATTAAAGGGAGTCATAGTATCAAAAGCATTCTTTTGGCCGTACTAGTGTTATTGGAACCAATTGGCATGAACCAAATCAAACTCGAGAGATACTAAACCAAAATACTAGACTAGTCCTAGTAAGCTCATTTTAATTTGTAATGAAAATAAAAATATAAATAAGATAGGAAAATATCATGCTAAAATAAAAATATAAATAAGATAGGAAAATATTCTTTGCACACTATATATTAGCTATGTTTTCATATTTGATGTCTAATGGTTTGGAGTTACATTGATGTATATATACATTTTTCATTTTTCATTTTTCATTTTTCATGTCATATAAGGTTATTGTGTGCGAATTTTTCTGTAGATTGGATCTTTTGTAATCCAACCAAGCGGATTGAACTAAGACTATCTAAGTAAGAAACAACTTCAAATGTGGGTTTAATCTAGTTGTGAACTTTATTCCATGTTCTTTTTTTTTGTTTTGCTTTAGACATTTTTCATCTAGTTCCTTCAAGTAGTAGTAACTAGATCTGGTGATAATTAGGAAAACAATACCTATGTTTGATAATAGTGATAATTAGGAAAACAACACCTATGTTTGATAATTGATACCTTTAGGGTCATTTCCTTGCAAAATTTCTAGTTATAGTTTTCACCCATATAAAATTGCTATAGGAATCTGTAGGAAAACACTTTAGTCCATGAAAAAAGACTATCATAAAACTTGATGGATAATAAATATCATTGAAAATAGTTTATGCTAACTCCTCCTCAAGAATCATAAATTGTTCCAAGAGCCCAAAGATAACCTAAGAAATAGTATATCTCCCTCATCTATTCAAAAATAAAAGCAATAAATTTCTTTTTCTAGCAATTGTTTTCTTTATTTCATATTCTAGAAATTGCATTTAAATTTTTATTTTAAATATTTTTTAATTCTTGTAACATATATAGTTAGTAGATTTAATTACCAATGATATATATTGATTTATGAGACCTGAAACTAGAATAATTTAATTTTATAGCATGCTATAATTTTAATTTTAATTTTATATTTTGTGAAAGCTGTGGAATTTCAACACTTTATATACTTCAGAATTAATTTTTTAGAAAAATTAAATTTGTGTAGAGTTGATAGTGGTAATCAACATACACTATAAACCTTGTATGAGTGGATACACGCTACAAACTAGCGCTAGTGATAACCTATTATTTGTCAAGTGGCAAGGCATCAAGAAATGGAACCAAAGGAGGTTTGCAGGGGTCTTCAACATTGAACAATTCTCATAAAAGTTGAATGATAACAAAATCTATCAACCATGTGCCAGCAATCTAGCACTAGTAAATAAAATAATAATTTGGCAAGCATCAAGACATCAAGAGACATGCCAAGAGAGGGGATGCAGGGTCTTCGACATCGAGTAATTCTCATACAATATGAGTGGTACAAAATATATCCTACATATATGCCTAGGAAAAAGCTTGAAGGTAGTTTGGAAAATTCTACAACAACTAAAGAAAGTTGAAGGTGAGGATATCACGGGGAAGTATACATAAAATCAACCTAGAATAAGCATAAAAATAATTAATTCATCAAAAATTATTGCAAGATTAAACAAGGGGGTCTGTGCGGCAGTTATTACCTGCCCGAAGTTGTTGTTGGTTCAAGCTGCACATGTTGAACCAGTAGCATATACTAGATGCTGATACTATCCAGCTGCAAGAAAACAAATCTAGACTCAAAAAGTTTATCTCAGAAGAAAGCAGTGGACAAAGGAAACCTTTGAACCATCCAAAACTTAAGGATTTCAAAGAGATGACATCAAAAGCTCTAGCAATCAATCAAGAGCATATACAACAGTTTGAAATCACATTGCAGGAACTTGAACAACTTGGAGACTATCGGCATAAGCTGAAGCCACAAGAACATAACTCTTAAGTGGTAGCATTAGAGAAACAAACTTGTTTCAGTTGCAAGTAAAGGAGCATGTATCTCTAATCTTGAAGAGGAACTTTCCCACTAAAAACAAAAAATCCAGTCAGTGATTAACATAAGCATTTCAAAGAGATGCTTTGCTTTCAGCTCTTGTGGTGATTTGTACCCTCAACATGTCAAGGCTAAGAACTCAATTATAGATTGTTGCCTCATTTAACATACTAAAGATCAATGTTAGAGATAGACTTGGTATGGAACTACTGGAACTGGGTATGAAACCCTTACTCTTGCTATCCTTATTTATTTCCACACTTTTGCTTCTATCTGTTGTGCTGCTTTCTCTGTTGCTACTGAAATTGTTGGTTGTTATGCTGCTATCTCTGCTTCTGCTACCTTTGCCTTTGCTTCTACGGGTGGAACTCAATCTCCATCTCTATCTACAAAGACTTAGCTGCATTTGACCTACTTTTCCTTGCAATTCAGACTACACTGATGACATTTCTACTAGAACTCAAACTATTGCTTTCATTGAGAGATGGTTTGGGCTGAAAAGTTGATTGTCTAGGGGGGGTCTTCCATGTAATTTGAGTGACAATTATGAGCGTTTCATTGTAGAATCCACTACAACACCGCTGAGGCTTGACTGGGATAATGTTGTGTATTCGTCCATTTTTATTGGAGCAGTTGGCATTACAACTATTGGCTTATAAACATTGGAGTTTTGTGATATTTTTGGTCTAAAAGTGTGCCATATGGGGAACCCGTATGGTACATAAGGGGTAACAAAACCTGGGAACACTGTCAGATTAGTAGAAGTTGTTCCATCAACCTGAGGAAGAAGAGTTTCTACATCTATATAATTTGTAGAATTATCACCACATTCGGCTTCTTCTTGATCAGAAGCCGACTGTGATAGAAATACAGGAAAGGCAGGTGAAAGTAATGGACTACTGATAGGTTCAACAATGATATCAAATAGGCTAGAATGTTGTTTCCATCTGGTTAGATTACTCTACCTGATAAAGTAATTTTGTTCATGACTAGCAACCTGAGTAGGAGTTGTTGTCAGCACAAAGTTTCTTGATATACCTCTCCAATCACCCTTTCCAAGCTTTTGAAGGCCAATAAGAAACATGTAGTGTTCCTCTTCAATCCATGGAACCCATGAGATTGATTGATTTCAAGGAAAATCTAGAAAAATTCACAACTCAAACTTCTTAAGCTCGCAAGAAAGAAGATAGTGCAAGAATTTTGTTTAACTCAGACTATTTGCTGATAATAAAAAAATTCCGGTACAAAAATCTTTGAAAACGAGTGGAGCAACAACTCAAGCCCGTTCTAGGTTTAAAGGATGGCCAATAGGGAAAAACATTGATCTTCCAAGGTAAAGGTGCATGGTTGAAATATCATGGAACCCTCCCTTTGTCAGAATGGGGCAGAGGTGCAAAGCTCAAATTTCTTGGAACCCTCTACTATGGTAGAGATCAAACAAAAACCATTAATTATCCAAAAAAACAAAGACAGGGAACTCAAAAAATTGAAGGAACAGAAACCAAAGCACTCTACAAATTTAAAATACTCAATAATTTATGAGAACAATCCCACAAAGAACCAAACAATTTAGAACCTCCTATAAAATCACATACCTAATTGGGCAAAGGTGCAAAGTTCAAACTTCTTGGAACCCTCTACTATGGTAGAGATCAAACAAAAACCATTATTTATCCAAATGTAATTGCTACCGACTATACCATCACATACTGTCATACTGTGCATAGTCCTGCATATGAGGGAAGGTATTTCGCAATATGGTATGTGGAACCATGAGGTTGTTATGAGCCAAATGGATCATTAACATATACATCAACTAGGGAAAATAGATGAATTACAAATCTGTTAAGCTTCTCTCCTTTGTATTCCTCCCCCTGTTTCATGGAAGAGCTAAAACTATTATCAAGAAAAGATGATTGGCTATAGAAGTTATAAAGGAAATGACTATATTCAATCATATTCAGTTGATCCTTTGTCTTCCTCTCATGTTTCATGGAAGAGCTAAAATTATTATGAGTGAGATATATTTGGCTTTAGAAGTTATAAATGAAATGGCTATATTCAATCATATTCAGTTGATCTTTGATACTAGACACATTGGTTTGCTTAATAGAGCTAGATGAAACATAGAGGTCCACTCAATATAAGTTTCAAGGCCCCCAGGTTCTTGTTCCTCCAAGGTACATCATATGCCCCATATTTTTGAATAATTTGTTTTCAGGAGACCAACTATTAGTAAAACCCATAACGCAAGTCATATGAGTAAACAATGCATTGAATAAAAATAGTGGTCTGGGCACATTGAAAATGGACACTAGAAAAAATCCAACTAAGACTAGGTCTAATGCTCATGCACATTTGGAACCTCAAGTATATGCAGACAAAAATACAGGTTAGCCATAGCATGAATCTGAAAGACAATTTTATAGAGCTTTACTCATGTCTTCATTATCGTGTTTCATAAAGGCTTTGGGTCATAGATCGCAAGTCCCAAACTTTTAGAGAATGTCTTCCTGTGACTAGACATAATCAAGTTCAGATCACCTTACAGTTCATTACACCCAGATAATCTAGGTACATTCTATTACCTGGCATGCATAACAACTCATGGAATCTAAACATACATTGGCTAAATATAATTATAAACATAATTAAGAGTGGTTAAGAGTCATATGATAAATGAGGATAGTCTTTATGAGTTAGGATATTACAGCTCATTATATCTTGATTGTTATGAGAACAGGAAGGCTTAGTGCTTGGAATCAAGAAGGCTAAATACTACAAGCCTGGACCTTTGGGTCGATTACAGTGAGTAATTTGGACCAAGCAGTGACTGGTATATCATGCCATAATAGATGCACTGCATTGAGGATTGCAACAATGAACTAGAAGGGCTCTCATTTATTGAATTTCTTTGATATACATGTCCAGGTAACAGTGATGATGACTAATGTAATAAAAGAATCAATTGTGTGGATTGGATATGTGTGAAGGGTTTCCCATAAGATCACTGAAGGATTGGAAAAATGGCAGCTGGTGTAACATGCCAGGATGCATGTAATGCCTTAATGGTTTCCAGTTGAACATGTTGGAACCATAGGAGAGATCCATAGGAACTCTTGGCTTATGGAGTTGGTTATGGAATACCTAAAAGTGACCATAACAGGTATAGGAAACATGAAACAGACAAGCAGATTATGAATGATCCTAATAATCATATGTAATCTAATTGCAGCAAAGAGATGATGGTGAAGAGATGTGGTGCTCAAGAAGCAGGGTAAGGAGAAGACACGTAAATATCAAAAGATGAACAACAACTCGAGAACTGTAAGAATATCCTGATATCTTTACGATATCAATAGTAATATGTACACTTCTCTAAATAAAAAATAGAAAATGGGAGATAGTGATTAGTTCTTGATGCATTGTCAAAATGTAATTACCATAAAATGTTCACCATACTTTGTTAAAATTTAACAAAAACAGACAGATTAACTATTAAAGGTACATAAGACTTCGCCTCAGCTCAACTGGGGACAGTGTAGTGGACTGTATAACTCTCTTTTGTCTGGAAAGTAGAATGGATTGAAGATGGTGTTTGGTTCTCTTTCTTGTGGCTTTCTACAAATGTGCAAAATCCGCCGAGTATATTCTGTACAAGGACCCATCTCAACCCATCTCTACTCGCGTGGACGACTTGTTGGCATGGATGACTCTAGAAGAGAAGATCGGACAGATGGCCTAGATTGAAAGATCAGTTTCCACTCCAAATGTTATGACAAATTACTATATTGATAACAAACACACATTGTTTCTTTCATCTCAAAACTCTTTCTTTTCTTTCTTTCCATACTATATGTAGATCTAGGGATACAGATCTAAAATTTAGGATAACAACTCAAATGGTTAAGATGGTCTGTTGTTGATGGTTTGATGGTATTTTTGTAATGCAGGGAGTGTGTTGAGTGGAGGATGTAGTGCACCTGCACCTCAAGCATCTCCGACCACATGGATGAACATGGTAGATGGTCTCCAGAAGGGTGCCATGGCCACTAGGCTTCAAATTCCTATGATATATGGGATTGATGTTGTTCATGGCCACAACAATGTGTATGGGGCTACCATCTTCCCTCACAATATTGGGCTTGGAGCTACCAGGCAAGTAGAGTATCAACTCCATTTTTTGTTCACAGCATTTCCTTGCAACTAGAAAATATCATGGCTAATAATTTAAACAAATGAGTAGGTTGAGTGGTCGGTTATATTTCATGAAAACCCTTAATCTCTGGAAAATACTAGAGAGCCTGAGCCTATATCTGTAGGCATTATTTTTTCATCATAAGTAGTATTATGATTTAGAAAGTGCCAAGGGCCACTCTGATTGCAATGGGAAAAATGTTAGGAGGCAACAATTTGAAAAGTAACTAGGGTCATCTTGATGATTATGGGAAAAATATTGAGTAAGTGAATTGGGATAATAACAGAATCGGGGTGAAAATGTTGATGCTTAATATATCATGGCAACTCTGATCTTTGAGTACCACGTTCAAAATCAAAATCTTTTAAAAAGTTTGCCTAACAATCCATTCCAATATTTTATTGATACATGGATCCCAATCTAGTTAAAAGAGTTGGAGCAACCACATTTTTGGAAGTTCAATCTACTAGAATTTAGTACACCTTTTCTCCTTGTGTTGCTGTAAGACTCTGGCACAAATGTTCATGATGGAAGTATATTAAAAAATTAGAGTCAATTTTTCACTTCTGACAATGTCTTGTTTGATGGGAGCAGGTTTGCAGAGATCCTCGATGGGGGCACTGCTATGAGAGATACAACGAGCGTTCAACAATAATCAAGGCCATGACAAAGATTATATTTGGCCTACAGGTGGCTCCTAAAGAACTCACTGGAAACCACCAAGTATTTGGCATGTATATTCCACAAATCTTTTGACTCTTAAGGTCATGGATCAGCGAGTTGATAGAGGTGTCAATATCCAGAATTCCATTTTTCTCCATTATGCTGAAGCAGGGAACTGCAAATTTGATGTGGAGCTTTTGTTGTACATAAAGAAGTTATAAAGGAAATGAATATATTCAATCATATTCAGTTGATCCTTTGTCTCCATCTCATGTTTCATGGAAGAGCTAAAATTATTATCAGCAAGAGATATTTGGATTCAGAAGTTATAAAGGAAATGGCTATATTCGATCATATTCAACTGATCTTTGATACCAGACACATTGGTTTTCTTAATAGAGCTAGATAAAACATAGAGGTCCACAAAATATAAGTTTCAAGACCCCCAGGTTCATTTTCCTGCAAGGTACATCATATGCCCCAAATTTTTGAAGAATTTGTCTTCAGGAGACTAGCTATTAATAAAACCCAGAATGCCAATCATATGATTAAACAAGGCATTGAATAAAAATAATGGACTGGGCACATTGAAACTGGACACTAGAAGAAATCCAACTAATATTAGGTCTAATTCTCCTGGACATTTGGAAGCTCAAGTATATGCACACACATATACACATTAGCTATAACATGAATCTGAAATACAATTCTATAGAGCTTTACTCTTGTCTTCATTACCATGTTTCATGTAAGGGATATGAATTGCCCATTCTTAATGGAATTTCACGAAGATGTATTCAACTTATAAATTATAAAGAGATTCCTATATTCAATCATTAAGTCTAGATAACTGGTCAATGCTACCAACCCCATTATATTATTTAATACAAGTGTAGACAAAACTTAGATGTCAAATGTAAGTAATTGTGGTCTCAGGTGTGGTGTGACCAGACATAATCAAGTTCAAATCACCTTATAGTTAATTACGCCCTAATAAGCGAGGTACATTTTGTTTCATATCATGCATAACAGTACATGGAGTCTAAATGCATGTAGGCTAAAATGAAAATGGACACTAGCATAGGCCCAACTAAGTCAAGTTGTGATACATGCAACCTTGATTTTTGTAACATTAAGTTACATATCAAACATCGGTTTAGAATATTGGGCTTGGAGCTACCAAGCAAGTAGAGTATCAACTCCATTTTTTGTTCACAGAATTTCCTTTTAATTAGAAAATATCATGGGTAATAGTCTAAACAAATGAGTAGGTTGAGTGGTTGGTTATATTTCATGAAAACCCTTAATCTCTGGAAAAAAATAGAGAGCCTGAGCCTATATCTATAGGCATTGTCCTTTCATAATTAGTCGTATTATGACTTGGAAAGTGCCAAGGGCCAATCTTATTATAATTGGAAAAATGTTAGGAGGTAATTATTTGAAAAGTAAATAGGGTCATCTGGATGATTATGGGAAAAATATTGAGCAAGTGAATTGGGGTAATAAAAAAATCAGGGTGAAAATGTTGATGCTTAATATATCATGGAAACTCTGACTTTGGAGTACCACATTCAAAATCAAAATATTTTAAAAAATCTTTCTAAAAATCTATTCCGAGATTTTATTGATACTGGGATCCCAATCTGGTTAAAAGAATTGGAGCAACCATAGTTATGGAAGTTCAATCTACTAGCATTCAATACACCTTTACTCCTTGTGTTGTTGTAAGACTTTGGCACGGATGTGTATGATGGAAGTATATTAAAAAATGAGAGTCAAGTTTTCACTTCTGGGAAGGTCTTGTTTGATGAGAGCAGGTTTGCAGAGATCCTCGATGGGGGCACTGCTATGAGAGCTACAACGAGCATCCAATAATAGTTAAGGCCATCACAGAGATTATCTTTGGCATCCAGGAGGCTGCTAAAGAACTCACTGCAAGCCACCGAGTATTTGGCATGTAGATTCCATAAATGTTTCGACTCTTAAGGTCATGGATTAGCTAGTTGATGGAGCTATCAATATCCAGAATTCTATTTTTCTCTGTTGTACTGAAGCACAAAACTGCAAATTTGATGTGGAGCTTCTATTGCAAATACATAAGTTATAAGGGAAGTGATTATATTCAATCATATTCAGTTGATCCATTGTCTTCCTTTCATGTTTCATGGAAGAGCTAAAATTATTATCAGCAAGAGATATCTGGCTTCAAAAGTTATAAAAGAAATGGGTATATTCAATCATATTCAGCTAATCTTTGATACCAGAGACATTGGTTTGCTTAACAGAGCTAGATGAATCATAGAGGTCCACTCAATATAAGTTTCAAGGCCCCATGTTCCTGCTGCTCCAAGGTACATCATATGCCCGATAGGTTTGAAGAATTTTCTTTCATGAGACCAGCTATTAGTAAAATCCAAAATACCAATCATATGAGTAAACAACGCATTGAATAAAAACAGTGGACTAGGCACATTAAAAATGAACATGAGAAGAAATCCAACTAAGACTAGGTGTAATTATCCTAGACATTTGGAAGCTCAATTATATGCGCACACATATACACATTAGCTATAGCATGAATCAGAAAGACAATTCTATAGAGCTTTACTCATGTCTTCATTACCATGTTTCATGTAAGGGAAAATAATTTCCCATTCTTAATTCACTTTCAGGAAGATGTATTCAACTTGTAAATTATAAAGAGATGCATATATTCAATCATTAAGTCTAGGTAGCTGGTCAATGCTACCAACCCCGTTATATTTTTTAATACAAGGGTAGACAAAACCTAGATGTGAAATCAATGTTAGTAATTGAGGCCTCAGGTGTCCTGTGACGAGACATAATCATGTTCAGATCACCTTACAGTTCATTACACCCAGATAAGCGAGGTACATTCTATTGCCTGGCATGCATAATAGTACATGGAATCTAAACATACATTGGCTAAAACAAAAATGGACACTAGCACAGGCCCAACTAAGTCAGGCTCTGATACATGCAACCTTGAGTTTTGTAACATCAAGTTACATATCAAACATCGGTTTAGTTAGGACTGTGCTAGTGACAAAAATATTTTTCAATAAATGACTAGGCCAGATTATCACAACCATGAATTTAATAATTTACTTCATATAGGGGAAAGGAAATTGAGATGGGAGAACCAAAAAAACAGTAATCATGCTAAAGAACTCACTGCAAACCACCAAGTATTTGGCATGTAGATTCCACCAATATTTCGACTCTTAAGGTCATGGATCAACCAGTTGATGGAGGTGTCAATATCCAAAATTCCATTTTTCTCCATTGTACTAAAGCAGGGAACTACAAATTTGATGTGGAGCTTCCGTTGCAAATAGGCAACAACAACATCCACAGATTCATCCTGGAGTGTAGTGATAGTTTTTGTCTTCTTGTCATAAGGGCATCCAATGTGGGTCATGATAATGGGCCTACACATTCCAGTTTTAGGTCAAATGAGCTCATCACTACAACCTAGGCACAATAAACACAAGATTAAGGGCTGCAGAATATGTCTAGAAGGTAAAACAGTTGAACCCACCTTCCACCTCGCTCCACTATATTATACATAGTTGGTAAGGTCACATCGATTTTGTATTGATCTAGTATTTTACCTGCACCCAGAAATGTTAAAAACCATTGGGACACCATAAATTCCAAGGATAACTATTTACAAAATTGAAAATACTCAATGCAGTCTGCATCACAAAATTGGTAAGAAGACTACTACAAATGGCTGTAAATTTAAATATTCAATAGTTGAGTCTAGAAGTGATTAAAAACTAAAGATAATGCTACTATGAAACCCTAAAATAACCATTTACAGTACAAATGGAAGCTGGAAGTGAATATTCTGGCTTCTGCTAAGCTCAAAGCCTTTAGCTTGTTCCTTGGTGTGTGTAGGGTGGCCTTTGATTTAGTTCAGTTGAACTATATATGATTCACACTGGGGGGAGTAACCTCCAGCTACCTTAAGCCCGAGTGAAGGAATCTGTCCAGTCACTCTCACCGACACATGCCATGCATGCAAGGCTATTATGCTAAATTTAAAAAATAATAATAATAATAAATAAATAAATAATTGAAATAAAAAATAAATAAATGAACGTTTGGGTGGATACATTTTCGTGAATGCAATCCATGTGCCCACCTCAACCTGCCCCCAATGCCAGACGATTGTTTTACCTTTTTTTTTAATAAACCAAGCACCTCCAAATTATAAACCAAGCTAATGGTCATTTCCTAGCAAAGCAGGAGGCCCTGAATCTGTTAACCCCTCTCCCTAGTTCTATCTGCTTCCTCCGTCGACAAGTACAGGAATGGATAAGGTTGAATGGTAAAATACCATGCTAAAATCAATAACAGAAATGAAAGATTCAGAAACATAAATAAATATAGGGATAACTCACTGTCAAGGAAGTAAATACATGGATAGGTGGCCTCTGCCACAAAGTTTGAACCCTGGTGCTTGCAGACTATAAATAAAACCATAAAATCTCCAGAGTCACAATCACAATGCAAGGTGACGAAGGAGCATAGTGGGATATTTAATGAGATGTAATGGGGTGACGTCTAAATAGAACGACACTGGTGTAGGACATGCATGAAGAAATGTGGTAGGAATTATGAGATTTATATAAGCAATAAAAGAGAAAGATGTCTCCACGAAAAAGGAATGGTAATCGCAAGAATTTTGGAGGTGGGGTTATATCTATCAGCATTCTTAAAATCCAATTCACTTAATTATTACCTTCGTTGGCCTTGCCCCGCCACTTATATATAGCCTAGCTTTGGCTTCAATATGTTACGCCTTCTTGGCTCAAGACACTCATATTTGGTGGGGATTTGTACAAGTTTGTTTGTTATGGACGATTTGTTTTTTCCTTCCCTTCGTAGAGTGGGAAAAAAGAGAAGTAAGACTTGTTGTAAGATCCTACTAGGTTGGTCATGATCTTACCTAAGCAAAGCCATCCCTTCACAGAGCCTGGGCTGGGGTTGGGGATAATTCTGAATTGCAGAAACCATGGCATTAGCACATGAAATGGTAAGGGAGCTATATGGGGATGTGTAACTAATATTAATATAGGGTTATGTCTCTCTCCTATGGCACCAACCTGGGCCAACGTGTGTAACTAATCTTAATATAGGGTTTGATAAGGAGCATAAAACCTGACAATTGATAGCCACTGCCCGGAAGAAATGGCTTGGCTCTTTAATGGTGCCCACAAGACTTGTGATCCAGTGTCAGTAAAAGTAGTTAGCGAGCCAAGCTTACACAAAATCTAGTTATACAGGTGAGGCTAAAATGAGATAACTTTTTTTTTAAGAAGCCAAAAGGAATTCTATGATGCTAAAGGCTAACAAATGGTTTGGTAAAAGGGAGTACCTGCAACCCTAGATTGTGCCTTTGCTACTACCATTATAGGTTTGCTTGTTTATGTCTATACCTCTACTATTGCACCTGGCTTTACTACTAGTTATGTTAGCTTTTGTCCTTGCTCCAGTGGCACAGGTCCGTGTCTTATCGCAAATTCCATACTGGGGGCATTGAGGAATTGCACTGCACCTTCTTAACTTCTTATAGAGGTTCACATTTAGGCATGAGGTAGAACAGGTCCATGTCTTACCTATGTGGATTCCATACAATCTTACCTACATGGATTTCATATAGTGGGGAGTTGAGGAGCTACAGTGCAGCTTGCTCTTGGGCAAGAGAAAATCATGCAAATTTATCTTAGCAAATTACACTGCAGCTCACTATCCTTTAGTTTTGGTCCTAAGTTTCTTTCCAAAATCAGAATGATCCCTCTCAAAATATTGTATGCCTAGAGAAATCAATTCGTTATGGGGCCAATCCAATATACATAGTGGTGCTCGCCCCGAACTAGAACAGACATGGCTTGCCTGCAAGGAAGCCTTAATTTCTAGCTGACAAGTAGTAAATGAAGATCACAGATGGCTTGACAAGTAGAGTGGCTCGTGCTATGCAACTTACACTGCCATGTGGTGTAGCGAGCAACGTACTGCCTTATATGTTGATGCCTTACTCATGTTCCAGAGCTCAACTGAGCTAACATTTAATGTCATTGACTAATGCCAACATTAGATTAGATAGTATTTTTAGGAGTTTCAAAATATCAAGAAATTTTTTTTTTATAACTTATTGTTTTAGCTTTAGATTAGCTTTGGTCGTCGGGAAGAGGTCAAATAACATCATAAATCAATATGTGTCTGCAAACTTTGTTTATAGTTGATAAGGGACTAATAAAAGAACCTCATATATAATACTAAATTTCTCATTTCCAATTACTATAGTCCCATGCCGGGATGGTAGGGACTAATGAGAATGATCATCCCACATTTATTCTTAGGAAAACCTTGAAGGTGGCTTGAAATATTTTAGTACAGTTAAAGGAATTTGAACATGTCATTGTGACATGGAAGGATACATTAAAGAAACCCAAAGTAAGGATAAAAAATTCATTCGTCAAAAGTGAATGAGTGAATTAACTAAGATTTAGTAATAGTGAATGGTTGAACACTTATTTTCACAATTTCAAGACCACAATGTGTTCCCAGTCACAAAGCACGAAATCGAGGCTTACATTCAACATGAGGGAAATTGGAAAATAGACACATGTGAAAGTAATGGTAGCCTTGTTACGCACCTCCCTTATTTTGTATACTCACTAGTCAAAGTCGTGATCTCCTACCTCATCTAACTCCATACTTGCATGATGGAAAAAAATCATCTATCCCATGAAGGAAACACATCATCTCCAGGATATTCCCTTAACATGGAATGACTTTCTATATCCTAGAATATGTAATTTTAATTTTAAATAGTTTTTGATGTATTCTGAATATTTTTGACTTCTATAATGATTTATAAGGAAGTATAGGAGTACCATTTGGGGAAAATGGTCATGGATATTAATTTTCTTAGGAACTATTAATGATTAAAAGGGAAAGTCGATTTTTTTATAATTGTACTACTTGCAAATATGGTTGTTTTCTTTTACTCAATACAAAACAACCATTTTATTTAAGAAATAATATTAAATTTGTATATTTCATTTGAATAAATTTGATGGATATATCTTCTTTGTTTTTCTCAATCTATTCAAAGATTGTAACATATTTTCCAATCATCATCAATAAAGATATAGGAGCCAAAAGCAATGATAGGATAAAGAAACTAAAAGGGAAATTGCTATCGCCATGGCTACCTTACTTTCCTAATTTTATTTAAGTGAAAACACAAATCACTATCTCATTTTCTTTACTAACATTTTAAATTTAAATATCTGATAATGCTCAACCTTATAACATTAACATCGTCATTTCAATTAGCAAGTACACCAATCTTTTCTTGTGACATAAATTCTTTTGACATTTTTGACATCGTTAATCTAATTAATAGGTACACCTTTATTTGCATGCGACATTGGAAAAATAATGAAATGCAAGCCAATAAAAAAATGAAATGCAAGTCATATCACCTAAGCTGAACATCTTTTAGCAAGCCAATGGGGAAGCGAGATCATGAGAATTTGGTCATGGTGGGAGACAAAGGTACATTTTTGTAAGCACTCAAATCAAAATTTGAACATTGAATGGGGGTCATAAAGCACATCATCCTCCTATTGAAGGGAACATAGAAATTTTTCTCCCTCTAATTGAATATTTGCTTGATATGGGGGCGTTTATTAAAATTTGAATGTAGTGTAAGTTACAAAGACTCAGTGGAAGTCTATAAATATAGGGGAATGAAGTATATTTTTAATGTAGTACAAGCCACAAAGACTGAACGGAGACCTATAAATATAGTATCTTAATTCGCAGGCATTACCTCAAAGAAGCCATCTGGCTCAAGAAAAATCACTTTCTTAGAGATGGAGCTTAAGAGAAACCATGTAGGTATCTTTCTCATTGATATTTGTCAGAGTAATTTTTCCCTTTTGCAAATATGAATGGTAGTTATATTGAAACTGGCTGAGTATTCCACTCCAATAATCATATCTTTAAAAAAAAGTTAAACAATAGCCCTAAAAAAGTTAGTATTTTCATCCTTCAGGTTTTTTCCTTAACAACTCCTTCCATGGAAAGGTATGAATATCAAGTAGGAAATAAAAAATTTCAACCATGATTGTGGCAAGAATGACCATTTGATGAAACCACAATCAATCTGCAATGAAATGATATACAAGCATGTAAGACAAATAACACATGTAGTAACTACAAGATCACTATTAAAAAACCACATTAGTTTACTATTTGAATATTAAATAATTTACACAAATTGTTAAAAACAACATTATATATTCTATTATAATATGATCTGAATGGATAGTTAAGATACACCTATTTACTTATTGAGAGGAAAACAAAATTATATCAAGAATACATTTTTAAGATTGATAAGGTACTCATAAAAGTGTCCTCTCCCCAAGTCATGGCATTGATTTTATTGGAAGAAAACTATGAATATACCATAGTAGTGTCAGATTTTCTCCTAGTTCGCCACAACAATCAATCATATACGTAGTTCATCCAAATTCCCACAGAATTAGTATCCTTAACAATTTAAAAGGCATTTTGTCACATAATAACATAATTTTTGTAAGGGGAAAATAATATCTAGCATCTTAACCAAATTAGGATATTTGGAAGAGATGGCCAAGCTAGCATTTCCCAAACAATTTTGTATCCCCTCTTTCAAACAAGCACTTAACCTCCATCCCTCAAAACATTAAAATTAAAATTTACCCATTGAATCCAATATTTGTTAATCACAGTCGAATTTTTCTGAATCTAAATCACCTAATCTATAGACATCAAAAACTAGTTGTTAAATCCATTGAATAACCATAGATTATGAATTCCCCTAAGAAAAAAGAAGATTGATAGATCTAGGAAGAAAAATGTTACTTAAAAATCCTACAACTTTCACACCACTTTCTATCCCATTGGCTTGAAATGAAAGACGAGACTTGAGAAGTAAGTGAAGTGCAGTTTTGAAAAATGTATCTAAAAATTCCATAGGCAACATAAGAAAAGAATAAAAATAGAGAGATAGCATTCATACGATATATGTTAAAGCCCCCACATTAAAATTTATAACATGATCCACATTCCATAACGTGGAAAAGTATAATGTTATTCCACAAATCTCGAATTTTTATAAAATTTAAGCTTTTGAGGAGAATGATATTATGAAACTACACTAAGGCCCAACTACATCCCAATCTATCATCAATAGAAAGGCCATTTAGACTCCAAAGTACCCTAGCTATGTTCAATTCTTACCTTTCTCTATCCCAAGCCATAATAAATTGTGGCTTCTACTCCCCGCTAAGGATTTCTAGATGTACGAGCCCTCCAGGCATCATCATCCCAAACTTAACCACGAATCTTTGTTTGACATTTATTAGGGATTTAGGTTCAATGTTGGTATAGAAAAAGATATAGCATAATATAAAAGCTTGTAAAATGTAGAGAAAAAACTATTTGACATGCCTAAATCTTCTCACGATTCGTTCAACTCTAAAGTACTAGGGGATTACGTCATGCGTCATGTTCCAGAGTCCTAGTCTGAAGACATTGCAGATGTCAACCCCAAGAATCAAAATTTGACTAATCAAATAGCGAAAAGAATTTCAAATTCTTTTGTATGATTGTAATATGATTCCAGTCACTATAACCTTGTTTGGTTTATATGGGTGGAAAATCCATGAAAAAGATTGGATCCATGATGTAAATGAATAATTGTTAGTAACTAAATAGGTTGTATGTACTATTAGAATTGCCAAAAACAAAAGAATATAATCTCATAGGTAAATGAGATTGGAAAATTTCTTCATGATAATAATTATAGATAATGTTTTACATAATATTAATGGATGGGATAGAAAGATCTATTAAGTTTCCTAGTTGGAGAAAGATGCTAATCTTGGAAAAAAAACATAAAAGCATTGTGGGATAGCAAAGTGGGTTTTATTGAAAAGCCTAGGAAAGTGGATAAAAAGGTCCACAAAACGTGGACACTACTAAAAGGAAAATTTATCATGAAAGACAAGTATTAAATACTTAATAAAAAGATCAACATGAGGGGTGTTGATACTCGGAAATAAATTCTCATCTTGGGACGAAATCGGCTAAAAAATTCTAGGGTGGGTGGACACACTTGTCAAACTCCCAAGTATTTCTTTGGTGATGTTAATTAAATGCTATTTTATTATTTTACTCAAATAGATCATATGGGAACGTTGTAATCTAGAGAATTTTCTTTATAATTTAAGCTATCTCCCTCAAGGAAATTAATTTTCTACAAAGGTACAAGGGGTTGGGGAACAATGACTTTGCGAATTGAATACCTATTTGAGTGAGGGGATGAACATTATTGGGTAATGTCTACTTATATTGAATTGCGTTAAAGAAACATTCTAGTGATATAAGTAGAGTTTTTCACTCTGTTCTCTTCGCTTTGTGTTATGCTTAGGGTGTCGGTTACAAGGGTTGGAATTTGGATTCCTCTTTACCCATTGTACAATTTTTTTTGACATTTTAGGTCTTTACACTGCCCTTCAATAAACGTTATGTTTAAATTTTTTCCCTTCCAAAGGTGATGTTTTGATAATAAATTAACCCTTCACTAATAAATGTTTCATTAAAAACACATATCTATCATAAGAAAAGAAAAAACAAAATGACCACAACACGTAAATGATTTATTGAATTCTCAAATTTGGTTTGAAATTATATGGAACACTCATAATAAAATCTCCATAACTCTGAAATCAAATGTCCTTGACTCAGACATGCCATAGCATGATATTACTAAGGAGATCTTATGGGACATATAAGATGACCACCAAAGTAAAACTATGAGATGGACTATCCTCTACATCCTCTCCATGACCATAGTCAGATGCAATCATTGTGAGGGTCCACCGTGGAGAGTTTCTAATTAAGTAAGTACAATGTATAAAAAGTGTTTTAGTATTTCATAAGCTTCATTGGCCATATCTTTCATATCTTTTAAGTGATATGTTGAGACACTCGATAACTGGTGCAGATTGTAGTCGAAGCAACACTTCCACTTTTCCATAGGTGATATTGTGACATAGGATAACTTTCATAAGTGAGTGGTGATTCAGTGACACTATGACAGACCTCTATCCCAAACAATCCAATAAAGGTGGATGGAGAATACACTAAGGGAGAGAAAGTGGGAATAGGCAAGATTGTGGTCCAAAATTATTGTGACAAGGAAGTTGTTTTGCTCTTTTAGCTATGTAGGTTCAATGATGCACTAACACACTCATGGATTAATTATCCGATTCATTCAAGTGAGAATTTTAATGAAGTTTGCATAAGAGATAGATACATATTCATTGGATTTGAAGGAAACTATTTAGACTTGGATTCTAATCCAACTTACCCTAATCAACTTAACGAATTGTGAGTTATTTAATGACATTCCTTCTAAGGAGTACAAAATATATATGTTTTCTTGCCCTTGTACCTCCTAGGTGACACTTATGGGAATTCAATCATATTAAGATTGAGCATCTCAAGAGATATCATCATGAGCAAAACATTTCAAACCAAGACAGATTTCTTGTGTTGTGGGCATATATATATATATATATATATATATATGAATGACATTATTTGATATAAAGTCTCTATGAGACTAGATGCTTATTGATCACTTAGTTTTGTAGACATATATTTAAAGAGACTAGGTATTAACCTTTGTTGAATGTTCTCAAATCCATTTTCCTGGTTGTGTGTCCTTAGGCTTTAGGTGCTTTTGTGCAAGTTGTAAGTATCTTAATTCCTACTTTAATAAAAATATGTTCACTTTCTATGTCTGTGCATATTCAAATTCACTTGAGAGCTCTCTTCAATTGGTAATGTCCACTCACATTTACCTCAAGTTCATCAACAAGGAAGAAAATCAATGAAAGGTGAAAGGGGGCCTAAATAGATTTACCCATGGAAAATTGAAATCATGCAAAATTAATGGCACAAAAGAAAATAGAGAAAGACTAAGAATGTGAAGCCAAGGAATAAAAATATGCAACATTGTTATCTATAAGTTTATAATTTCTATTTGTAATAATTCCTAAAGTATAAAAGTGCCAAACAAAGGTAATTTCTAGAAGGTTTTGTCAAAAAATGTTTCCAAGGTAAGATATCTACATTATCATGTTTACAAAAGAGTTCTTCAACACCATTTCTACATTTATTAATTCTAATAAATTAAAAAATAGTTTTGAGTGATATTTTAGACTCGTTTCATTCTGATGGTATTGTACAATTAATAAATTAGGTTTTGTTTTAATTCGACCCACTTAACGTATTACAAGTATGTGTTTCAATAACACACCTTGTTGGTGATGGATAGAGTAAAACATCAACCATTAAATATACACACACTTCTTACAAACTTTTAAAACAATTGTGTTTATAAATTGGAATTGTTGACAAACTTTTTTTAGTTCTATGGTATGTCTTAAAATTGGTTTTATTTGGCTAAGAGTTTAATTTCATGGAATATAAGGAAATAGGTTAATAGGCCAATACTTAGAGATATTTGGTAAGAGTGAAAGTCAATCTCAGACTCCGAGTAGGGTAATTTCAGGGAGTGTTTTTTCTTGAATAATCATGACGAGTCAACCTGCATTATGGATAGCTACCAGTGAAACCATGATGATTCAACTTGCATTATGGATAGGATAGGTGTCAGTGATGATTGTCCCCAATGTGAATTTCACCACTGAATTATAATTTTTTTCCCAATATATTAAAAAAAAAGAAAAATAGACAAAAAATATTAAAATATTATAGAAAGAAATTCACTAAATTCACTTAATATATTTCAAGTATATTTTTAACTAAAACATCATAAAAAACACTAAAATTTAAAAAAAAAAAAATTATATTTATCAAATTTCAATTATTTAAAATTGGAGAGATTTTTAATCATAGTTAATTAAGTTATACATTAAAAAAATAAAATTATTTAATCCACACACATCTACAATTTCTTTAAAAGATACCCATACTTCATTCCAATCCCAAAAAAACTAAAAAAACTAAAATACTTAATAATAACCGAGCTCTGAATAGCAAGATGGTCATGAATAATATCTTTCAGCAAGTCTTGTTGAAACCACAATCACGGAACTTTTAGTGCAGACAAATTTTAATTTCAACCGACCATTTATGATAAATAAAGTCAAGGAAACTGCCCTCTAATTCTCTCAATTCTTCATAATCACCATCCTAAACCAACCAAGTTTTTTCTAAAGTTTATTTGTTGATAAGATCATTAGTTTTTTTCTAAAATTTATTTGTTGATAAGATCATTATGGATTTATTATAGTGTTGCAAGTTGAAGTGGAAAGGTGTCAATCTTTGGATATGATATTAATAACGTTTTCAAAAAGACCTTAAGCGTCAAAAATACGTCCTGCATCCTTCCAAACACGTAAGGTCAGAAGGTTATTTAGAAAAATTCAACGTATTTTATGGGTAAAATGGTCTCTCATGGGCAAAATGCCCGACAAATTCCGACCCTGTTGGTTACTCTCTATCTAAAGTATTTTATTGTTAATTATTAACGTGGATATTAAATGTTCCATTCTAAAAATCAAGGATTCCATCGACTCGTAAAATTTTGTCTGAGTTTTCTAGAATTAAAGTATTATACATGTTGAGATATGAAATTTCAATGAACATGGTAACTTCTTAGACCAATATATATAGAATAGTGATTAGACAAATTACCTACATTTTATACAAAAAATCATAGAATTTAAGTGACAGATTTAAGAAAGAATAGTATGATTCTTTAGAATAATCTTAGAATAAATCTAGAATAATATTGGTGGAACTAACTAGTTTCTCCTAGAGAAGTCGATTCTTCCTTAGTATATTGAAATTTATTTTAAGGTAGAAGCTTGATTTTTAAATGTTTAGACAAGCGTTCCAATCTTAGTGCCTTGACCAATATAATACAAAATTGTTATCCTCGTATATGTATATGCCTGTAGAGGAGAAGTGGAAGTTCAATAAAACTAAGTGATTCGTTTATATTAAACAAGAATAAAGCCGTCACTCTACTACATGTGTAAGGAGGAGAAAATGTAGACATTCTTAATATAATCTGTGAGGTACCGAGTACCGACATAAACGATCTTCAATAAACATGGGTTAAAATTAGATTATAGTCCCCATTGCCAACATGGCAAAGAGACTCATTATTTTTAGAACCCAGAAAAATAATACCAGGAAAAAATTGCCATAGTTAATTAAAAGACTTTACAAGTAGAATAAAAAGTCAAGGTTAAAAATATGACGAACCTTTCGACTACAATAGCTACATGTGACATAAGTTAAACAAGGGAAGCTGCATCGCAACAAGTCCCTGCCCCTAGAAGGCTTTAGAATGTCTTAGCCTGGAAGGATTTACAAGTTACTGTAGAAGAATAGTACAGTGAAATTTAATGCCCTTAGAGTCTGCATGCTTGCCAAGAATGCAGTCCCAGTCCCGCAAAGAGATCCTCAGGAAGAAATGCTGCCCTCGCAGACGCCATCAAGCATCAGAATATTAACATGGTATTGTTTATGTTTTATGAGACTCGTCAGCTATTGATTCCAGGTTGTAAATTCTTATTGTTTCCATGATTTACATTGTAAGGAATAGTGATGCATGTGACTTTTCAGGCTGCATATCAAATGCCTTCTTCCGGATCTGGGGTGCATGCATACCAAATGTCCAGATTGGGAGGCTTCTCTGTCACGTTCGATGAAGGCCAAATATAGGTCGTTGAAACATGTGGATAGAATTTTCTTATCGAGTGAAACAATCAATTCGATCAATCAATGCATCTTCTGGAATATGGGTCAGTCGTTGGAGAGATAACCATTGTTGAAAGATACGAGTTAGCCCACCGTCATTTGCAAGGGAAATTCCTTGATCATAGAAATTGAATGTAGCAGGGATGACAAAGAATGGGAAAGGCATTATCTAGAGCAACAATAGTGGGAGCATAATTTGGCTCCTGCAGCCGGATAAGAGACTTTGATCCATAGCTCTCTGCAGCCGGATAAGAGATTTTGATCCATAGCTCTTGTGTCACTATTGACAAAACAGATCAATATCCATTATATATTAGAAGTCTTCTATCATAATATAACAACAATATAATTTTCACATTCAAAATATTTTTGTTAAACATTGTGGCTACGGTGTCCAAGCATTTAACAAGATATGTATTTAGCATTGAAAAACTTAATAAGTATTGGGAAGAGCAGTGAGTTTATTTGCATCTATTGGACTCAAACTTGATTGAAAAGCAATAACCCTAGTTAAATGCGATAATATTTGATTAATTTTGTGTTATTGTGAGAATAGAGTGTGCGTAATCTATTATTGTGACTATTTGGTTTATCGAGATTGCATATTATTGATTCCAGTTTGATTTACAAATATTGCACTTGTAATCGTTAGAACAATGGTTTAAAATTATGAACTTATAATATTTCATGGATAGTGATAACATAAAATACTATTGGATGAACGAGTTTTTGATGATTTAAACCATATATCTGTTGCTTTGTTTTGGATAATTATTTGCGGGAAATTAGCTTTTAATCTTAAGATTAAAAAGTGTGTTTTTTTTCAATTTTGTTTTTCTTACACCCACATTAGTAATTTGAACATTTTTGGCATCAAGATATGATTTGCAAGAATCTAATAAGAAAATCATCGAAAGTCTCACCTTCAAATCGGTGAAGTAATTTAAGTTGACTGCAAACCTTTTCATAATGGTAATCATGAAAAACATTAAGAAAGCTTAACACTTAATTAGGGGTTTAACATCAACACCAAACTACAGTTTTCTGCTATCAGTGAGTTGCATGCAAGAAAGGCAACGGACGAAGAAAGAACAGCGTAGACTGCAAGTCCACAGTACATAGTGATATGATTACTGATTGCAAATGGAGGTTACTGTAAACACTGTTCTTATATTCATATGGCAAGTCTTTAAAGCAGTCTTCATTGTTGTCATTTCAGCTTTTCTTAATCATGGATGTCGTCAAGTGACTCAAATATACACCTTGTAGAATCTGCTAACTGCTTCGAGCTAATTTTTTTCCAGTACTCACGTTACTGCAAGCTATAAAGTAGAGTAGACACTGGCTTCTAAATGATATGAACAATTTGCTGGAAAATGGAACACAAGAAAAACTGTGAATCGATACTGACCCCCTCGAAGAAGCAGATAAAAAGCCCCAAGCCCCAACATCCATTATGATTAACCCAATACCTTGAAAGACATAACTCCAAAGCTAGCCATCGTAAACTCAGTAAAGTATTTAATTTAAAAATAAAAATAAAAAATTGTTATTAATAAATATAAATCAAAGTGCCACATTTAACACAATGATATTAGATATTTTCGACAGATGGTATCCATGCCTGCATACTTTCACAAGTATGCCACATGGATTTATGCTCAGAGACGATAGCCTGCCATTTTTCCTGTTAAAGCTAATCGAAGGTGGAGGTCACCACTGGTTAGCTTTCCTGAGAACGTGGCGGTCATCACTGGCTAGCGTTCCTGAGAACCTGAATTGACCAAAACTCAAAGATCGAAGATTCTCCATGCGAAAATCATAGAGTTCGCAGCTTCCATTCCGAATCTTGGTCTCGGTCGAGTTTGCAGCTTCCATTCTGAATCTTAGTCTTGGTCTAAGCGGTATGAGTTCTTTCTGTGCCTTGTTTTCTGTCCTTTATCTATTAGCTAGTCCTCATCTGTAGAATTGTCCGCTTTCCTGTGAGTTTAGCCCGAGGTTGGTGTTAGAATGTGTACATTTTGACAACATGTGAATCAACAGTTGATGTGAGACATGTGAATCAACAGTTGATGTGAGATTGCCTTGCAAATTTCATGGAAGGTATGAATGCCGCAATGCTAAAAAGAGATAAGGTGTCATAATCATTCCATAATTTTCCTAAATGTGAAAGTGAAATCTGCTACTGGTAATGGTTTTGATGAAAATAATGTAATGAGAAATATAATAGAGAGGAAGAAAAAATAGCCATACAACCCACAAATATCTAGCTTGAACCATGGCATTGGACGGAAGGCCAATGTCTCCCCAACTGGCAGTTATAGCTGCTTGTGAACCGCCTCTATTCCACAGGATTAGAACAACTCTGTTATTGGACATTGCCCCAGCCCAGACCTGTAGTTATTTATATGTTCAAAAAGACATTAAGAGAAAATATGTCAAAATTACAATATATATTTTAACATTAAAGGCCAAAAAGAGAAAATGCATAAAAAGGATAAGAAAGGCAGTGCATACAAATATGGAAACTGTGCATACATTTCGACATAATCTTGAGATAGAATCATATGCCTCAAGATGCCCTTGCTGGCTGACTTTCTTCCCTTGAACTCCTAATGGGTCTGTACAAATCCATAAGAGTAAGAAGATATCAATCAACTCAAAATATATTTTGAAATTCATACTAAAAAATACTTGTTTTAAACGATTTTATAAATATGACCTTGGTTAACACTAATGACTTCCCTGTTGCATTCTACAGTGTGTCTATATAAAAAGAGTAATTTGTTGACTCCATGAATTCTGCTATGCATACTCTGTTTTGTTCTGTTATTGTTCCTATTCTGTTTCATTCTATTATTGTTCATATTTTGTTTTGTTCTAATGATCAATTGTTTTCAGTTGTTTTCAGTTTTATGCACTACTATTTTCTACCATTTGTTACCTTGATCAAAGCCCGTATGCTGAAGTGTGACTGGTACTGGTACTCTGCAATGCTCATATTGCCATTTTCAACCTCAAACATGTCGGGATCTGATTCCAGGTCGGGGATCTGATTCCAGCAATGACCAAAAACAAAACTTAAATTGGTAAGAGGTTGAAATTTATCATGAAATATAAGCAGAAAAAAAATTTGTTTGTAGTGATGGTCAAATGTTTCCCTGTCAACACGATTTATATAATATCAATAAAGTTGTAATTTACCATTCCATCTACCGACCTTCTGCTCATAGAACCGGCCATACCTGGGAATCGCGTTGGGTAGATGGGCTTTGGAATTTGCATTTTCATATCACTGCCTAAGATTTGCACTTGCACATTCATATTGAGATTTTCACTTTCATATCGCTGCCTTTCAGTTTCATATAGCTTTCTGAGCACTGCCCATATCTGGGAATCGCGTTGGATAGACGGGCTTTCAGATTTGCAGTTTCATATAGCTTCCTGAGCACTGCCCATATCTGGGAATCGCGTTGGATAGATGGGCTTTCGGATTTGCACTTTCATATCGCTATCGCTGCCTCTGCAAGTAAACCACTGCAGAAACCAAACACTGCAGCAAGTAAACCAGACACCGGAGCAATTTGAATTTTATTGCAGCGCTTTAAGCAAAATACCTGTTACATGCCCACAAAAAGCATAGATGTGGTGGCAGGCGTACATGTAACGGTGGAAAAGTAGGGAAGAACGTAGGCGGTGGTTCATGACACCTCCCGCCATGCACGGACACCTACACAACACCCGTTAACATGAAACCGTAGCATACCCTGCAACCTTAGCATACCTGTTTGCAGATAATACGAATTAACGAATTAATGTTAACATTAACATGAGACCGTTGACGGTCAGCCATAATGAACTGGGCCTAAATAGCAATTTAGGCTATGCTCGGGCCTCTTCCGCCTCGGGAAGAGGCCAAATAAGATGGCAAAGCCTCAGCTCGGAATAAAACTTTGGCTATCTCCGCACATCACCGCACAACACATTTGGGAACTTTATACTAATCACCGAATAACACACTAATAAAACTGCAAACTAATGCTAAGTCGAAGCTGTTCGATTACTATAGTCCCTGCCGATTGCCAGATGGCAGGGACTAATAAATTATGAAATACCTAGCGTAACTATATAGTGGAAATTTTGTCGAGGCATCAAGATCAAATTTCAAGCCATTTTAAAAGAAGTAAATGTATACCAAGCCTTGAAGGGCAGGGTGGATATACCGAGTGTGCAAATTTGTTGGGATTGGCACATGTCAAACCCTACCATCAAGTTCTTATGAATCTACATGAGACCTGACATTATTAAATTAGATTGAGAATAATATGGAATAGTAAAGGGGTAACAATGGTTCAACTGAGTCAATAAAAATATATATATATATATATCTATATATATCTATATATATATATATATATATAGATATATATATATCAACTAACAATTCTTTAGCTAACCTTGATTTAGATTTTATTAACCTCACTTTTGCATATAGTTAGAAAATGTGTATACAATTTTGTATACCATCCCAGGGTGTATGTGACTCACTCTCACATGGACACTTGAGTCATTGCAAACTAATAAGCTTGTCTTTAAAAGAACTAAGACAAAAGCAAAAGGAAATAAAAAGAATACTATAAGAGGAAAACATACATATTCAGGTATTGAACAATGACGAAAAATGCAATATGTATAAACCTAGGAGAGAATACCAGGATATACTCATAAGTGCAGGACTGAATAAAATAGATATATCCATAACAATTGTAAAAGTTACTGTATACAACAAGTTTCAGACCAGGAAACACACATAAGAGCAGGAGAGAACATATATATATATATATATATATATATATATATATATATATATCTATACTTACTGCAAAAATTATTGTATGTAATAAGTGGCATGGGAGCAAAATAAGTCAAGAGTAATCATGTCAACTTTTTAAACACCTAAAAATCAATATTATAACCTCTGTAAGAATATAGAGACAATGGAATTATTGAGGTCATCCTAAAATATTGACGCCCCAATGGGTACGATCTTATTTGCTCAACATACTAGAAAACCATCACTAGAATGAATAAACTGAACTGACTTGGTACTCTGCGGTAGTTTTGACTTGAAGTAGTGTGAGGAACATCAGTTGTATTACTAATAATAGTTGGGGTTGATTTTCTAATAGAGCTTGTGGACCTTCATACCTGTAGGTGACCCCCCATGGAGAACACCCTTTGAGTTCAAAATAGGAAACATAGATGGTAATTTTATTAACAAAATATAATATGGCAAACCCAAATTATGTTACCTATAGAGAAGGAGATGTGAGCACTTTCCTCGCATTTGGGATAAGAATGTCATAGATTAATACCAGACTCAATAAACCATGAGTTTTAAAATCTCAAACATTTACAATAAAGAAGAAATGTTTAAAAAGATACATGAATCAATACCTGGATGGGGGCACATAGATTTAAATCGTTATAAATTCTATTAAAAGGAGGTCAAACTAAGAGTCGATGGTTATGCATTTTTTTGGAAATCACCTATGGAGGGAAATGGAGAATTCAGTAAAATTATAGGTAGAATATAATCTACTTATATAGATAGAAAGTTGAGTAGAAATTTCAATAATAGAAGAGACCATAGATCAATCTCACGAGATATGTTGTTGGCCTTGACAACGAGGTTCGTGGAACAAAAAGAGAATTAGAGACCTTATCATCTAAAAAACAAAGGAGGAAAAACCCCTTATTCCTTGATGAAGAGCAAGATATCATTTGTCACCACTCTAAATCAAAAATATTTTATCCAACATGCTATCTAGATAAAAAGGGGTTTTATACCTCGTGAAAGGAAATAGAACCACCGAGATAGGAAGAAAACATTACGGAGATATTAGTCGAACCACAATGGACAAGTATAATGCAGATGTGAAAATAATGAGCATAAATGCAATTAAAAGAAAGGCATACTCAGCCAAGGCCATGAGCTTACCAAAAAAATCACAAAGGAAGTCCATGAGGAGAGGGTCAAAACCGGAGTGCCGAAATAAAACCTGAGGTTCCCTCCATGTCTTCTCCTCACGACACCTAGTGATAGAGAATTACTTTAGAAGACCCTCAACAGAATCATGTATTCCACCATGATGAGGGTAAATATCTGAGTCTTTCATGGGGAGATGGCGATTGTTCGAGGCGTTCCCTGGGAGTAGTTGTCTATAGTTAACCAAATGAGGAGCTCAATCGGTCAATGTACAAATGAACAAGGAGTAAAGGAGGATAAATGGTTAGGGTTCGCCCAAAAAACCACGACCATTATATCACCTTGAATAATTAGAATCATCGATAAAAAAATCCAACTCACAACCATTCCAAGCCATGTGATCTACATGTGAAGTTGGAGACGTGGCATAACTAGATTCGATGTGTTATGCTCAAGGGTACTCTATGTCCATTAAAGGCCTTGAAAAAAAGTGCAGTTGGCATGCAGTATAGATCAATAGTGGAGCCCATAGAATAGTTAGTAAATTACATTTGATTATTGTTTAAGGTGAAAACTATGGACATATGTGAAGCCCAACCATTAATATGTTGAAATAAAACTAAGCCAAGTGGGGGTGCTATAGTTGTATATAAATTCATATAATTATGTGTATATCTATTATTTTTATTTGGTATTCGAAGCTAGTCATAGATCTACATTACTAAGAATGCATTAGGACCCAAGAGATGTAGAGTAGTTGCCAAAGGCTGTAGTAAATCATTAAGGCTAAAATGTAAGCCCTATAAAGCTTTATGGGAAGGTAACAACATTATAAAGCTTTATGGGAAGGTAACAACATTATAGGAAGATTGGAGTTCCTAAGGGGGATAGGAATAGATAGTCCTAATATCACTAGGACTACAATAAGCAGGCTATTACCATAGTTAATGTGTAACAAAAGGTGGTAAAGAAAAAAAATAAATTGTATAAACGAGGTTCATGACAAGTGTTATCATAACATAGACTCAACTACTGGGCCTAATGGGCATTACCATAAGCCTGAAAATGGTGAAGTACAAAGGTTGAAATATGTTTCCATCACTTGCTTGACGATGACATTAGAAGCTACCCTTTAGAGGCGACATTTTAGGAACCCTTATACAACTACACTTAGATTGGGACCATAAGAAAAATAAGAATGAAGAGTATTACAATGACCGTCATTAGAAACAACCTATTGGTGGAAAAGTACACCCAACAAAATCAAGTGCACACCAACCTGTAAGAATACTTTTTACCACAGTTTTGATGAGCAATGATTGGATGTAGAAAGGGGGGAGAAAAATAATAACTTAGCTTCTCTAATTATTAGAGACAATATATAGGAACGAACCAACATCACTCAAGGAGGTGCGAAAACATTTCTTGAGAAACAAAGCATACTAATGTCGGTGGATTTAAGAGTATACTACAAAAATAGAAGGCTAAATAGATAATGGACAGAGTGGGTATGTTTGTAGATTGATTGGATAAAAATTCCCACAGGCTTAGTATTAACTTTTAATATTCATACAAAAACAATCAGCACAATTAAGGGTACTAAAAAGAAATGAGCCTCATGCTCGGACTTAAAGAATTTTCATTAACACCTTAGAGAGAATATAGATTTTCATATGACTGGTCCTTGCTAGAAAAAGTATTGTTAAATTAGTAACAGGCTGAAATAAGAGTTTTCATTGATCTTTAGATGGTGTTATGTGATTTAAACATGTCACTTAATTATGATTGGATTTGATTGTTCAGATTGGAGTCAGAATGACTATCTTTTTTCCTAAAGATATTGACCTTTTTTCTGTTTTATCTTGTTAATTGGTAGGTGGAGGAATCACTATGTTCATGATAGAATGTTGTTTATATAACTTTAAAGGATTTTCGATATTGATGTAAGCATAGTTTCTATTATAGAGGTAGATATGAAAGTTTAATATTAGTACGAAAAGTGAGGTTGACAATGCAAATTGTTAGAAATTATGTATATTTTATTATCATACTGATCGACAAAACTCTCTTTTCATCTTATAAAAATCCCTCATATCGACCTTATGCTAGCATTCTTACCTTTAGTAAAGCCAGTGCAGAGTACTAGTCAAGATTTGCATAAAGCGTTGATCTTGTCACTATTAATCTATTGTTATTAGTAGAAGAATGAGGAAATTGGGGTTTAAGAAATGTTATAGGCAATAAATTGAGTCTAGCTCCAAAAATTTTTAAATGAAAACCTATAGATGAAGTAAGTTGAGAATATCACATACATAAATTTGAAAATATATGAATTTCATTTCAATCACAAGGGAAATACGTGGTAGCTCTAAGAGGGAGTGGATGCACAAAAATGCCAAACTATATAATTACAACTTCTTGTTTCATATATAAAACTTAAACGTGATAATCCTTATTATTTTCGATCAATTGAGGATGTGTTTAATTGGATGATATGATCTATCTCTATGGGCATAGGGTGATTAGAGCATTATTTCCGAGTACTAAGAATAAAGAAGTGTGTGTCACTGTTTGATGTAAATATATGTAACTATAAAATTGCTGGATTTTGGATCTAAATTGACCAAAAGTGGAGGTGCCATGCTAAATTTATTAATACCTACAGTCTTGAGTAAGGCTGAAAGGTTACGAAATATAAGGCACCTAATGCTAAAGAGTGAAGGGACTCACTCAAATTTGTGAAATGTGATATGGAAAATGTGTACTTTAAATAGATAAGTGTGTTGTACACATTTCTGCACAATAAATGAAGGTTGGAATATGTTGGTAATGCCTAATAAATCTACTAGATGTATGAACCTTTGATAAGTGAAAATGGGAAATAGTAATCTTATATAGTCAATGTTAAATGATTTTTGGTAACACTTAGAAGCTACTATAGGTTCTCATAGTAAGATAAAGTAAGAACGTAAGTTGGAAATTGAGAATAGTGAGTATTTTGCGGAACAAGTTGATTAAGTAAGAGAGGAGCATATAATACGATGATCAAATATAGGTCATTATATATAAACATGGACAGGAAAAGGAAAAAAAAGTTTCTTGAGAATAGTTAGTGGTTATAGAGATACAACTGAAATGCAACTATCCAAAAAACAAATGTTAATAGTATCTATATTTTCAATAGTACACCTTTCAATTTGTTGAATGTAATTATTAGAACAACTGATAAAATTATGAGAAAGTGAGATTTGCTACCAAGAAACTAGGTAGTTGAAATGAGTAACCTCCTCGATTTAGGGAGTTGGAAGAAATATTCACCGTTAGAGAAATATATAATGGAATCAATGACAAATTATACGCAAGAAAATGAGTGGAAATAATATAAGAAGAGACTGGAACCAGCCTTGGAATGAAATCAACAAGGGATCCATGTGTAGACTGTTATGCTCCTAAATATACTAGACCTCATTTAAGTGATAATAGAATATCAAAATAATGATTAAAAGTGATATTAGCTACTTAGCAGAGCCAATAAACTTTAAATTAGCAGTATGTATAATACTTGAAGAATCTGAAAATTTAAATTAGAAATCCTACAGTATTGAAATCTGAATTAGAAACCTGCATTGTTGAAGGAAGATTCAACGTAAAATATCATAAAGTGTGAAATACATTATGTTGATATTGGGTGAAAATTGAAATGCTAATTAACTACCAATATTGGTAGCAATGATGAGATAAAATTGGCATTGTTGAGTTCACTTGCAGGATATTTTAATCATAATCTAATAATTAAAAGAAATAGATAAAATAGTACCCACAAAAGTGATAAAATCATAAAATTCTATGAATAGTTCCTTGTTAATTGATATGTTAATATTATCAATGTGCAAAGAAATATACCATTTTGTATCTTTAAGGTTATAAATGAATCATATTTATGATAATGTACATGGCCTCTAGTCTATTAAAGTAGTACATGTATTAATGGGGCTGACCTTATTAGCCGCATGTAAGAAGTATGTTGAATGCAGGGGAGAGGTAGAAAACATATCATCAACTTAAATGCTGGAAAAAAAGGGAATGGAATGAATTTAAAATTATGGGTACATACTAGCTAAGTCATCACCTCAATAAAAAAACAAAAACAAAAAAGGTGGTTGTACTCGGGGAAAATAGTGAAATTGAGGAAGTCATTCTCGATTGGTTAAGAGAAGAGGAAATTTCACTAACAATACGAAGGGTTTTGCAGAATACTAAAACTGCACAGAATCAATAGAATAGACAATATAGCATATCGATTAGTATTTTCTAGTCATATTAGAAATTATAATATTTTTATATATAACGTTATTTACAAAGTAAGTACTTGATAATGTCCATCTAATTGATTCAAAATTGCTACAGATAAAGGAGATCTTCTAGTGTAAAAAATAAAATCATGGTGTTTCAGAATTGAAAGAGATTAGGCTCTGTAAATGAGTTGTTACTCGACATCAAAACACAATGATTCATGTGCGAAAGAAGATGGAAAGAGGAAAAGTCATTCGACAAGATTTAAAGGAAAAGAACCGGAAAAACAAACACTAAGGATGGTGTTAGTAAAAGGGGAGGAGAATGTAATATCCCTTCCATTATCATAACCTTGTTTGGTTTAGATTAGTGGAAAATCCACTAAAAGAATTGGATCGATGACGTAAATGAATAATTTTAAAAAAATAAATAGTGTGTATGTGCCTGGGAATTAGATGCCTAGAAACAAGATTCTTGCCAAAAACAAAAGAATATAATCTCATAGGTAAATGAGATTGGGAAATTATTCATAATAAGGATTATATATAATGTTCTACATAAGATTAATGGATGGGAAAGATATATCCATTAAGTTTCCTAGGTGGTGAAAGATTCTAATGCTGGAAAAAAAACATAAAAGTGATGTGAGAGAGAAAGGCAAGATTTTATTGAAAGGCCTAGGAAAGTGGATAAAAAGGTCCACAAAAGCGGGATGCCGCTAGAAGGAAACTTTATCATGAGATAAAATATTAAGTACCTAATAAAAGGATCAACAAGGGAGGTGTTGATGTTGGGAAAGAACTTCTCAGCTCGGGGGTGAACGGGAGGAAACAGTTCTAGGCTGGCTGGACACAGGTGAAATTCCCAAGTATTTCGTTGGTGATGTGAATTAATTGCTATTTTATTCTTTTACTGAAATAGAACGTATGGAAATTTTGTAATCTCGAGAACTGTTTTTATAATTTAAGGTATATCTTTGAAAGAAATGAATTTTCTATAAATATACAAGGGGTTAGGGAACAATGCTTCCATGAATTGAATAGTTATTTACCCTGGGGGAGGAACATTATTGGGTAATGTCTGCTTATATTGAATTTATTTAAATAAAAAATCTAGTGATATAAGTCGAGTTGTTTAGTCCAAGGTTTTACGTTTGCATTATGGTTAGAGTCTTGTTTAATATATATATATATATATATATATATATATATATATATATATATATATATATATATATATATATATATATATATATATATAAAATATTTTACTCTTAATTATTAACCTGAATATTAATTGTTCCATTCTAAAAATCAAGGATTGCATCGTAGCTATTTCAGATATCTTGTGGGAGCTTAAAGACTGGTACAATTTTGTTTGAGTTATGTGGCACTGAAGTATTATACATGTTGAGATATGAAATTTCAATGAACATTCTACAATATATATATATATATATATATATATATATATATATATATATATATATATATATATATATATATATATATATATATATATATATATATATATATATATATATATATATATATATATATATATATATATATATATATTAGACATATTACCTACATGTTATACAAAATATCATAGCACTTAAGTGAAATATTGAAAAAAATAGTATGATTCCTTAGAATAAGTCTAGAATAATATCTATTGAACTAACTGGTTACTCCTATAAAATTCGATTCTTCCTTAGTATATTGAGTTGTATTTTAAGGTATAAATTTTATGTTTAAATGTTTAGAATAGCTTTGTAAACTTGGTAGTTTGACCAGTATAATACAAAATTGTTATCATAGTATATTCTTCTGGAGGTGAAGTCGAAGTTCAACAAAATTAAGAGATTGGTTTATCTTAAACAATATTAAAGTCATGACTCTACTCCATGTGTAAGGAGGAGAAAATGTAAACAATATTAATATAATATTTCAGGTACTAAAGCATATGATATTAAATAAACATGGGTTGAAATTAGATTATAGTCCCCATTTCTAACATGGGAAAGATACTCGATATCTGTAGAACCCAAAAAAATAATACAAGATAAAATTTGCCATATTTAATTAAAATACTTTACTAGTAGAATAAAAATTCGAGGTCAAAAATATCATGAACACTTCGACTAAAATAAATACATGTGACATTAGTTACATAAATTCTGAAAGATGTAGCGTAACTATATAGTGGATATTCTGGGATTGGGGCATGTCAAACCCTTATATACGAGACCTAACGTTATTAAATTAGATTAAGGATAATTTGGAACTATAACAGGGTAAGATTGGTTCAACCGAGTCAGGATATATATAGAACTACCAATGCTTTTGCTTACCTTGATTATGGTTTTATTAACCTCACTACCAGATACAGTTTGGAAATTTCTATACATTTTATTATACCCTTCTTATGTGTATGCAACTCACTCTAACATGGGCCCTTTAGCCACTGTAGACTAATAAGCTTGTCTTTAGAGGAACTAAGACATAAGCAAAAGGAAAAAAAACACTATAAGAGGAAAACCTACATATTCAGGTAGTGAACAATGATAAAAAACATAATATGTATAAACCTAGGAGAGAATACCAGGACATACTCATAAGTGCATTATTGAATAATGTAGATATATTTATAACATGTGCAAAAGTTACTGTATACAACAAGTTTTAGACCATGAAACACACATAAGTGCAGGAGCATATATATATATATATATATATATATATATATATATATATATATCTATATAAATAGCAACTCCCAAAGCTATTGTATGTAATAAGTGCAACGGGTAGAAAATAAGTCAAGAGTAATCATGTTAACTATTTATACACCAAAAAATCAATATTACAACATTTGTAAGAATACAAAGATGATGGAATTCAGGTGGTCATCGTAAAATATTAACACCCCAATTGGTGAATATCTCATCTTCTCAGCCTACTAGAAACCCATCACCAGAACAAATAAATAAACAGACATTGTACTCTATGGAAGAATTGACTTGAAGTAGTGCAATGAACATTAGTGGTATCACTAACAGTAGTTTGGTTTGATGAGATAATAGATCTTGCAGAACTTCATACCTATAGATGACACTCGATGCATAACACCCTTTGAGTTCAGAACAAGAAAAATAGATGGTAAGTTTATTGAAAAAATGTAATATGGTGAACCCAAATTATGTTACTTGTAGAGAGAGATATGAGCGATTTCCTCACAGGTGGGATAGGAATGTCATAGATAAATAGTAGATTCAGTAAATCATGAGTTTTAAACTCTTTGGAATTTACACGAAAGAAGAAAATCTTAAAAAGAGTCATTAATGAATAACTGGAGGGGATAGATAGATTTAAACTATTATAAATTGTACTAAATGGAGGTCAAACTAAGAGCTAATGGTTACCTCGTTTTCCTGGAAATTTGCTACGAAGAGTAACAAAGAGTTTAGTAAAACAATAGGTATAGTATAATCTACATATATAGAGAGAAAATTGAGTATAACTTTAAATAATAGAAGAGACCATATATCAATCTCACCAGATATGTTGTTGGCCTCTGTAGAAAATCATATAGATTCACAATCTCATGAAATGTACTAAAGGACACAACAAGAATCTGCTTCTACTTTCAACTAAAGGAGCCAATAGATCGATGAAAACAATATGAACAAGAAAAAGATAAATCAATGACACATAACATAAGATGTATATAGGGAAAGACACTCCTAAAATCCCCATTATCTGTATTGAATATATCAGAAATATGATTGAAGATACAAAGCCTTTTCTCATAATAAAAATTCCATTCAAGTATGTGCAACTCTCTCAGCTCACAAGAAATATCTTCGCCAATGCTTAGCCAATCATGTAGGTCTCCAAGCCCCTAATCTCTTGCATAATTCCTAGGATGAATAACCCTTATTTAAAGGGAATTCATGCTTTCAAAACTGCACAATCTGAACATAGGATCAATCTTTGATGCATGAATGATATTTACAGTCCAGTAAATAATACAACTAATAGTACACTCTCCCTCCACTCTAATCACAACTGGGTCTTTCTGAGAATCAACATGCATGAGTTTCTAATCAGGGAATATTCAGTTAAGTAGAGTGACACCTTTGGATGCACTAGTACACCAACTAACTGTTAACTCCCTATTAGTTCCTGAAACAGTTTGGAACTAATCTAACTTAACTTTACTTAGTAAACTGGGTGATTTAATTTCCAACTCAATGTAAATGCATGCTGGAGCCCTAAAAGTTAGGGAGATCATATACATGACTACAAAAAGAATTCCAACTAAAAATTCCTAAGCTAATTAAGTTAATTAAACTTAATTAACTATTTACAAGTTGCTATGAGAATATAAATCGATTTTAATTCTTAGTTTAATTCAAGCACAAATTGAATTGGAATTTCTTGTTGCCATTTCTCAACACTCCCTCTCAACAAGAAAGTGATTATCAACTATCCTGATCATCTCTCTGTGAAACTCAAATTTGCATCTTGATAATGCCTTTGTCAAAAATTCAACATCTTTCTCCTTCATGTGAATGCACTCTAACAACATATTCACCTCAATACACAATCTTTGAGATGATGATATCATATATCAATATGCTTGGACCAATCATCAAAAACTGGATTTTCAGAGTGTTCGATACAACTCTTATTATCATAAGAAATCACTGTTGGATCCATCTCCTGACCAAACAAACCAAGTTGGATCTTCCTCATCTAGATGGCCTCACGTGCTACCTGACTTGCAACCATGTACTCTCCCTCTATCGAACTGACTGTAGATGGTCTCTGTTTCCTACGATACCAAGAAACTACCACTGATGAAACATTGAATATCCCTCCTAATGTTCTCTTCCTTTTAGATGGACTCCATGTCCAATCTGCATTGGTGAAGCTTTGAAGATTCACTCCCTCTATCCATCTATACAATAATTCATATTGAGAAGTTCCCTTGAGGTATCTCAACACATGATTTTTCGCCTTCCAATATAGCATGGTAGGCCTAACCATTGCTTGACTAAGTTTTTTAACTGCATAGCACATATCTGGTCATGTGCTCACCAAGTACATCATTGAACCCACAAGCTGCCTATAAACAATAACTTCCACTACTTCCCCTGAAGTAACATCCTCCTTCCTCTAGTTACCTACTAGAGTAGTCTCCATCGGTTTACTACTCTCCATGTGGAATCTCCTGAGTATGTTGTTGGTATACTTCCCCTGAGACACAAAAAAATCCACATCTTGTTGCCATACTTCCATGCAAAGAAAGTAATGCATGAACCCCATGTCCTTCATCTCAAACTCTCTTGCAAGGTCCTCCTTGCAATATTTGATCACTTGATCATCACATATTAGTATGAGATCATCAACATAAACTACAATGACAAAAAATTTACCTTCCACCACTATGTTGTACAAAATTGCATCCACTTCACTCTTCGTGGAGCCCAACCTAGTGAAGTAGCTATCTATCCTAGTGTACCAAGCTCATGGTGCTTTCTATTAACCATAAAACACTCTCTTAAGCTGGCACACATGCGACTCACGGTGAAAGGTATCAAACCTTCAGGCTTATTTATGTACACCTCTTCTTTAATCATCCCATTAAGGAAGGATATCTTCATATCCATCTTATGTATCTTCCAACCCATGTGTGCTAATAGTGCCAATAATAGATCTGATTGACGAGTACCTTGCAACAGGAGAAAAGGTCTCATCATAGTAAATCCCCTCTACCTTTGAAAACCCATGAGACACAAGTCTAACCTTATGCTTCTCCACACTAACATATGAAAATTGCTTTACCTTTTAAATCCAATGATAACTCACCACTCACTTGTCCTCCAATCTTGGGACCATATTGCAAACATTGTTACGAACTATGGAGTCATACTTCTCCACCATGGCATCAACCCAAACTGGCCATTGCATGGCTCCCTTAAAGGAATATGGATCTATCATAACACATTCACTCATAAGAGCCATGTATCCAATGTAACTCTCAGGTGACCTCCTCTACCTATACTGAGAAGTGGGTGTTCCCACATTATCTCGTACATCATCCAACAATCTATCAACCTCTCTGAGTGCTTTATTCCCTCTCTGGAAGACTCTTCCTACGTGGATGTCTCCACTACTGGATCCTCATCCACATGTATATTGATATTGATATCCCCATCCACATGTAGCTCAAGCTCCCTCTTAAAAGAAACTTGCATGGCCTTCTCCTCATCGCGTCTGACATCCATACAATCCACTATCGTCATGTTGGTCAACAAGTAGACTCGACAGTTGTGAGGTATATCAATATACCCCACAAATATCCCTAACGTTGTTGTCGGTTCAAGATTATTCCATACATCTTTGGTCACATGGAAATTATCGATGATCCAAAAATTCTGAAGTGCTCAACGTCTGGCCTCTTACAGGAATAAGCCTCCTTTGGTAACTTCATCTTAATTATCTAATGTGGGCTATGGTTCTAAACATAAACCATTTTGTTGCATGCCCCAGCTGACATGTGTAGTGGTAGTCCCTGATCATGCAACATCGCATTTGCTACCCCTACTATGATTTAGTTCTTCCTCTCGACTACCCCATTCTGCTGAAGGTTATGGGGTGTTGTCAACTCCTGTTTAATCCTTCTATTACACATAAGATATTAAAACCATTTCAGACATACTCACCACCATTGTCACTCTTTAGAGCTTTAACCTTCTTTCCTCACTCTTTCTCCACCAATGCTTTAAACTCACAAAATTTTGTGAAATTTTGATCCTTTTTCTACATGAAAAATATCTAACATTTACGAGAATAGTCATCAATAAATATAACATAATGTATGTATTTCATCATGGATGCTATCGAGAATGGTCTAAACACTTCTGAATTGGCTCACTCTAGAATAGCCTTTGTTCGAATCTCTCTGTCGTGAAAGAAATACTTGGTGTATTTTCCCAATGTACACCCCTTGCATGTATCAACTTGCTCAAGCACACCTTTGGGAAGACCGGTAGATATCTACTACAATATATTCAAAGCCCCATGATGCAAGTGGCCCAATCACCTGTGCCACAACTCACCAACGTCTCAGTTCTGCAACCTTTCTACTTCATTGTTCAGATCAACACACTCCTCTACCTCCATATTATAGAGATTCTTCACTTGAATCCGTATCTTCTTAACTTGACCCGAGGATATTTGTCGAAGCAACGCGTTTCCCTTTGAGAAGATCACATCATAACCTTTATCCTCAAGCATACAACTGGATACCAAGTCCTTCTCTAGCCCTAGCACATACATAACATTTTTCAAGGTGACTGGAGCCCCATCCTCCCTCTGAAAATTAACCATGCCAATCTAGTAATGCTATACTACCCATCGTCACCCATATCGATATGCATATGGAGATATTTCTCCTCTAGGTCAGTAAATAACTATTTTTCGCTAGTCATGTGGAATGAAGATCCATTGTATAAGTACAATACACTTCCCATCATTGATGACATCATGCATGTAATGAGGGAAAAGTCCAATTTGAATTGACAGGCCAAAGCCTCCCCTGCCACTCCTCCTAAGGACTTCCTCTTAGACTTCTTGAGTGAACAATTTGTAGTGGAATGGCCCAGCTCATGACAACGAAAGAACTTAACTCTCATCATGTCTTTCTTCTTACCTCCATGATAAGAATATGATTTGGAATGGGAAGATTTCCCTTTCCCCTTCTTCGCCTTAACCAATAAGGCACAATTCTCTTCATCATCAGTCTTTGATGAGGATCCATCCCTGGTGTTCCTCCTAATCTCCTCCTACATCAAATCTCACAACAATCATTCCTAATCTGATAGCTTTTCCCGACCATTGGCAGAGTCCTCATAATTATACCAACTCTTTGGGAGTCCTAGAAGAGCATGACTCACCCTATCATCCTCAAAAGCCATGATTCCAACACTTCCAAGTTCATCATGACATTGAGTGAACTTCGTCAAGTATTTTGGAATTGTATTTCCTTTCTCCATTTTGATTTTTTGAAGTTTTTCCTCCATTGCCAATTTCCGTTGGTCACTTATGTTTTGATACAAGTCTATCAACTCTTTCCACATAGCATATAGAGTTTCCTTGCCATGAATACTTGAGGCAATTTGGTCTCGAACTCCCTCAAGGATTATCTGCTTTGACTTCACCACACACTTCTTCCATTCAGCCAATTTTGTGCATCTGATGCTGCTGACTTAGGAATTTCTTGATCAACAAACTGCTTCAAGATATTATCCTCTAGCACAACCTCCATTTTGTCCCTCTAGGATATAAAATTAGAGCTACCTTCCAAGGCATACTCGAGCCACAAACCATAGAACACCATCTGTCAATCCTAAAGTATGTATTGCAAATTCGAATTTCACTTGTAACCCAAAACTAAAAACTTTGAAACCTCCTCTAGTATATTGTTCTTAGCTCTAATACAAGGTATAAAATCATATAGATTCATAATCTCATGCAACATACTAAAGGACAGGACAAGAATATACCTCTACTTTCACCAAGGGAAGCCAATAGGTTGATTAAAACAATATGAACAAGAAGAAGATAAATCAATGACACATAACACAAGATGTATCTAGGGAAATAAACTGCTTAAATCCTTGCTATCAGTATTGTATATATAAGAAATAGGATTGAAGATACAAATCTTTCTCTCACAAGAACAATTCTGCACAAGTATTGTCAACTCTCTCAGCTCACAAAAAATCTCTTAGGCAACACTTCGCCAATTATGTAGCTCTACAAGCCCCTAATCTCTTGCGTAGCTTCTAGGATGAATAACTTGTATTTAAAGGAAATTCATTCTTCCAAAACTACGTAACCTAAAAAAAGGATCAATCTCTAATGCATGCATGATATTTACACTCCAATAAATAATACAACTGATAGTACACTCTCCCTACACTCTAGTCTCAATTAGGCCTTTCTCACAATCAAATACATGACCTTTTGATGAGGTAATATTCAGTTAACTAGAATGAAACATGTGGATGATCTAGTGCACTAACTGACTATTAACTCTCTATGAGTTCCTCAAACAATTTGGAACCAATTTAACTCAACCTAACTCAGTAAACTGAGCGATCTAATTTCCAACTCAATTTAAACTCATACTAGACCCCTAAAACTTAGGGATAACATATACATAACTACATAAAGACTTCCAACTCAAAAATTCCTAAAATAATTAAGTTAATTAAACTTAATTATCTATTTATGAGTTGCTATGAGAACATGATCCGATTTTAATTCAAGGACAAATTAAACTAGAATTTCTTGTTTCCATTTCTCAACATCCTTGGGAACCATGGTCCTCGAGAAAAAAGATAATCAAAGGCCTTATCATCTAACTTTTGTTTTAGGAAAAACCACTTATTCCTTGACAAAGAGAAAGACATTGTTCATTGCCTCTCTAAATCAGAAATATTTTAGCCAACATGCCAACTAGACAAAAAGGGGGTTTTACCTAGTGAAAGGCAATGCAGCCACTTGCATAGGAAGAAAACATTATAGAGATATTAATTGAAATGAGATTGACATTATAATGCAGATGTGAATCTAATGATAATAAATGCAAGTAAAAGAAATACATACTCAGTCGAGACCATGAGATTACTTGAAAAAATTCAAAGGAAGTTCATGATGATCGGGTGAAAACAAAAGTGTCAAAATAAAACCTCAAGTTCCCACCATGTCTTCTCCTTATGACACCCAGTGACATAGAATGACTTTGAAAGACATTAGGGAGAGCCATGAATATGACCATGGTAAGGGGAAACAAGGTAATTCCTCCACGAGAATACGGAAATCATTTTAGGTTCTCTGTGGGAGTAGCTATCTATAGTTAAACAAAGGCGGAGCTCAGTGCGTCGATGCACAAATAAACAAGGAGTGAAGGAGGATAGAGGGTTAGTGTTTGGCCAAAAAACCACAAACATTGGACCACCTTGAAGAATCAGAACCATCCATACAAATATCCAACTAACAACCATTCCAAGCCATTTGATCAACATGTGAAGTTGGAGACATGGCATAACTAGATTGGATGTGTTGTGCCCAAGTGTACTATGTGTCCATTAAATGCCATGAAACAAATGTGTATCTAGCGCACGGTGTAGATCAATATTGGAGCTGTGAAAATAGTAAGTAAATTACGTTTGATTATTATTTAAGGTGAAAACTACGGACACATATAAACCCCTACCATTAATATTTTTAAATAAAACTAAGCCAGGTGGGATCACTATAGTTGTATATAACTTTATATAATTATGTATATATCTATTAATTTTTCTTCATATTTGAAGCTAGTCATAGCTCTACATTACAAAGAATGCATTAGGAACCAAGAGATGTAGAGTAACCACCATAGGATGTAGTAAATAATTAAGGGTAAAATGTATAGATAGAAACCTCAGAAGCCCTATAAACATTTATAGGAAGGTAACAACATTATAGGAAGGTAACAATACCCAACAAGAATAGAAATAGGCCTAATATCACTAGGACCACAATAACTAGGCTACTCCCATAGTTAATGCGTAACAAGAGGTGGTAAAGAATTTTATTCTTTTTGCATAAACGAGCTTCATAACAATGATAGAAACTAATACCATAGAAATTATTATATATGTCATTGTAGAGAAATGACATAATAATCACACTGTCAAATATAACTAGGACTTTTGATAAGGTCGTCCAATTGAAATTATTATAGTGTAATTTTTATTTTACTAATAAAATTATTAGTTTATTTCCAAAATAAATCATAATATATAAGATATATTAAGGAAAGTAAATAACTATGATTAATATAAAATGGTTTTTCTAAATTTGATGTTTAAATTTGCTTAATAAATTTATAATTAAAAATAACAATTTTCTCATATACAAAGATGTAAAATATATATAAAATATAAATAGTAACTATAAATTAAGAACACTTTTACAGTATATATTAAAATAATGATGATTCATAATTAGGGCCATAATTTTTAGAGCTTTAGGTATAAATTTGATAACTAAACATATAAAAACATGACAGTTATAATAAATTATATATATAGAGAGACACATAATACTTATAGTAAATTATATTTATATGTATATGTATATGTATATGTATATGTATATGTATATGTATATATATATATATATATATATATATATATATATATATATATATATATATATATATATATATATATATATATAGATATATATATAGATATATATATATAGCGAGAGAGAGAGAGAGAGAGAGAGTTTAATTAATAAATGAAATCCCTCAAATTAATGTTGTTTAATTTGGAATTTCTAGTGCCTCGAGGGATTTTTAGGGTTTTTCTAATTTTAGTTAACAATGGTATGCTCTATGCTTAACACAATTATCTCAATTCCCTTTAGCATTTCAATGACAATTTCCAATGTAGTTTTCCAATAGAAATCACATTAACCAGAAATCACATTGAGAGTAAGTGTAGATAGGATATTAATAATGAGATGCAGAAAAAAAGCCAAGACAAGAGGAAACCATATTTGGCGTATGCCAGGGAAAAACCCCAAGATGAGGAAAAACCTTTGATCAATTATTCTTATTATTATATCAAATGTTCAACAAAGAGAGAAAGAGTACAAAAAGTGAAAATTGACTTCACAAAGCAAAGTGAAAACAACCCTCTCAAATCTATAGTCAATTCTAGTCAAATATGATGAAAATAATAGAAAAATATCCCATTTAAAGCTGGTCAAAGGTATTCAAACTCAACCTAAACAGGTGGTCAAAGTGAGTCTTAAAAAGATACAAAATCAGTTATCAAACGTGGTAAAATTTTACCCTGGAAATTTGCGGTCAACCTAAAATTTATCTCTATAGTGAAAGTGTTCATATCACCTCGATTTAAATGCAAAATGGTACGACCTGCAAAAATAGAAAAGTTCGAGAAATATCAAACACAAATTCTACTTGGAAATTAAAATTCAATTTTAGTCAACATTCGTCAAACTACAAGAAAATTTTGAAAGTTTTGGCCCTAGAATTATGTCCTAAAATTCATCCTCCTTCCCACACGTGTGAGAGAAATGGTATGCCCAATAGTTGTACGAACCAATGAGATAATGGGAGAGAAGATTGTATGATTTGTGAGGTGTCAAATGAGGTTGGAGGTCACTTATATTTATACAACTCATTGAAGGTGAAGTGACATGTCCATTGGGCTTCTTGAGCCTACATGATGATGTGGTCAACCTTGACAATTTTCACATGTGTGGGCTTGACCTCAAAAACATATTTCCCCTTGTCCAAATTTGATGATCTTTTGGTCTATTTTGGTCTTGTCGAAAATAGGAATTCATTGGAATCATCATCTCCTTCAAATGGTATTTCGAAAGTGGAATTTGTACCTAGTTTCCAATTTTAACACTCCCTCACAACTAGGCAAAATTCTACCTTCCAATCCATCAATCATCATTGAATGTAATGCAAACCTATCATCATGTACCATATTTGTATCTCATCTCAACTCTTTCTAACATTGATATAGATAATGAAGAATAATTTATCAAGAGTGAGTTGCAACACCTTACTACTCTCCACTACGAAAAGTCAGTTCAGGGGTAGAACTCAAATTAGGCTTGATCCCATATAAAGTTGTTGAACACCATTCATCCTATACATAGGCAATACGAAAATACATTATGTGTCCATATGTAGTGCTATGGTCCCTATCCTCTTTTGACAATTCATTGGCTAGATGAGAGGTACTTCCAATGAGCCTCTGACTATATGGGTAGAATGTATGTTGGGGAATCCATAGTAGAAGGTGAGAAACTCATCTTATGCATATATCATCAATCGTAGGGCAAGGTGAACCACTCACCCTACCCACATGTGTCATCAATAGTAAGGGAAGGTGAACCACTCACCATTTACACAACACAACCATAGGGGAAGGTGAACGACTCACAGCTCCAAGAAGTACCCCGAGTCTCTAAGAACTCCAAGAGCTTAATGTCAAACTCAAGTGGGCCCTTAATGGGAGGGTCATTCTATGACTCCAAGTCTCTCTCAGAAGTCTAATAATTTGACCTTCCCTAAGGGATTCATGAGGATGTTAGCAACCTATTCATCGGTCCTGATGTGCCAGAGCCTTATTTCTCCATGTTGTACCATATCTCGAATAAAGTGGTACCTAATATCAATGTGCTTGGAGCGGTCATGGAACACGTGATTCTCTAAAAGGTGAATTCCACTTTCGTTGTTGCAATAGTTCAGAGTGGTATCCAACACATGGTAAAATATCTCACTGAAGAGCTTCCTCAACCAAATAGCTTCACAATAGGCCATATTAGTTTCATTGTATTTCGCCTTGGAAGTGCTTAAAGAAACAGATTTATTCTTCTTGCTCATCCACAAAATCAAGGTAGACCCCAATCAGAAGAAACATCATGACAATATAATTGGATCCACCACACTGCCAGCGCAAGAAACATTAGTATATCCATGTAGCCTCAAATTCTTGACAGTGTATTTCAACCCATACTTGATTGTGCCACGAAGATATCTTAAGAGATTCTTAGTGGTAATCTAATGTATGTGATGAGGCTCAACCATAAACTGACTCAATGTATTCACAATGAACAGTATGTATAGACGGGATCTTAGCAAGAATATTAGGCCCCCCACAAGTTATCGATAGTGGAAAGGGTTTGCCAATTCGGTCCCAACATCACTTCTACATAGCTTCGTTAAGTTGAGTTCCATCGGAGTAGAAATAGACTTTGAATCAACCAACCCACATCTCTCTAGCAACTTGAAAATGTATTTTCCTTGACAAATCAAAACCTCAACTGGATTTTTCCAGACATTAAAGACTAGGAAGTAGTGCATCGGTCCTCCTAAGTGCTTCATCTCTAACTCAAATTCCAACTCCCTTTTACATTGATAATTGAGAGGGTCTGCACAAGTTAAAAAGAGATCATCAACAAAAAGAACCAAAATGAGAGGCATGCCATTTTCAATCTTGACATATAGTGTGGGATCAACATCGCTCCTCATGAACCCTAACTTCATAAGATAGATATCAGTCCTCTCATACCAAGCCTTGGGTGCTCGCTTCAAGCCATAGAGGGATTTCTTCAACCTGCATACATATGTCCTTCGATATTGTACTTCAAATACTTGAGGTTGTTCCAAGTAAACTTCCTCCTTAACTGAGCCATGCAAGAAAGCAGTCTTAATGTGTAACTGATGTAGGCTCAATAATTGAGTTGTGGATAGAGAATTCATATAGTGGTATATGTTGAAGCTAGTGAAAATATCTCGTCACTGTCCACTCCTTCCTTTTGAGAGAAGCCTTCAATAAAGAACACGATTTTGTATTTTTCAACTCTCCCATCAGCTCCATGTTTAATTTTGTAAATCCATTTATAAGTGACCATGAGATTGTCCTTGGGTCTAAGAACCATGCCCTAGACATCATTCTTCATGATCGATTCACATTCCTCATTCATCGCACACTTCCATATTTGGTTCTTTACGGCTTCTTTGAATGTGCATGGTTCACCTTGAACAATAGTACTCATAGTAGCCAATGTGCTTGGTACCTGTTCGACTTCTAACTTTGACCAAATGTCCCTCTTAGAGCAATATGTATTTCAACAACTTCAAGTGTATGTTTGAGCCATAGGGATCGTTTTCTTCAGGTAGAGGGATCACCAGGTGGTGGGTCAATATGATCCATTGAACCATCAACATTGGGTCTAGGCTCATCTGTCAGAGGTTCATCTTGTTTTTCTTCAGAATCATCGTTGTCCTTCCTTGGAATGGAGAGATCATTGACTCTCCAAAGGGCAAAAGCTTCATCAAATATGACATCAAAACTTACTTCCACATCTCTTTGACCTGGTACATAGATTCTATATTATTTTGAATTTTCATTATATCCAACGACTATACCCTTCTTCCGAGAAGATTCCAAATTGTTCCTTTTCTGTTTAGGAACATGAAAAGACATGGGAGAACCAAATATTCTAAAATGATAAACATCAGGTTTCTTACCAATGAAAACTTCCTTGAGTGTCTTGAAATCCAATTATTGATGTGCGCTCCTATTTTGAACATATACAATAGTATTGGAAGCTTCTCCTCATAAGAACTTTGGTAGGCATTGATCATGGAGCATGACACAAGTGGCTTCCATGAGTGTCCAATTATTCCTTTCAGAAACATCATTTTTCATAGGAGTGTATGGGACAATTCTATCCCCCTTAATTTCAGTCTCTTTGCAAAAGTCATTGATTTCATTTGATTCATATTCGATTCCATTGTCACTCCTCAATATCTTTATTTTCTTCCCTATTTTACTTTCCACCACTGCTTTGAATGATTGGAACCATTTGAACGATTCATCCTTCTTCTTCAAGAAATATATCCCTATTTTGTGTAAGACGTCATCAGTAAATATGGAACAATATAGGTATCCTCCCATCAATGTTAGGTACACCATACTAGATAGATTAGAATGTTCCAATTAAGGATAATTGGTAGTCTTGCTTTCACTAGAAGGGGATGGTCCCTTTGTAAGTTTCCTAGCTGAAAAACCCTCACAAACACTGTCATCATTCATATTGAATTTATGCATACATGTGACCATCTTCCTTACCCTAGGTAAGGATTTGTAATGTAAGTAGGTGAACCTATGGTGTCATAGCTCATATTCAAGAGAAGTATCACTTGCCATAGCTCCCAATGGAATTCCTCCAACTTGATAGAGATCATCAACCCCAAATCCAAGAGTAAATGCAACTTTAGGGTTTATTTTCCAAATATGTACCTTTCGATCAACGAACGCTACTTTGAAACCTTTATATTCCATTACATAAATAAACACCAAGTTATTCTTCAAATCGAACACATTCAACACTTATTGTAGATGAGTGGGTGGCCTTGATTCCAGTGAAGAGTAACAATACCTATCTCTTTCACGGGGCACATGGCATTATCTCCATGTATGATCTCCAAATTAGTCATCCTTTCTATCACATTTTAGAGGGCCTCCTTGTGCCAAGTCAAATGCCTTGAGGCTTCACTATAAATCAAGCAATGATCCAAAGTATTACGAGGAGCAACAATAGATAGAGGATATAAGAGAAAAACTAATTTTTTTTCTACAACATTACTTACATCATACCTAGTACTTCTTTTACTTTTGGGAGGTCGACCATTTCCATTTTGAGCAGTGAGAGAATTCCTCTTTGTTTTGTTGTTTAGCTTTTTGTTCCTTTGATTACCATTTTCTTTGAAATTATTGTTGTTGCGGTTGTCATCCCTTGGAGTATTATTCTTGTGAGGACACTCTCTAGTATATTGGTCGAACCTCTTACAATTGTAGCACCTTCCTTTTCTTCCTTCTTTGAATCGCTTGTTGAATCCTTGACCCTATCACCTTGTACCAACCTTATTTTTCCTCTTTTCATGAGAAAATAAATCAATAGGTTCATTTCCATTTGAGGGCTGGTCCCTCTCCATCATCTGCATCTCTTGTTGAGTGCATAGAGCTAATAATTCATCGAAACCATATATCTTATAATTTTTTAGAATGGTGGTGTTAAACACATCCCATGATCTTCGAATACCTCCAAGTGAAATGAGAGTGAGATCCCTATTAGCAATAAATTCTCCAATAGATAATAGGTCATTCTTGATTTGTCTTATTCTCATGAAGTAGGATTGGATAGACTCCCATTTATCCATCATGATGTCCTTCAACTTGTTCTTTAGAAAGAGGATTTCATTTTCATTGTTCATATTGAACATCGTATGGAGTAGGAGTATCCTCTCTGTGGACATAGACGATCTCTCTAGACCAAGAGTAGGTCTAGCCGCAAACAAGACAATCTAATGTAAATTTCCTTAGATTAGAATTGAATAAGAGGGCCTACCTCTTATAGCACTAATACACATGATGTTGATCTTGCTTCCTTGCTGCAACTTCCTTTCGTTCCTTTCATTTAAATGCTTAAAAAAAACATGCAAGAAACAACAAAAAATGTGATAGCATAAAATCAAATTCAATCTACTTAAAAGGTGAACGATTTTTAAGCTATCAAATGTTATATTACACACAATATGGGAAATAAACAATAAGTTGTATTAATATAAACTTAAAAGAGAAATAAAACCGGAGCCTTGATGTTGTAGGTTCCCTTTGGCATATCTGGTTTCCAACACCACTATAAGCATCTCATAATTCAGCCTCAAAACAACGGAAGTTCAAGGCCTCTTTCCTTTTGCTCCAAACCAAACACTACAAGCTTATTCTCCCTTCACACACAAACTAGAACGCTAATTTTCGCAAGATAGCTATCAAGATTTGTAGATAATTCTATCCATTTCATTAGCTAGGGTAGGTTGTAAACTTAGGAGTTTATATAGCTTTGATAGAGGGGACATGGGTCCTCTTATGATGGGAGAGGCCTTATCCCTTTTGGTTTGTTCCATCTTAGTAAGGGAAAGGAACGCAAATAGTCTCCCTCAGCTCTATCTTACTCAACCATTTACGAGACTTCCATTCATGAAGATTCTAGACTTGGAAGCTTTGACTCCATTTTTAAAAACTTTCCAAAAGAGGGTCAGCGAGGATGATGAATGGCTCACTTGCACCATTTGGCACTAGTCATAGTTTTAAACTCTGCAAGTCGGCACAGGGAAGTAATTGAGCACTAGCGTCGGTCTTGAAAACCGAGCTTGAAGGAATACTCTTGGGAAATGATGTAAGAGGGAAATATTATGCAGATGAAGAGGGATGTAGGGATATGTTCTTCATGGTAGGGGAACATATGAGGGTCACTGTAGAGGTCCTCCCGGATTGAGGAACAGGGAGTATAGGGACAGTGACAAAATGTTATGTAACAGATGCCCCCTAAAGCATGAATGTCGAACAAGGGTGAGGGGTGAAATGCTTTATGAGTAGATGAATGGAACCAAAGACTGTCATAAAAAAACCTATAATCAAACATAGATACATATACATCATTGAATTATTTGGCACATGAATCGTGGTATTGATGCAGCCATCCACCAAGAAGGATCATATCAAACCCAAGGTGTCGTTACAACCATCCAATAATGAGAAGGATCACATATAATAGACTTATGGTATGGTCACAACGATCCATATGAAAGAGACATGTATGTAAGCATGATCATGTCACATCACCCTGTAGCCTAGACTTTTCCAATCTAAGCGCAGCATCTTGCACTCCAACATGACCTGATCAAAGTACAATTTCTAGCATGAGAATAGATGTGTTGACATCGAACATGCTAGAAAATGGCTTTATTAGTAGTCAATGATGTAAACTATTAACAAGCATGATAGAAACCACTAATAATGACAACAGATCACAAGGTACCAGCAACACAATTCACATAGTGTGAATAATGAAATTAAGTCGAAAACCCATGAAGACAATTGATCAAAATCCAATGATGAGAACTTGTTATCGAGTGAAAATAACTTTCCATTAGGGCATGCAATCTCTAAGGTATTGGAAGGGAGTCTCTGAGCCAATTTCTTGAATAATGAGTTGAAGTCGAAGGGAAGTGATCTTGTTGAAGGAGGGCCATGATGTATCCAACATCAGCAACACGAGACAAGGGATGCAATGATTATGAGATGATAAAGCGAATCATGAATGAGTGTAAACTATAGATGGATTAACTCTTGAACATATCAGTGACACGACTTTGGAGTTTGGCAGATTTTTGGATCCATAGAATACGAGGTCATAATGACATGGCAGGGATTAGATGGAAAGGAAAAAAGTGGTAGCCCAAACCCAGGAAGGTCAATGATGAAGTGGGGATATCCCAACTCAACGTGAAGGAGAAGATTGTCATGTTCAAGAGTGGCAAGCTCCCGATACAATTGGTAAAAATTTCCCATTTTCCCCCACCATTTCTGGTAGGTACACCAATTATTTTTTATCAAAATCTTGAAGGGGATAGCATATGCTTGTAAAGTAAGTCCATCCTTCCGATGAATCAGACCTAGTAAAATTAGTGAACCCTAGGAAGGAGAGGCTCAAGCCTGTCATGGTGTCAAATCTGATGTCATTTAAAGTTTAACGAGTTCGAAAAAGCGAAAACTCTGTATATTTTTCATGTTTAGAGAGTTTGAAAAATAAATGGAAAAGAAAACTCCAAAAGGTACCTTTTCATAAATTTGTATCTCAAGCCCCAAAAGGTAGAAATAAATATTGGGAAGAACCTCTTGATCATCTCATCCAAGGAGTACCTTTCTTGTAAATAGTTTATCCCAACCCAAAGAAGGGGTAAATGTATACTCGGTAAACAATGTTTCAGAACCATTTTATGAGGTCAAAACAACAAGAACTCGGCAATTTTTCATGTTTCAAGGGTCGGAAAAGAGCTTAAAGATGAATCCAATTTTTTATCATCACCGTAAATCCATCACCTGTTTTTGCACAAGAAGTAAATGTATTATCCATTTCTAAGGTAAAATAGCGAAAAAATTCTTTTAAAACCCTAAAAGATGGTGAAAAGCTTATTAAAAGGGAAAAAGTAAAATGTTTTTTACCATTTACCTCTTTTACCTCATTTGGAGCAATTTTTACCCATTTGTGCCCTAAATATTCAGGAGTGGATTGCAGTAGATCCAGGAGGCTAATTCATGAACCGTCTATTGCAAGTAAGAGCTCAGGCCCTAAGTTTTGTTTTCATACATGTTTTTTTATACATTTAGCCATTTTTTCATGTTTTTTGAGGATTTTTTTGCAAAAAAGTTCGCCCTCAGTCGATGCGAGATCCAAGAATAAGATTGTGTCAATCAAGGGTTTATAATGTGAGCACTTGCGCCAATGTAGAGAGTAGAATTTTTTCAAATTCTGCCCAATTTAACTTGAAATTCCTCTTGCAAAAACTGATGTTTAGGTAAATGCATGTTGTTTTCAGGAAAATCATAGCAAGAAAGATGTTTATCGAATGGAAAGAACATGAGCACGAAGGAATTGATTCATTGGCATTGGAAGATCAAAATTGTATGGATGCATTGGGGAACTGAGGGCTCCTCAATTTTCTTCTTACACTGGGACTTCGAGATCAACCTGAGCTACTACAATACCTGATCAGCCTATGGTACGTTAGATGAGAGGTATTTGTGATCTGTGATAAAGAGTTGGAGCTAGAGACTTTAGACATCTACTTCATTACCAAACTATGCTGTAGAGGGGAGCCAATCCAATTGTATGGAGGTATGTCCATTGGGGTGTGTGTGAACACACTGGCAGAACATTGTCCAGAAGCTCTAAAATCTAAAAGTGGCAAGGTTGACATCATGACCATAAGTGACCTTTTACTATAAGTGCTGCTCTTAACCATTTACAGAGTTGTTGGGGCTGAGGCACTGCACGAGTCCAGCAAGTCTAAGTTTCAGTATGCAGTAGATTGCATGGCACCCATTGTCTTCAACTGGGTGGAAGCCATTAAAGTGAACATGAAGCGCTAATTATCCAAATGCAAGGTAGGAAACCTAAGGAAATTTGGATATGGTTACGTTCTTGTGACTTTTTTATTGGAATGGTTCCCACTGTTCCACTATCAAATAGTAGAGGTAAATACCCCAATGCCATGAGATCCACAGTTGGTTCTGATGGAGTGAATTGGTGTCGAGAACTGGAGGGAGTAGCACATGTCATACAAGCCTGCTTTCTTTCTGTGGTTGAGGTGTCAGCTAATTGTGGTAGAGGATTGGCCATATAGATGGTCTGAATTCCACAACCATCCTGACATGCCACTCCCATAGGTGGAGGAATTTGATGATGGAGGTGAGAAAAATAATTTATATTTATTATTTTTTATTATTTTTGAGATATATGCATTCATGACACTTTTATTTTATAATTGCAGTTGTGGGCTTAGAGAGACCTACCAGGATGTGCCTAATCGCTATATGCATTGCTGGACAATTTGAGATCATTCCTTACGAGGAAGGAATTGACAATGAGGAGGAGATTGCGCGGAATCTTAATAACCTAACTAGAGGGATCCTAGAGTATGCTCAGATGGAGGATACTCCACACCTTTATCAATGGCACATAGTGGGAGTGTCAGATCAGATTCGTCGATTATTGACTCACGTAGTACGATCAGTAATGTACTATTAAGAGCATAATGTTGAGTAGTTCATAGATTAGCATTTACAATTTTTAGGCCTGCGAGCCACGGATGTACTTGAACAACATATATTATTTTTTGGGTTTTGATGTATGACACTCAAACAATATCGACACGCACACACACACACACATATATATGCTACATTTCCTATTTACTATGATACAATGTTGTTTTTTCACATATTGCGTAAATGTCTGTCTAACACATAATTAGCCAATGCATCTATTAATGTATTCATATGCCTAGGAATGTCATGATATGTGATAAATCAAAATTTATTTCCAATATACGAATACACAAATACATTCTCAATATCTAAGGGTTTCTGACAATATTTCCCACTGAGCTGAAGAGCAACAAGTTGTGAATCAAGGTTAACAAATATTCGTTGAATGTCAAGAACAATGGCTTCTCACAAGAGTTTGATAACTCTGCTATATTCAACAATGTTATTTTTTGTTTGACCCAAAAAAATACCTTGAAGATCAATCAACTCACGATGAGGGGCATAAATAGCCCATGCCACAGATTATAGGTTCTAGGTACTACGACAAGCACCATCAGGGAAACCGATGTAAGGAGTCATAGACATCTGCAACGAAGGTGAAGAAATAATAACCAGGAAAGCTACTTCAAAAACACACCAACCCAAAGTCCAAAAAAAATGAATAACACATTTCTGCACATAAGTCACCAAGCGGGATGACCCATGCAGCATTTCGATGGAGTCCATTTTCACACTCGGGTGATCAAACTGGAGTTTTACCATTGGCATGACATGTAAACCTTGACTTAGCCAAATAATAGAGTAAAACTCATAAAAGGTTTTTCCCCTCATGCCCTCCTGCGCGAGTGAGGGTTACAAGTCATAAGATGGAAACCCCATTGCAATAATGGGCAAATGGTAAAGACTCAATGAAAAAGGTGCATGAAAGGAAGCGAGGAAAGCCTGAACTTATGATGAGGAAAATGTGCCCCTAGCATGACTCATTGAGATCTAGAAAAGACTCAAATGGGATTTTATGAGATCTTAATCGAACGACTTGATGTGGAAAAGGGGGTTGTTTCATTTCTAAATGATGTTGAGTGTAAATAATCATCCTGGAGACTCCTTATTTCATTTTTTAAGGAGATTGACACAAGACCAAAAACCATGCTCCCACACTTTATTTCATTTTTTAACGAGGTTCATACAGGAAAAAACTATCCTCGAAATCTATTACATTTTTAATGAGGTTACACAAAAATTAATTATCCTCATACGTTGTTTCATTTTCTAATGAGGTTGACATAGAAAAAGAACTATCCTCGTACGCGGTTTCATTTTTTAATGAGGTTGACATAGAAAAATAACTATCATCATACATTTGATCATTGACTATATGAGACCATGGCCCTAAAGAGGTCCTCACTGGATGGGAGAAATATGCTCTAGTAGGAACAAATGTGAATTGGTACAAATGACAGATCACGTTCCAATGCCCCAAGTGCATAATGAGCTATTAGGCCCCTATAATGCTAGTGATTCCCCCATTACTATTGTTGCTGTATTCCTTATTGTTATTTTTGTGCCCATATTGTCCCCATATTGTTATTATTGTGCCCCATAGAATCCCTCTATTGTTATTTTTGTGTCTTTATATTATTATTGTTAGGCCGGCTTGGTTATATTGTGACCCCTTAGACTCTTATATATAGAAATGAGGTTTTGTCATTTGAATCATCCAGGAATTGTTCATTTGTGTAATGTAAAGGAGGTTTCCCCCTAAAAGAGATAGAATTATAAGATGTTGATCTATCTTTTCTATCTTTTTGTGAGCTGGTTTCATAACATTTGGTATCAGAGCTTTGGATTGAAGGGTTTTACTGCTCCAAATAGGTCATCATGGAATTTTTGCTATAACTTTTTTCTGCGACGTTTCAGAAGCTAAAACCAAAACCCATTTGAGATAAATTGCGCTGAACCTCAGGTTCAAATTTTAGATTTTTTCTTGCTATAGTTTCAGAGATATGATATGAGGAAGTTATGGTTTTTGCAAGCTCCAGAATTTGATCTAAAAAATGTCATCATGGAATTTTCGCTATAACTCTTTTGCTACAAAGTTTCGAAAGTCAACAAAATAACCATTTTAGGAGAAATCGGTCTGAACCTCAGCATCAAATTTTAGATCCAATCTCACTATATTTTTGGAGATATAATATGAGGAAGTTAGGGTTTTTGCAGACCCCCGATTTATATTCTAGATAGGTCACCTTGGGAAAATTGTCATAATGTTCACCCTGAGCATCAGATTGAATTTTTGTAAGACGTTACAGAAAGAGGATGGAATATAGTTCTTTTGGGTATCATTTTTAGAACCTAAGGTTGAAATAATGACCCATGGCACGTCGTACAATTTTTCTCTACTGAACCAGTCTATACTTAGGTCAACATGGGAGATTTGGAATAACCCTTCATTGGAGAATCCAATCTTGATTAGACTTGTGGGGTTAGAAATATTACTCAAAGGGTTACTGTAGGAAGAAATTTCAGACCTGGGAGATCCAAAGTTACAGAGATACATCAGATTTAATATCGATCTCCTACAAAGTGAAAAACAGTGTGTAGTTTTTTTTAATTTTTGCATAAGCTTGGTTTGAAAAAATAATTTGAAGGCATTCAAATGGAATAGTGAAGCATTATTATCAGTAATTGGTGCCTCGAAGAAAGAAAATGGAAACACCTAGTAAGCAACATGAAATCTCTAGCATGACTCACGAAGAAGAGGAAGAAATGCAACATGATATATCAAAATTACGAGACCAAGTGCAACAAATTTCACTCACAGAAAAAGTAACATAAAATAAGATGGATGGTTTAAAGAAAGACATAGAAGCTAAGATGGATGGTTTAAAGAAAGGCGTGGAAGCTAAGATGGATGGTTTAAAGAAAGGCATATAATCTAATATGAACGACATGGAAGCTAAGATGGATGGCGTGGAAGCTAAAATGGATGGATTGGAAGTGAAGATGGATGGTGTTCATGCTAATATGGATGATTTAAAGAAAGGCATGGAATATTTGAAGACAGATTTGACAAAGTTTCTACAAGAACTGCTTACTAATGGTGAAAGGGTAGTAAAGGAAACTCATGATGTGAACAAAATAAATGTTAATCATGATTTCATAGACTCTAATGTTGGATCGAAGAACCACCATGTTCCAAATATCGACATGTGGAAGTTTGATGGCAAGGATCCTAGAACATGGATACTATACATGGAGCAATTTTGTGATCTCCATGATGTGCAAAACACATAGAAGGTACGCATTGCAAATTTATATTTGGAACCAAATCAATTTGTATGGTGTCGATGGATTTGTTCTCGTAACAAATTTTCACTTGGGGCTGTTTTTATGGATGAAATGGTAGCACATTATGAGGATACAAAAAACAACACTTTTTTAAGCCATTTGATAAATCTCAAACAAAATGGTTCAATGATGGAGCACATTGAGGACATCCAAAAATTGAATATAAGGGTAAAATATATTCTAGAGGAGCATAGGATTGATGTGTTCATAGGGACTTTAAAACATAACATCCAACATGAAGTTTTCTTTGGAAACTAGATTCATTGGAGAAGGCATTCAGGTTGGCAACAAAAATGCAAATAAAAATTATGGAAACAAGGAAGGCTACCACTCACAATCATAAATATGGAAGTGTTTTTGCCTCTAGCCATCCACAACCTACAAGGTTGACACCACAAAAATTTGAAGAAAAAAGAACAAAAGGGCTTTGTTAGAGTTGTGATAGAAAATACACTAAAGGTCATAAGTGTGCCGAGAAGAAATTATTTTACATAGATTGTGAAGAGGAGGAAGAAAAGGAACAAGAAACTTCAAAAGAAGAGAATATACACCAAGAACAAACCCTAGAAAAAGAATAAATGAATCCGACAATATTTTGTAATGCATTGGCTGGAATTACCATTCCTCAAACTATCAAGATAGAAGGGCATATCAAGAAGAAAAAGGTTATAGTGTTGATTGATTTGGGAAGTACCCATAATTTTATTCATTGTAAGATAGCCAAGGAATTGAATTGCTTCCTATATCTAGCACCAAAGTGTCAAGTGATGGTTGCAAGTGAAGTAACCATAAATTGCTCACGAAAGTGCCATAATATCAAGCTATCCATGGGAGAATATGTATTTAATAGCCCAATTCTTTCCATTCCAATGGGTGGTGCTAATGTTGTACTAGGATTCTAATGGCTACAATCCTTGGGTACAATAGCTTTTAATTTTCAAGAACGTTTCATGAAATTCTCTTTAGAAGGAAAAGAAGTTGAATTAAGGGGTATCGCAGGGAAACTGGGAAAGATGATCAGCTCTAACAGAATGAAAAATCTTCTAAAGAAAGAACAATGAGGCATAATTTCACAATTACGTTCACTAGAGGTTCCCACATCGAAATCATCTATTTCTCGAGATATCCAAAAGGTCTTGGACAATCATTCCAAGGTATTTGAGACTCCCAAAGGCCTCCCACCTATTCGTGATCATGATCATGCTATTAATTTGATTCCAGGAAGTGTTCCTCCAAACATCAGGACTTACAAATATCCTAATGCCCAAAAGAGTGAAATTGAAAGTGTGGTTGTAGAATTTCTAGAGGTTGGTATAATTCAACCTAGTCAAAGTTCTTTCTCTACTCCAGTAATATTGGTTCACAAGAAGGATGGATCATGGTGCATGTGTCTACATTATAGGGAGCTCAACAAGATCACTATTAAAGATAAATTTCCCATTCCTTTCATTGATGAATTATTGGATGAATTGCATGGATAAATTTACTTCACCAAGTTGGATCTTCATTGAGGATATCATCAAATCAGAATGAAGGTTGAATAAATTCCAAAAATAACATTTAGAACTCATGAGGGTCATGATGAAGTTTTTTTCATGCCTTTTGGCCTTACTAATGCCCCTTCTACATTTCAAGGTTTGATGAATTCCATTTTCAAACCCTTCCTTAGAAAATTTGTGTTAGTATTTTTTGATGATATACTAATCCACAGAAAGTATTGAAAGGATCATGTCCAACATGTTGACATTGTGCTCAAACTATTGGAGGAGAAGTAATTATATGCAAAAATCTCCAAATGTTTCTTTGGAGTACAAGAGGTGGAGTATCTGGGTCATATTGTATCTCATGAAGGTGTTAAGGTAGACCCTAGAAAAATTAAAACCATTAAGGAATGGAAAATCCCCACATCCATAAAGAATCTACGAGGATTTCTCGAGTTGACAGGGTATTATCGCAAGTTTGTTAATTATGGGAGAGTATCAGCACCTCTAACAACATTATTGAATAAAGATGCATTTTCATGGACTCTAGAAGCAACAAAGGCCTTTGAACATCTTAAAGAGGCAATGTGCCAAGCATGAGTCTTAGCTACACCGGACTTCACAAAAACCTTTATTGTGGAATGTGATGCCTTAGGAAATGGAATTGGTGCTATTTTAATGCAAGAATAAAGACCCATTTCCTTCGAAATTCGTGCAAAAAAGGAAAGTATTTACACAAAGCTATTTATGAGAAGGAAATGTTGGAAATAATACATGCACTTAAGAAATGGTGACCCCACCTAATGGGAAGACACATCAAGGTAAATATAAATCATGATAGTCTTAAATACTTGTTAGAACAAATATTATCTTCATAAGAGCAACAAAAATGGGTCACAAAGATGTTTGGTTATGACTTTGAAATCATCTACAAAAAGGGAAGCAAAATGTTGTGTTAGATGCACTCTCAAGAAAGGATGAGGATGTAGAAGCATTTCTTTGTGCCATTTCTATTATCCAACCATATTGGATAAATGAAGCAAGGGATGAATGGAAGAATGTAGAGGAAGTGTGGGAACTCATTGAAAAGATACAACAAGGTCCGAGTACATCTGGTACATTTAGCTGGAAAAATGATTCGTTATGGTACAAGGATCGGTTATACCTATGTAAGAATTCCCAACTCAAACAAAAGATTCTTAGGGAATTGCACACCTCTCCCTTAGGAGGGCATTCAAGATTTCTAAAAATCTACCACAGGATTAAGAACAATTTTTTTCGGGATGGCCATAAATTGGATATTCAAAAGTTTTGGTAGAATGTTTGGTTTGCGAACGAAATAAAGTTGAAACAATTAAGAACCTAAGACTATTACAACCTTTATCCATTCCAAGCCAACATTGGGAGGAGGTTTCAATGGATTTTATCACAGGTTTACCCAAGTTCAAAGGAAAGAGTGTTATCATGGTGGTAGTTGACAGGCTTACCAATTATGCACACTTTTGTGCATTATCTCATCCATTTAAAGTGATTACAGTTTCTACTGCATTTATGGAAACAATTTAAAAGCTACATGGAAACCCAAAGATTATTGTAAGTGAGAGAGATCCCATTTTCACTGGAAATTTTTGGACATAATTATTTTCCTTTCTTGGTACTCAGTTATCTCATAGCTCATCTTATCATCCTTAGTCTCATGGAAAAACTGAGATAGTAAACAAATGTTTGGAAGGATATCTTCGTTGCTTTGTCTCTAATAAACAAACACAATGGGTCAAATGGTTGCCTATAGTTGAATGGTGGTATAACACTTCCTTCCGTACTACAACAAAAATGATTCCATTTATGGCACTTTATGGATATCATCCACCATCCATCACATCATATTTAAGATAAAATTGTAAGGTTTGAGTAGTGGAAGATCAAATTGAGCATCAGCAACAAGTTCTCCAACTCTTAAAGGACAACCTCACCTTGGCACATAATAGAATGAAACAACAGGCAAATCAACATCACAACAAAAGAAGTTTTGATGTAGGTGATTGGGTATTCCTACAGCTACAACCATATTAAAAAATTTCCCTCAAGCAAGCTAAGAAGGATAATAAATTATCACCAAAGTATTATGGTCCGTACAAGGTGTTGGAAAATATAGGTACTATGGCATACAAATTAGAGCTTCCTGCAGCTTCCTGAGTGCACCCAGTTTTCCATGTTTCATGCTTAAATAAGGTTACAGGTGATAATCTTCCAGTTCAAACAATATTTCCAAAACTTGATGAGGAAGGAAAAATCATATTGGAACCTAAAGCAATCAAAGAAACGAGAACTCAACAGCTACGAAATCGATCAATTTCAGAGTATCTCATCAAGTGGAAGAACTTACCCGTTGAATATTCTACATGGGAGAATGAGAATTTTATTAGAAGCATCTAGAACTACTCAAGCATTGAGGACAACACTTTTTTTAAGGAGAGGGGCATGTTAGGTCCCTATAATACTAGTGATTCCCCCCATTACTATTCTCATTGTATCCCTTATTGTTATTGTTGTGCCCCTATTGTCCCCATATTGTTATTATTGTTCCCCATAGAATCCCTCTATTGTTATTTTTTTGCCTTCATATTATTATTATTAGGTTAGCTTGGTTATATTGTGACCCATTAGACTCATGTATATAGAAAGGAGGTTTTATCATTTGAATCATCCAAGAATTGTTCATTTGTGTAATGTAAAGGAGGTTGCCCCCTCGAAGAGGTTGAATTCTAAGGTGTTGATCTATCTTTTCTATCCTTTTGTGAGCTGGTTTCATAACATGTACTGTACCATCTGTGTGATCATCAACATATGTGGAGACGTAACGGGTAGCCACATAATTGACCTGTGTCGGAGAAGTTACTACTTACAAACAAGAACCAACAGGGGATGGTGGTTGCAAAGGAGGCACCTGGGAAACAATGAACGACAATTGATCAATGGTGACTATTATCCCTTTGTGTGGAAAACAAACCACATAGAAATGTGAAGCAACAAGAGCTCCCATGACATAAACATAGTCGCATCCAAGGAGAAGATTGAAATCTAAGGGACCTTGGACTACCATCATGTCTATATAGACTTTCTTTCCTCCCAAAGTAATAGGGAAATTTAGAAGGATCCTAAAGGTTGAATGGTTCCTCTATTGAAAGCGAATATATTCTAGGTGACAAGCACAAGATGTGGGGAACAGGAAGCTTTCCAAGTAGTAGAAGACATGATGTTAACAGATGTGCCTTCATCTAATATAGTGTCATGTATTACCATATTATAGGCTTGTATTGTGATCTAGAAAGGCACATAAGATGGAAGGTAGAAAGAATTCAATTGAATCCAATCAAAAGAAATGACAGAAGTACTTGGTGGGGGTATCATATGATTTCCCCCATGCCATGTAGGAGAAGGAGAAGGACACTTTTGAACAACTGGGATGGGAGGGTCACTCTTCAATTCATGATAATATGTGGAAATGAGGAGAACATGAGCAGTATCATCACTACTCGCTTTGGGAATAGAGTGAACAACTGAAAGCAGAGCCAAGTTAACACTCATTTCAACCAATGGTTGGTCAGGAATAGACACAAGAGAGCCATGCTTAGGAAGAGCAGGATGAGCAAGAGATGATTTCAAGACAATCTCTTTACCAACTAGGAGAGGGTCAGAAGAAAGTCTCTGATAACCAATGGGGAGTTGGGATTGAAGATTCGTAAGGTTTTCTAAAATTTTGGAAGTTTTATCCATAAGAGGACAAAGGTGAAGAAGATGCTTCCCTTCACATAACCTACAGGAGAATCTAATCTTCCATTTCTTCTTACCACCATTAGTTGAAGGCGTAGCATCAACATATCTCTAGAGGCTGATGGGGATTGTTGATTCAGGTCTTGAGACCATATCTCTAAGAATCTAGGAATGTCGGAATAGTCTCGAAGGAGATTATCACCCTTAGATAGCTTGCAAGGGAATCTGATCTTATACAGAGGATCAGAAGGTTTGTCTATGGGAGGTGCACTTAGAGAAAAAATTGCACAGTTGGCCTCTCATTTATCTAACTTCTTCTTATTCGTTTTATTTTTCTTCTTCTTAGCCTCCTGATTACTAGATCTCAAATGTTCACTAGGGAAGTAGAAGAGGAAGGTGAAGAAATAGGGGAATAAGTTGAGAGGTCAACCTTAGAATCAATGTGATGTGATTCAAAGGAAGGAGATGGCTAGGTAGGAGTTGGGACACTCAGGACAACCAAGGTTGAAAATAACCTGATAGGTAAACCAATGGTTAACCCATAAAGGGACAACATTTTTATATAAGGAGCACCAGCATTTCCAAAATAAAGCAAAGGATCAGGATTCCCCTCCGAGGGGAATTGTGGAAATGTTGTCATTTAAATCGACCCTAAAAATTCACTAAGAAAGATAACTTTAACCAGGAATATTTTGTGGGTAGTTAAATTTAAGGCACTCGCACAAAACTTTGTCTTTTCATATTTTAAGAGTTGAGAGAAGAGGGAATGGTGACTCTAATTGTTTTTGGAGTCAACGAGCTTGAAAGGACAATCGTTCAATGATTTTTTAAATTTAAAGATTCAAAAAGACAAAAATGACCGCTCAAGATAATCTAGGCAAAAGGAATTACGAGGTAACCACCAACTGTAGAATACCTCCCACTGAACCAAAAAGTACGAGCAAGGAATCTCCCCGAATGATGTGTTCGGTGTATCACATTTACATGGCAGAAGAATGGAATTCATAGGGATAAAGGATTGCAAACCTAGTGGGGTCTCCCTTTATATATGTGATGGTGCAGGGAGCACAAATCCATACTAGCGTTGTCTAGTGCCAAAGTGAACGACAACTATCAGGTTTAAATACATTGTAACACATCTCTAGCCTAGACCTCTAAATGCAAGTGTTAAATTTCAATGCTTTCTTAGGTTAATTCAATATATTTTGATGGTTGATATTGAATTAGGTTTCAATTCCAAGGCCATACCACTGTCATTTGAAAAAATCTTATATGCAGTTATTTGAGACAAAACACTTTCAATTCGATGAATGTTTACACTAACTGAAAGTAGAGAAAACAATCAATGCTACAAGAAAGAAACTAAAAGCAAGATGACCCTTCACTACCTCACTTTTTAAAAGAAAATAATGAAAATTATTTCAACTTCCTATCCTTCCCATCAAATGCACGTCAACTAGTCCTTTCAACAGTAAAAGAAGTTCCTTTCATTTCATATGCTCATGATGAAGCAATTCTAGCTTTCAATGATGCTAAATAATGCAGCATATCAATGTAACAAACTAGAATGATGTATTTTCTCAATGGAATGATAAAATGAATCTTTCACATAAACATTTTAATGAAATTTTTTCAAACAACCAACATCAATTATATACAAGTCAAGATAAGAAGAACTCCTCTCAAACCAAGCAAGCAAAGAATCAATCGAAACAAAACGAGAAATGTAATGTATGCTTGAAAAGATACGTTGAATCAAGAGAAGAGAAAAATAAAATTTTTATTTGTTTAGTTGAAAACAAAGTAATACAAGGACTAAAACATGAAATGCATGGGGCAGATAACAAACAACTTGACTTGATGAGAAAACAAATAGTTCAATGGACAATGACCTAGATACCCTAGAGACATAAACCATCCAGAAACTCAAGAAATCAAGCAAGGAAAAATCAAACTGATAAATAATGAAGCTTTCTAATGAGGGAGAATACAGGGAAACAAACCAAGAAACAAAACTTATGAGGACAAGGCACACTAGAAATGATTAGGGAGAAACCGTGATTTTAACCTACACGAATCGACGAGACTTCCTAACTAACAAAAAGTGCCAAAAGGGGGTACATCGTGAATGTTCAAGAGTAAATTACGTTGGTCGGCATGACTTTCAGAAAAAAACAACATTGATCGAGGGATTCAAAACAAAAAAAATAAAATCAGAAATCAAAACAAGACCTATCACTCTAAATTCAAGAATCTAGGTAGAAAATAGTGTAAAGCATAGAAAACTAAAAGGAAAGAGCGATGCGACAAAAGTGAACACAAATCATGAAATGCAAACAAGAGAGGGATGGATTCCCTAGTGGAGTCACAAATTTGTGGGGTAAGAAAATCCTCTTTTCGGATAGAGATGATCCCTCTAGCCCAAGAGTGGGTGTATCCACAAAGAAAAAAACCTAATGTAAATTTCCTTAGATTAAAATCGAATAAGAGGGCCTATCTCTTATAGCGCTAATCCACTTGATGTTGATCTTGATTCCTTTCATTCAAATACCTGAAGCAAACATGTAAGGAACAACAACAAACATGATAGCATGAAATAAAATTCAATCTACTTAAAAGGTCAAGGAGTTTTAAAATATCAAATGTAATATTACACATGATATAGGAAATAAACCATTATTTGTATTAATACAAACTTCAAAGAGAAATACAACTGAAGCATTGATGCTGCGGGTTCCCTTTGGCATGTCTGGGTTCCATCACCACTATAAGCATCTCATGATTCACCCTCAAAACAATGGAAGTTCAAGGCCTCTTTCCCTTTGCTCCAAACCAAACACTATAATCTTATTCTCCCTTCACATGCAAACTAGAAGGTTAAGGTTCTCAATATGGCTCTCAAGATTTGTAGATTATTTCAACCCTTGCATTAGCTAGCTAAGGTTGTAAAATGAGGAGTTTATATAGCTTTGATAGAGGGGAAATAGATCCTCTTATGGTGAGAGAAGCATTATCGATTCTAGTTTATTGCATTTTAATAGAGGAAAGGAGCCCAAATAGTATCCCTCGGCTCTATCTTGCTCATCCATTTACCAAACTCCCATTCACGAAGCTTCTAGACCTAGAAGCTTCGACTCCATTTTTAAAAACTTGCCAAAAGAGGGTTGATGCAGGTGTTGAATGACTCACTTGTGCCATTCAGTGCTAGTCCTCATTTTAAACTCTGCAAATCAGTACAAGGAAGGAACTAAGCACTAGTGTGAGTCTTGAAAATTGAGCTTGAAGGAATATTCTTGAGAAATGATGTAAGAGGGAAATGTTCTACAAATTAAGAGGGATGTAGGGACATATTCTTCATGATAGGGAAACATATGAGGGTCATTGTAGAGGTACTCCAGGATCGAGGAACAGGGAGTACACGGATAGTGACAAAATGTTGTGTAACACATTCCAACGCTCTTATCATACATATCCTTAGGTGTTCCAAAATCATAAATACATGAAACCAAATATTTTTGAATGGATTCGAGGATAATTTTCTTAGCTTTGACCTCACCTTTATTATACTTCGTCTTTACAGCAACATGTACATTTCAAGGAGGCTCCACTACCTTTCCATGCACATAGTCCATTGCATCATGGTCTTTCAAAGACATTTTCCATGCATGATAGTCAGATTCCACTTTCATCTTATCCTAAATTTTGAATTAAGATGTACAAGCCATTGAGGCTTGTCCAATAGTTTGTCCAACATATCTCTCTTAGTGATTTATTTTCTCTCTCTTACTTGGGCTTTGTCTTCACCTGGGCTCTGATACCATGTTAATTTTAGTTACCAATGGTATGTTCTTTGCGTAGAACAATTACTTCAATGTCCTATAGTGATGCAAGAGCATCTAAACTTCCAAGTAAAAATGTATTTTGACTAGTGTAGGGCTCATTTATTTACCAACTGAATTGGTTCCCTAACTCATTGTATTAATTATTTAAATGTATCTCCCTATGATTTTATGAAAACTTGTACGGCTGGAAAATCCTAAGATTTCCAAAAGTTATAGAAAAGTGTGGTTGTTAGGATAGGATTAATTTTAGAAAATTTATTGATAGCTAATATTTGGTCCATAAGGCAAAAGCTAATTTACGTTGAAAAGCATGAGATGATTAGAAAATAAATTGTGAAAGCTTTAGGGAATAAATCATGAGAGATTTCTCAAATAAATCAAGGAGTGATTTTAGGATTTAGGAAAGGCCAATCTATAAACTGGTTTACGGGTTATTTTTGGAGTGCTGTTAGGAATTTGAAAAGATATTTTATTTCTTAATTCTATTTTATGTAACCCAATGGGAAATGAGAAAAAATGTCCAAATGAATGTACAATTAGGCCAAACATGAACATATGAATTTGGTTTCAGAATGGAATTGTTACATCCTTATGGATTCTATAATATCTTTGCATATATATTAATGAATGTCTTTATATGATTTTAATAGTTAATTCACTAAGTAATATGATTTGTGTAGATTTCTTGGTACTCTTAAGATTGCATGTTCGTGTAAATGAATGTAGCAGGAAAAGTCGTTTTTTTCCTGCATCAAGTGGTATCAAAGTAAGGATATGCTCCTTGGGAAATATAGATCTGTGTGAGAATCTTTTTTATAGTAACATAACACATAGGACCTTATGCAAAGGATGGAAAAGTAGATCTACTGAGGTATGACAAGTTATTGGTCTTGTGTTTTGTTTGACAATTAATTACTTTACATATAGCATCCATCACAACAAGTGTAGCTACGACAGAGGAAGAGTGAGCATGGATATATTTCAAGAGAATGAATTGTGACAGAACCCAACAACAAGATGAATTTTTTAGGAGGAATAGTACAAGCATAAGTTTTCAATAAGTGACTAAGGTATATGCAAAAACCAAGAGTGAAAGGAGTGCTCAGAAAGAAAGGTTTATGTGAGGTCAAACATTGGCGAAGTTTAGAAATGATGGCTTGGTGAGGTGTTAGTTAGGTTGTAATTCACAAGTGGAAAATGAGTGTTAATGAAAGAAGCTACAAACAATGACCATTGATATTCATGTCAAGGGTTCAGTGAGAAGTAAAAATCACATAAAATAAAATACAAAAGCAGTTGGCATGAGGAAGATAAGAGATGAGGAACTTGAGAAAGAGATGGATGAGATGAAGGCATAGTTAAATGAACTTATGGATCTTCTACAAGAAGATATGGAAGACCAAGGATTTGAATGGGTGTTACAAAAGAGGGTCAAGTGGAAAAAATTGTAGGTGAAGTTGAAGTGTAGTTTCATAAATCAACAGAGGAAGGAAGAGCTGAAGATGGAAAAGATGGAGGCGTTATAGACATATTTGGGCACTACAACTCCAATCACATATGTCCATGAACCAAGGGCTCTCAAACCCCTAAAAGTTTTGTTTCATACCCTAAAGGATCAAGGTCAGTTGATTACATCATTTCCCAGAAGTTCTCCCTGAAAAACTACTCAAAACTAGACAAAACTGGACCATACAGACTGCTCCATGCTGAGGGTGCGATGCATCTCATCTATTACACATGGGAGGTGAAATGCATACTAAAAAGCCCTTCTGTAGAGTGAAATGAGTGGGAGAAGACAAATGGCTAAGGCAGTTTGCTAGGTGGAAACTCAAAGAATATTCTAGAAACTGCTCATATGACACTTGCCTCTCTGAACTCACCCAGGGATGAGTAAGAGATCATGAAATCTCCAAGTGGAACCAAGAACTATCAGTGAAATGACACTAATCAAAACTCCACAAGCTAAATCACTCTCTTGAAAACATCTATATATGGATCCCTCATCTTAGATATCCAAATGTTGAAATTTTTTAATTTGTAAGGAAGTGATGTTGGTTTCTCTTTTAAGACATTGTATTGCTAGGTGATCTTGATTTGTATGAGTTGAAGAGGGCTTTCATGCTGGGAGGATGATGCTGGATCAGACATCTTGTTTGTAATCCTCTCTTCTACTACTTCTATCAATAAAGCTATTTGAGTTTTCCTCCATATACTTGTGTATCTATGAATCTTTTGTTTGTATATGCATTTGTATGGTTAATGTACATCTAATGCTACATTTTTTATCGTTATAGATCTCTATTCTTTGATGGTATTTTGCTGCCTTGATTCTACAGGTGTTCTTTGAAGTGAGACAAGTGAGAAATGAGTGGCGAAAGCTCTATCAAAGGAGAGAGGAAACAAGCAAGGAGACTAGCGAAAGACTGAGGTTGGTACTCTCTGCTTCTCTCGCATCTATCTCTCGTAAAGGAAGCACAAGTAACTTTAGTTAGTTTGTTTTTGTTATACTCCTATATCAATAGGTGTCATATTTCATGATTGACTTGTTGAGCTCTGTAATATGTTCATATTTTTCCTTGTTGCAAAGGTTTCCATATTATCAAAAAATAAAAAAATTAAAAAAATGGAAAGAGGGTATACCCTAAAAGAAAAATCAAAAGGTAAAAAGAATAAAATGGCCAATCCAAGTGCACCCAAGTGAAGAAGAAAAAATGCTAGGCAAAGTAGGTAGGGTAGGTAGATTGGTATTGCAGAAGGATACTTGTGATGGACTATGTTTCTAAAAAATGTGTGTTAAATTTCACTCCCATCACAAAGTGCAAGGCAGATATTTTTTGATGCAGCTCAAGAGAGGCAAATTTCATAACTAGCTTCCCTTCATGTTTTTTCCCAAATCATTCACTAACTTCCCCAAAGGTATTAATAATCTACTCTTAATATCACTAAAATCACTCATTCCATTTCAAAATGATTTCCTAAGTAAAAATCTATTTTACTTAGGGAAATTGGCCATATTTCTTGTATAAACCCCTTTTTCCCCCTTCTAGCCTAAGTTTTAATGAGAAAACTTCAAACATTGGCTTAGCGCTTTTATTTTTCAAAAAACCACATTAACGATTAAATTTTATTATATAACTCCCTTATAAACATTTTTTACCCTTCCCTGTAATATGTAAATACATTAACAAACCCTGATATAACATATTCCTGCCCCTAGTTAACTATAACCATAGCACTATTTTTAAAATGGAATTAATAAACTTACTTGAAGTTTATTAAGAGCCATAGCCTTCACTGCGCACATCATGGAATTAATTAACCTCTAGTTAATTAATAACCATCCAACCTCGACCAATAAAACAAGCCTTGATGCATTAAAATATGGTTTTATTATGACCGGGCCCGCTGCTTATAGTCCCGTCATCTCCACAGTCCGCCATCAGATTTGTGCCCATTCATCCAATGGTCGATGATCATTTCACACTACCCTTCATCGCCGAACGTTAAGTAGCAGGGAACTGGTGGTTTTGGCACCCGTACCCTGCCACGCGTCGCCCATCCAGGGTGCTCGCTCCCTCCTCGCCGAAACCACCCAACCCCAAAAGTGGTGTGGGCCAAACCGCTTACCACCATCCTTCTGCTGACATCATCCTCTGATGTCACCCTTCGCTGATGTCATTTTTCCCTATGTTGATGTCACCGCCACACCGCTCGCCACGTCATTGCCACATCATCTATACTATACCCCCACTGATGTCAACCGTCCTTCAAATAATAAATCCTCGCCAAAATTTCATATTTGTTCAATAAAACGGAAAAAGGTCATTTTTGTTATGTTTTTCGGCATATAGCACCCCGCGTGCTCTAGGTGTAAAATCGGCTGAAATCAAATTTTCTAGTTTCAGACAGTCTTCTTCCTTTTAATACAGTTCGAACCAACGCTGAGGGACATTCAGGCTCGCGGAAAAAGAAATAAAGGGACGAACAGGGATATTCGCTACCCTAACCAGTGAGGCCTTCAGAGTGGCAAATTGTCAGAGGAAGAAAAGTTAAAGTGTATCAGTTCAGCATGGAAGGGAAATCAGATCAACATTAAAGAAATATTAGATCAAAATTAAAGACACATCAGATCAGCATTGAAGAGTATCGGATCAGAAGTCAAAGTGTATCAGAGCAATTAAAATGTATCACATCAGAATTAATGCACAGTTAAGACAAATAGTCGGCGCAGAGCTACTACATAAGACGGCTGCAAGATGAGCCTAAAGGCCTGCCTCCAACACAACATTAGTTATCTTTCTTGAGCCAATTCTATGTTACTTGTAAAATATTTTAAGTTAAAAATAGAGATTATCTCACAGCTGTTATGAGATATTTGTTGTACATATTTTGTTGTATAAATACCCCCTCCATTAGAGTATTGGTGTAGTCTGTGGTGTGTGGATTTCCCAGACTCTGCTGTAATACTAGACTTTTAGAATAAAGCACTATTGGAAACAAACTATTGTCTGGCCTACTAGATGAAGAATTGAAGTAGAGGACTTGTCACAGATTCTTGAATCAACCTTCGGATCAATAAGTCCCCTATATCTTTTGTTTTACAGTTTTCTGGTTTACTATATCATATGTGTTTCATTATCTGAATGATAAAGAAAAACATTAATTTCAGAATTTGCTTGATTGCACTTTGTATTCAGTCTTTATTATTCTCTGTGTTTTCTTCAGAATTAGAATAAACAATGAAGTCTTAATTGCTCCTATATCCTGATTCTTTCATGTTGAGTATTTGGTGAAGAATTCTTAACTGCTCCTTATTAGTAATCATCCATTTTCCCTTTTTCAATATGTTGAAGGATTCTTAACTTCCCTTCACCCATTTGAGCCCATTACATCTGCCTCAAGTATTTTATTTGTTCCCTGTTTGACTACCTTGCTTTGTGAAGCCATCCTCTGTTAAGAAACCAAATCTAGAAAGCCTATTTCTTTGACTCCATCATGCCCAATGGACTAAACTATTCTATTTTACCTCTCTGTTCCATTGAATCTCACCACCCAAACTCAAACAAAACCATTTGAACTTCATAACTAGCATAATACCTTAAAAAAAAAAGCTAAATCATAAAGAGAGAGCCATCTCTAGATACAGATTGGATAGATTCTGTATCTAAAAGATTGGTCTATGGTTACCTCGGCAATATTCCCTTTCTTACAACTTTGGGGAAAAACCTGACTGATAACATCATTGGCGACTCCACTAGGGACCTGAATAATTGTTTGTTGCTACTGTTCTCTTTATAAGCTACAGATGGAGCCTGATGTTAGCCATCTAGCCTTTGAAACTGCTTATCCTTTTCAATTGGAGAAGTAAATAAATGCTACTTCAGTCTATCTCCAGTCTAGTTTATGTATTAAATAGTTGTTTTCAAATACCTGATCAGTTCCTCTTTTCAAAAAGTCTTTAGGAAAGTTTAAAACTCCCACATCTAAAACCTCCTAGAAGGGACTGTTAAAGTTGTATTGCCAAAATTTATTTCAATAAAAAACCAAAAACACACCAAGAAGCCTGGCTTCAGAAAGGATTCATTAAACCAGATCAAATCCTGATCCTAATCCTCCACCTGTGTTTGAAAATCCTAATCTGATTTCTAGGATTCTTAGAAGACAAGAGAGCCAAGACAATTCTGCTAGTTCACACCTTGATAGATAGTTGCAGAACTCCTTTCAATCTAAGCTTACCTCAGGAAGAGCACCAAACCTTTCTGTAATTAATACAGGTTCTCCAAGTTCACCATCAGCACCTTCAAACTACCCTTTCCACTCCTCCATCTACAACACACATTCCCATTGCTATCCCTACTCCTCCAGTTGTCACAACTATTTTTGCAACCAGGGCAAACCGATATACTCCCCTGAACATACTCCCCTCTTTTGAAGCTACTGGCACTTACACAGCTCAACAACATACTAATAAAATGACCAACTATTTTGAAAGTTATGAGATTGATGATGATGACGTTAGAATGAAAGTATTTGTTCAAAATTTAACTGGAGATGTTAGAACCTGGTTTAGATCCCTCCCTACAAATAGTATCAATGACCCACAAGATCTTTATCAGATCTTCTTGAATAGATGGGAAAATTATAAATATCCTCTCCACATTTTGTCAGAATATGAGAACCTAAGAAGAGGCACACAAGAAACTGTCAAATATTACTGTACCAGATTCAATAATGTCTACAATGTTATTCCTCAAAATCTTAGACCTCTTCCAGATTTGGTCGTGATCAAATTCCCTGATGCATTTGATTCTGATATGACATACCCACTTAGGGAAAGAGCTCCTCGAAACTTGGAAGAGATGGAGAGTAAACTGTCAGTGTTGAGGCCAATCTGATATCTAAACGATCTAGAGCCAGAGTTGAAAGAAGAACACCTTTCAAAGAAGAACCTTCAGCCTTTGAATAGAAACTAGATGTTATCATTAAAGGAATGGATAGACTTGGAGATAGAGTAGAAACAATTGAGAAAAAATCCCCTTGGGATGGTCAACCAGACAACACCGGGAGAAATCCAAATTTCAGGAAGAACCAAAATCCTAACACTAGAAAGACAGGACCTGACCAAAATATTAAGCCCCCATTTCAAGAAAATTATGCTGAAGCCTTAAATTCTAATGAACCAACAGAAGACACACAAATAAATTTGATGGGACTCAACAATGAACAACAAGTTTTCTTGACCCAAGAAGATCAAGAAGCTCACATTCTTAAACAATTACAAACTCAGTCAAGTGAATCATTTGACTTTAGGGAGGGATATGATACAACCATTTATGAAGTCCAAAAACAATACAATCTAAGGAGCAGAAGAATAGATGTCCCTGAAATTAGCAAACATAAAGATACCAAGCAGACTAACAAAGGTGAAATCAGTAACCCCCCTGTACATATTCTTTCTAAAACAGGTCCTAACCCTGATAAACCAATTGTTGAATATATATCAGACAAACAGCAACATAACAGACAACCTTCCACTTCTATTCCTTCTAAACGAAGAAAAGAAGAGCCTCTAGTACTTGATTTGGAAAAAACTTTAGCCCATAATCCCACTCCTGAAGAGGAGAAAAACACAGAAAATTTAGTTGTTCGAAATACAAGAACTCAAACCGAAAAACCTTTCAATCTTGAAACAGAAGTAGGAAAAATAAAGATAGTTGTTCCATTTTCAAAATTAGCTAAACATAATGTCTACATAAGTCAAATCAGAATATCACTCAAATTTCTGTGAACGAAGATTTAGTAAACGTTTTTGATGACCAGCCTGAATTGATATTTGGCTCGGGAGTAAACGGAAAAATAGTAGAGGGAGGAGTTCCTCCTTTCTATGTAGGTTTTAACATACATGATAAAATACTTCATAATGTCATGTTTGGTTCTGGTGCTTCTCATAACTTAATGCCTAAATCTGTAATGGAGAAACTTGACCTTGACATCGCCAGGCCATATAAAGACCTTTTCTCTTTTGATTCAAGTCAGGTCAAATGTTTGGGTATAATCAAAGACTTATATGTGTCACTAGTCCAATATTGTGCCAAAACCATCTTAATGGACATAGTAGTAGCAGATATTCCACCAAAGTATGGTATGTTATTGTCTAGATCTTGGGGTGCAAAGCTTCAAGGATCTCTACAATTAGACATGGCTTACACTACTATTTCAGTGTTTGGTCAACCCAAGAGACTATACAGAGAAACCTTAATGAAATATGTAGTAAGTAGCCAAGAGAAACTTCAAAATTTTCCTATCTACTCAATACATTCAGATATGGATTCTTTTATCCCTTACAATGCTGAAATTGATCCCCCACATACAATAGAGGTTCTAGCAGGTGAAACAAAAAAAATTGCAAATGATAGATCTAGTGTTCGAATCCAAGAAATTTTGAAAATCATGAAACATTAGAGAAATTAGAAGAAACTAAGAAACCATATCTCCCTCTTAAACAGATCCCTGAAGCTCCAGACACTAATTATGAACATGAAATCCTTTGGTACTTAGAATTTGATGGTTCTATCAACAAATTAGGAGCAGGAGCAGGAGTCTGGGTGCACAACCTTCAAAGCAATCATGCTGAAGGCCATGCCTACAGATTTAACTTTAGATGTACTAATAATATGGTTTAATATGAAACTCTGTTGCTATGTCTTAAACTGGTCAAGAAATTAGGAGCAACTAGAGTGTCAGTCCTAGGAGATTCTGATTTAATCATTCAACAGATAAAAGGGAAGTTCTTGAGAAATGATCCTGGATTGAGAGAGTACAAAGGAACAGCTATAGAGATCCTCAACACATTTTTGGAAACTCAGCTTGCCAAAATCTGAAGAAAACATAACTTGCAAGCTCACAGCCTAGCAATGTTTTCCAGCACCTGTAAATTACCATTTGAACCAAATCATCAATTCATGGCAGAAATTAGACACAGGCCAACCATACCTGATAATGTAAAGAACTGGCAAGTGTTTGACAGTGGTAATCAGATCAACAATTTTTTAACCTTAGTAGACGAATTTTCCAGCACTAATGTTGATGGATATATAGTTAGTGAGTGTGATCCAACAAATCAGATAGAAACAGAAATTTCAGCAGAAAAGACAACTCAAATGCTTCATCCAATGAAATTTACCAAGGAGGAAATACAAGATCTGAAAGAAACAGAGGTTGATGAAATTATTGAAGGAGAATCTGACATTATCAATTTAAAAGACAATCATTTTCCCAAAGGATTAACTCCTTTGGAAGATCTCTTTGATTTCAACGATATTCCAAAGAAACCTCAAGTGGAACCTCTCAAAGTAGACATTGAAGACTACAACATAGGAACGGAAGAGAATCAAAAAATGATAAAATTTTCCAAATCTTTGCCCCCGATAAAAACTTAAGTATGTTGAGCTGATCAAAGAATTATAGGATGTTTTTGCCTGGAGCTATGAATACCTCAAATATTATGACACCTCTGTAATTCAGCATAAATACCCCTCAAGGAAAATTAAAAACAATTTAAACAAAAGCTCAAAAGAATCAACCCTGTACTGTTTCCTTTAATTGAAAAATAAATCAAACAAATGCATGATGCAAGGATAATTGCACCAATCATATTTTCAGAGTGGGTATCTAATTTAGTGCCTACCAGGAAGAAAATAAGAGAAATCATATTATGCGTTGACTTAATAAATGTAAACAAGGTTTCTTTGCAGGACAACTATCCTTTACCTAAGATGGATCATATTTTACAAAGGGTAGTAGATGCTTCTAGGATTTCACTATTGGATGGGTTTTCATGTTTTAATCAGATTCTGGTTCATCCTGATGACCAGGAAAAGACTACATTTACAACACCATGGGGCACATTCAAATATGTTAAAATGCCATTCGGACTTAAGAATGCAGGGGAAACCTTTCAACGAGCAATGGACATATCTTTTACCAAAGAGATTCACGATTTTATGGTTGTATATCTAGATGACCTCACTGTGTTTTCTAGATCAGATCAGCAACATTTAGATCATTTGAAACAAGTGTTTTTAAAATGCAGAGTGTATGGTATTTCATTAAACCCTAAAAATCTCTGTTTAGTCTAGAAGAAGGCAAATTGTTAGGCCATATCATCTCCAAAGATCACATCAGAATTGATCTTGCTAGAATAGAAGCTATTCTACGAACACCCCACCCCAGAAATGTCAAATAACTTTAAGCTTTCCTAGGGAAAACTAACTTTTTGAGAAGATTCATATCTAATTTGGTTGAATTAATTAGATTGTTGAACAATATGTTGAAAAATGACTCAAAGGTTAAATGGACAGTAGAAGCCAAACAAGCATTTGACGAAATTAAATTGGCTTTGATTAGAACACCAGTCCTTACCAGTCCAAAGTTCGACAGAGACTTCATAATTTTCTCATTTTCATCGTAACACACCATAGCAGTTGTTTTACTGCAAAATGATGATCAAGGATGTAAGAAACCCATAGCCTTTTTCAGTAAAGCACTTAGAGATGCACCTCTGAATTACAAAATCGTGGAAAAATAGGCATTTTCACTTGTGATAGCTATTCAAGACTTCAGAGTCTACATATTGTACTCATATGTAATAGCCTATGTACCAAATGTTGTTGTTAAAGACATCCTAACTCAGGATGGAATTGAAGTCAAACAAGGTAAATGGATAGATAAAAATATTAGAGTATGATATTGAAACAAAATCTACAAAGCTTATAAAAGGACAGGGATTGGCTAAACTCATGACTAAATCAAACTTTCACGCCCGGGATATTAATGAACTGGATAACGAATAGGAGATGGTGACTCCACAAATCAGTCAGGTTTTCTTAGAATCACCTTGGTATGTTGATATAACTCATGTATTATTAAACCTGCAGGCTCCTACAGGTTTATCCAGAACAAAGAACAGGTTTTTAAAGATGAAAGCTTCAAAATTTTGTATTTTAGATAATGCTCTTTTTTGGAAAAATCATGAATATATTCTATTGAATTGTTTAATAAAAGAAGAAGCTGACAAAATTCTCAAAGAATTTCATGCAGGGGACTGCGGTGGACACGTGTACTAGAAATCAACTGCAGACAAAATCCTAAGGGCTGGATTTTACTGGCCAACCTTGTTCGCTGATGTAAAAAAGTTTGTCACTACTTGCCACAAATGCCAAATTTTTGAAGGCAAAAGGAAACTATTACCCTTACACTTGCGACCAATTTCCACTGAAAATCCTTTTCAGCAATGGGGTCTGGACATCATTGGAGAAATACACCCTTCCTCTTCTGGCCAACATAAATGGATTCTTACTACCACAAACTATTTCACCAAATGGATAGAAGCCATTCCTTCTAGACAAGCCAATGATGTAGTAATTATAGGATTCTTAGAAACCAACATCTTGTCTAGATTTGGCTGTCCTGAAAAGATCATAACCGCCAATGCTACTACCTTCAAGTCCAAGAAACTGATAAATTTATGTAACAAATACCATATCACTTTAGGCCATTCCACAGCCTATTATCCTCAAGGTAATGGTCTAGCTGAGTCTTCCAATAAAAGCTTGATTAATATTATTAAGAAATTGTTGGAAGAGAACAAGAAAAACTGACACAAGAAAATCGTAAATGCACTATGGGTAGACAGACTTACTACAAAGAGATCAATTGGGACAAGCCCTTATGAGTTAGTTTATGGTATGGAGGTTGTGTTTCCTTCATCTTTAGGAGTTCCTGTAATGAAATTGTTGCAAGAAGCTCAGCTGGAACCCAAGAAAATATTTGATAAAAGGACCAAAGCAGAAGACTTCTACATTGGAGACAATGTTCTAAGGTGGGATTCCAGGAGAGAAGACGAAGGAAAACATGGGAAGTTTGACTTCCTATGGAAAGGGCCATTTATCATCCAGGCATTGCAAGGGAACAATAATTACTTTCTAAGGAGCCTAGATGGTACAGAAATAGAAGATGGACCAGTGAATGGTCGAATGCTGAAACATTACTTTGATCCAATTTTTTGATGAAAATTTTGACTCTAAGATGTACATAATATATCCTTAATAATGTCATAGTTTGGATTGGATAGTAACTCTCTATAGTTGAAGCTCGAAGAGAAGGCCCTAAACTTCACAAATCTGTTGTCATACATACAATAAAGCAACCAACAAAGGAATATTTTCAAAGCACAATAAAATTTATGCAGAAGGCCATCTGACCTATTGTTCTTGACTTTCCACTAGGGAAAGCCATCCCCAAGTGGAGCCACATTTATACTCCTATACCAATAGGTGTCATATTTCATGATTGACTTGTTGAGCTCTGTAATATGTTCATCCTTTTCCTTGTTGCAAAGGTTTCCATATTATCAAAAATTAAAAAAAATTAAAAAATGTCAAGAGGGTATATCCTAAAAGAAAAATCAAAGGGTAAAAAGAATAAAATGGTCAAAAGATAAAAGAGAAATAAATGAACCCCAAACAAAAAAATACCAGGAAAGTGTGCAAGTCCAAAATGCCACTACTTTTTCATTTTTTTGTTAATAAAGCATTGTGTGCAGCTTGCTCTTTTATGCCACAATTGATGAATGGCCAAACAGCTTAATCTTGGCTAGTTCATGTTTGAATTCCCTGTTTTAGAGATAGAGAATAAAGTTTGACCAAACTGTTTAATCTTGGCAGATAAGTAGATAGGTAGAGAAGCAAAGGAGCTCAACTATTTAATCTGATCCCTTGAATGTAATAAGTGTAGACTTAGGTAGGCTTACCATGAAAAGAAAAGAAGATTGATGAGGGTTTGCCAGTCCAAGTGCACCCAAGTGAACAAGAAAAAATTCTAGGCAAAGTAGGCAGAGTAGGTAGATTGGTGTTGCAGAAGGATACTTGTGATGGACTATGTCTCTAAAAAATGTTTGTTAAATTTCACTCCCATCACAAAGTGAAAGGCAGATATTTTTTTATGCAGCTCAGGCAAGGCAGATTTCATAACTAACTTCCCTTCATGTTTTTCCCCAAATCATTCACTAACTTCCCCAAAGGTATTAAGAATTTACTCTTAATATCACTAAAATCATTCATTCCATTACAAAATGATTGCCTAAGTAAAAATCTATTTTACTTAGGGAGATTGGCCATATTTCTTTTATAAACCCCTTTTTTCCCCCTTCTAGCCTAAGTTCTAATGAGAAAACTTCAAACATTGGCTTAGTGCTTTTATTTTTCAAAAAACCATATTAACGATTAACTTTTATTATATAACTCCCTTATAAACATTTTTTACCCTTCCCTGTAATATGTAAATATATTAAAAAACCCTAAGATAACATATTCCTGCCCCTGTTTAACTATAACCATAGCACTGTTTTTAAAATGGAATTAATAAACTTACTTAAAGTTTATTAAGAGCCATAGCCTTCACTGTGCGCATCATGGAATTAATTAACCTCTGGTTAATTAATAACCATCCAACCTTGACCAATAAAACAAGCCCCAATGCATTAAAATATGGTTTTATTATGACCGGGCCCACTGCTTATAGTCCCACCATCTCCACAGCACGTCTGCCGTCAGATCTGTGCCCATTCATCTGACAGTCGATGATCATTTCACACCACTCTCCATCGTTGAACGTTAAGTAGAGGGAAACTGGCGGTTTTGGCGCCCGTACCCTGCCACGTGTCGCCCATCTGGGGTGCTTGCTCCCTCCTCGCCTAGAACCACCCAACCCCAAAAGTGGTGCAGGCCAAACCGCTTACCACCATCATTTTGTTAATGTCATCCTCTGACGTCACCCTTCGCTGACATCATCTGTCCCTTTGCTGATGTCACTACCACATCGCCCACCACGTCACCGCCATGCCATCTATACCGTACTCTTGCTGATGTCATTCATCCTTCAAATAATAAATCCCCGCCAAAATTTTATTTTTGTTCAATAAAAGGGAAAAAGGTCATTTTTGTTATGTTTTTCTCATATAGCCCCCACGCCCTCCAGGTGTAAAATCAACTGAAATCAAATTTTCTAGTTTCAGACCGCCTCTGACCAGAAAAGCTCTAGCAACGAGCTCGCGGCCTCAACCCAGTTGCCATTTTACAGTCTTCTTCCTTTTAATATAGTTTGAATCAGCGCCGAGGGACATTCAGGCTCACGGAAAAAGAAATAAAGGGATGAAAAGGGATATTCGCTACCCTAACCAGTGAGGCCTTCAGAGCCACAAATTGTCAAAGGAAGACAAGCTAAAGTGTATCAGTTCAGCATGGAAGGCAAAGAAGATCAACATTAAAGAAATATTGGATCAAAATGAAAGACACATCAGATCAGCATTGAAGAGTATTAGATCAGAAGTCAAAGTGTATCAGAGCAATTAAAATGTATCACATCAGAATTAATGCACAGTTAAGACAGACAGTCGGTGCAGAGCTACTACAGAAGATAGCTACAAGATGAACCCTAAATGCCTGCCTCCACTAGAACATCAATTATCTTTCTCAAGCCGCTTCTATTTTACTTGTAAACTATTTTAGTTTAAAATTAGAGATTATCTAACAGCTGTTATGAGATATTTGTTGTACATATTTTGTTGTATAAATGCCCCCTCCATTAGAGTATTGAGGTAGTCTATGGTGTGTGGATTTCCTAGACTCTACTGTACTACTGAACTTTTGTAATAAAAGAGTTGTTGGAAACAAACTGTTGTCTAGCCTAATGGATGATGAATTGAAGCAGATGACTTGTCACAGAATTCTTGAATCAACCTCCGGATCAATAAGTCCCCTATATCTTGTGTTTTATAGTTTTCTGGTTTACTATATCATCTGTGTTTTATAATCTGAATGGTAAAGAAAAACATTAATTTCAGAATTTTCTTGATTCCACTCTGTATTCAATCTTTATTATTCTCTGTGTTTTCTTCAGAATTAGAATAAACAGTGAACTCTTAATTTCTCTTGTTTCCTGATTCTTTCATGTGGATTATTTAGTGAAGAATTCTTAGCTGCTCCTTATCAGTAATCATCCATTTTCCCTCTTTCAATATGGTTAAGGATTCTTAACTGCCCTTCACCCATTTCAGCCCATTCCATCTGCCTCAAGTCTTTTATTTGTTCCCTGTCTGACTACCTTGCTCTGTGAAGCCATCCTATGTTAAGAAACCAAATCTAGAAAGCTTGTTTCTTTGACTCCATCATGCCCAATGGATTGAACTATTCTGTTTTACCTCTTTGTTCTATTGAATCTCACCACCCAAACTCAAACAAAACCATTTGAACTTCATAACTAGCCTAATATCTTCAAAAACAAAGCTAAATCATAAAGAGAGAGCCCTCTCTGGATACAGATTAGCTAGATTCTATATCTAAAATATTGGTCTGTGGTTACCTCGGCAATATTCCCTTTCTTACAACTTTGGGGAAAAACCTGAGTGATAACAGTTTCTAAGATAGCTACCCATTTTAGTGGGACTAGTAGCTCTGAATGGACACTAGTTTTCCCGATAACAAAATGGTGACTCCACTTGGGAGCGAATATTTTGTTTGTTTTGTTAGTCTTGTTTTCTTTATAAAATACAGATGAAGCCTAAAGTTAAGCTAGCTAGCTTTCGAACTACTTTTGATATCCAACTGCAAAGTAGATCAACACTACTTCAGTGAATCTCTGTGTTGGTTTATGAACTGAACATCTGACTTGCAAACATCTAAGTGCCCTGGTGGTAGCTCAAATAACCTCATTATATCAGCTCCTATACTTTTTGTTTACTGACTGTCATTAGCTCAGCCTAAATCCCTGAACTTAGCTGTAAACTGTGAGTGAAAACCAAGCTCAGTCTCATCCCTAGACCATCGCACTGTTTCTCATTGGAAATCCTGATGCATCGCACCTCCTGTGTGTTACAGGTGAGATGCATCCTTGTTTCCCTGTGTTATAGGTGCGATGATTGAGTAAGACTGTTTCTTCCTCCAGATTTTGGTTTCTTCCTCATTGTATTTAGCTTTATTCAGTAGTTTTGTTGTCTATGATCGGTATATTACTGTTGAAACTTCTTCCTTTGCATTATTTCAGCCTACATCAGTTAAGAATTGTGAATGTTCTTTATGTATTTTTTCATCATTTGCAATTCTCCTTTGCAAATAGTAGCTTAATCAAACTATCATTTTTTGATTTGAAAGTGTCACAAGTGTTGTTTTCAGTCAAGAAAAAGAGTGTCCTAAAGTCTTCCTCTTTTAGATAATCAATTACACTTTTGCCATTGTATTTGATTTGAATTTCTAGTATTTCAAGTGTCAAAAGTAGTTTTAAATTCGAAATCGGAAAGTGTCGGCTTAGTCTTCCTTTTGTTTTTTGAAGAGAAAATTATTAGTACTGTCGCTTTGAAAGAAGATAGTTTAGATCTGTACTTAGTTTTATTTTTTTCATTCTCACATTAAGGAAACTGAAGAACAAATACATGCATGTCCATTTGTATTTAGACTGCATGAGGTAATTGATTTAGGAAAAGTGCATCTAGTGTGTGGTCTCTGCTCTATGCTGAAAGAATTTCATCTCTCTTTCCCTAGTAGCTAGGATTTTCATTGCTAAAAGAAAGTAAATGATTGTTTATCATCTTAGATTGCACATTTTGGAATTGTATATATAAATCACGCGGTGAACCTAAAAGGCAAACTTCTTAAGAAATATCAACTATAAAATAAACCTCAATGAACATAAAAATGTTTTGGAACTTAACGCACAACATTTAGAAGTCTAGGCTAGAGACATATTCTGGTGTCGTAAAGCCTGGTAACTATTGTTTTCATCATAGGTTGGGTGATTCTTCCTCTTTGATATAACAAGTGCCAGTACAGACTTGTGCTCCCATGTACTGTTGAGTATATATTGGGAGACCACAATAGGATATATCCTTTATCCTTAGGAAGCCATGTCTGCTGCCCTATCGATCACAATGCACTAAACACAACATTCGAGAAGATTGATTGTTGTACCGTAACAAGTATTCTGCAGTTTTTTGATTGGTTTGGTAATCCCTTTGTCTAGATTTCCAGAGAAGTCACTTTCGTTCCTTTTCAAACTCCTTAAAAGAAAAGGTCCATCTAAGCACTTGTCACTTCAGGCTCATTAAAAATCAAAGGTGACTAGAGCCATATTTAGCATTTTCGTGACTCTTAAAAAATGAAAAAGCAAGTTGTGTCAAAGCATCATAAAATTTATTTTAATCAGAATAACGTCATTGTTCTCTTGTTGGTCTTAGGTTGAGAAAATGGAGTCTACCAATCAAGGATTTCCCCTTGGGGGAAATCCTAGTCCCTTCTCCTCTTGGGCAGATGTTGGTGCTCCACACATGGCTACATTGTCCCTTCCAGGACTCACAATTGGCCTACCAGTATGGATTTTCTCGACCTATGTCATTCAAAACACCACAATTCCTCAACAATCAAATCAGTAACCAGATGATGCTGAAGCCACTCCCCCACCTACTTTTTTTTGTTTCTCCCTCTCCTTCTTCCTCTTTGCTTGGTGAAGCTAGTAATGCTAAAAACCAAGTAACTGAGAAGAAAAAGATAGAGAAGGAGAAGAAGAAGAAGAAGCCAATGACGAAAGGGGGCAACCATGCATCTTTTGGTGAAAATCCACACACTGCACCATCCAAACCTAAATCTCCATGTGTCACTTGCAAGGGAGACCACTATCATCGAGATTGTCCCTGCATCCCATGGATCCTAAGGGACTGGTCTCCCCGCTTGCACAATCCAGTGTCTTCAACCTTTGACGACCATGTTGAGAGCACACCATCAACTAGTGAAAACGAATCCAATGGAAAGAAAGGAAGATCTAAATTTCCTTGTAGACTATGTGAAGGTGATCATGTCCTCGACCATTGTCCTTTCCTAGACGAAGATAAAAGGGTCTTGGATAACTGTCCTGCTTCACCACAGCAACTTCCTCCTAGATACAAGAAACTCTTGCCGAGTCCATTGCTAGCTGAAAATCTGCCTAACACACCATTGTTGTCGGTCGAAGCACCTATCATTGAAGATAGACCGTCTGAGTCCACACTGCACTAAAGCCAATAGGTTGAGATGATAGTCGACCCAGTCTTGTCTTCAAAAGGTCCACCTTCAGATGATACTATCACCAAACAGAATGAGAATGACACCGTTCAAATTATTTTCATTAACACAGAATCTGATGAACAAGGGGGAAATCTACCCATTTCTTCACCGTAGGAAGGAAGTTCATCAGAGATTTATCCAGCCTTTTATTTGGTCCCTCCTCCAAGCAAGCTAATCGTTTCCTTCGATTACAATCTACTAGGGAGACCTTTCCTACCATGTAATGTACCATTCTGAATCATAGTACAAGCTTATAGAATGATCATGCTTGGTACTATCATAGATGAAGGGGCTTTTGTGAGTATCCTTTCCTTAGTTTCTTGGAAATCACTTGGTTCACCATCACTTCTGGCTGAGATTTGAAATCTGTCAGGCTTCAACAAAGGAACCAGTCGACCGTTAGGGATCCTTCCAAATTTACCTATAACTTTGAGAAGGAAAACCGTTCATCTAAATGTGATGGTAGTGCAAGGGCCTCTAGATTACAGTCTACTCCTTGGGCGTGACTACATTTATAGCATGGGAGCTATTGTTTCCTCACTCTTTCGAGTGATGTGTTTTTCGAATGAAGGCATTGTGGTCCAACTAGTTGACCAACTTTCATTCCTTTGTTCAAACATAGCTACTAGTCAAATGCCATCCCTAACTGGTATTTTTGCACAAGGAATGTCTCATCAATCTCCAGTCCATCCACCCGATGAGCGCGAGTGATTCGGTGATTGTGACTAAACCCAGGGGGCATGCGCCCTGGTCTGCTTTGGCAGGAAAATCCCAGATATAGGGTAAGTTTCGATGTAGGATATATGACTAGTCGGATCCCCTGTTCATTTAGGAAAATGGGATTAGACTGGAAAAGGATTCCCCCATCAAAGGTTATGTGATTGGCACTGACAACAATCACCCTTTTCCATTTTGGTGGACAAAGCCAAGGAATTATTTTGTCTGCTACGTGGATGGAACAATATTGCTAATGCAAGAACTTCCGTATGGTAACCTAGAAACTCTACTTCTCTTTATACTTGGGGGCATGCAAACCTTTTTGCATAAAGTGAAAAACAACCTTTTATTTTCTTAGTTTGTAGGCTCTCAACCCTTTAACCTCATAGGTTGGTCATTCCTAGCTTACATACAAAAGGCTCCAGAGAAAACTTGTACATGGGGCAAGCACCCTAAAAAATGAACCACCTGATAAGCGACATCCTTATTATATGACTGACACGAGCAGTTTTATGTGAAGTTCAAGCTCGTTAAAAAATAATCCTAGCGATGAGCACATGTTCTCCCAGAGTTCAAGCTCATTAAAAAATCAACCCACCTTCAGTAAATAACCATTGCAATGGCATAATTATCAGCTTTTGAACCTTGGTCGTGTTCTTACCATCACCTCCACTCTTTTTCAACTGATAATATGCCTCCATCTGATTGTTTTCCCTTTTGAGGAACAACTGCGACAAGTGATTCTATTAGCTACCTTCTTTACTCTGCTGTGATTGAAAAGTTCCAAACCTTACCTGGAACCAGTTGCTATACGAAAAACATCACGAGTTCCTCAAAAACCGAGTCTCCTTTAAGCTCTTTTCATCTGAATCATAAAATATGAGAAGATTTCCGAGCAATTGGCCTCTCCAGCTCGTTAAAGTGATCGAAAGTGCCATCCCTCCTCTATATTTTAATCTTTTTGGACCTGTTGAAGCCCCAAAAATCGGGTCTACAACAAGGGGGATACCCGCCCTGTCCGGACCTTGGTTCGCAACTCCTTATCCATTTGGTATAGCGGGTCCAACAAGGGGTATGGGACCAGTTTCCCAATCTATGAGTGTGTGTGTAGAATTTGATGTTCCTGATCTAACAGTTCCTAATTAAGATATTCTAATTTTAACTTTAATCTAATGCTATTGTATCCTAATAAGCAGCAACATCTAAGTCTATACTAACCCGGGATGTAATTCTTCTATTATGCGATCTAAAAAAATTTCAAATAACAACTAGTAATAAAGATCATTCAACGATTATGAGAAAATAAATCAATAAGGATGAACCACTTCGCATAAAAAGTTAGACGAAAGAGTTGTGAAAAACATATCGCATAATGAGCTATTCATACATTAAGCATAAATAAATAGCTATCACTGTACAAAAGTGCCAAATGATAACTCAGGCATTCATACATTAATACATAAACAACTAAAAACTGTATATCACTTTAACACATAAGCAGAAATGGTTAAGAGATAAAAGTACCATTTATAACTAGTCCTACTCATGAGCTTCAAGCAACAATGATTTATCTCTCCTTCATATAACATCCACTAAGAGTACAGAAGTGCAACATCAATAGCAGATATCAAATGCAAACATCAACCAATCCTGTTCCATTCATTCATCAAAATCTCCTCGGAGGGTGCAAAAGTGCATGTTCTGAGGACAAGTTTTTGATAAATTTCTAGACCCTTCTCTAAATGCATGAGAAAGTTTTAAATACTACTAACTAAATCTAATAATAACTTATTTACAAAAATTGAGGATACAGTTTAAATGACCGTCCTTTTTCTAAGAAAAAATAAAGCAAAACTTTTTCTAAAATTAAATCTAATATCTAACTATTTCTGCATTTGCTCCTTAATGTTGCAAGCATTCATTATTTGCTTGAGTAGAGTCGGTTGACTTTATTCCGCTTTTAGTTGAGCTAAGAAAACAGAATTGGCAAGAGCTGGCACCATCTTCTTAGAAAAATCGATGATATACTCGAGAGTCATCCACTAACTATGTGTCTTTACTATGCATGCCTAGTAATAATCCCAGTTCAACTTGGTTAACCCTTTGGATTGCTTCTGCCTTTTCTTCAGCTTTCTATTTCCAGTTTGTTACTTTCTTACAATTTTCGGGCTTGCCGATGGCTGAGAAATTAGAAGTTTTCCTTCTCGAGCAAGTTTTCTCAGCGATGCGCGATTAGCGCTAGGCGGTAATCGCGCATCGGAAACTACCTCCGTTCTTTGATCCGGGCTTCTCTTATCTGTTTTTCTCCCTTTGCACCTCTTTCTCTTATCAGGTATAAAGCTCAAAATTTGTAAAAATAATGATTTCGTTAGCTCTTGAACCTGAGCATTATACTGTCTGTCTCCGATATCAGCATCACTCAGTATCCATTTAACCATGGCTATATATGAAAGATTTATAATGGATGGCTCAGAAACATTTTGTGAATCTGTGGCTCTGTTGCATGTGGTGTCTGCATATAAGGGCAACTTTTCTCTATCTTTCGACATTAAGCCTTACCCTTTTCCCCATAGTTTCCTGCACATTGCTTTGTGTAATTTTTGTTCTTCGTTCCTACAGTTCATAAGTGAGGAGAGAGTAATGATAATAAATAATGTCAGGAAAGCTTTAAATGCCAAGGATATGCAAAAACATGCCACCTTACATGAACTGGCTCTTTGGAAACAAAAAACCATATTTTATTAACAACTGGCATGTAACTCATTAATTATCATTAAAGCGTGTCACCAGCTTTATGGAAAAAAGTTTTTCTTGAATATTGAGCCAGGAAAATCTGTGATGGAATGTTTCTGCAATTTGCATCGCAGTATCGCATATCGTTGTATCGCATTACCACAATATCATCGTGTTGTTCTATCGCAAGGTTTCTTGATCGCAATATCGTGAGATCGCAGATCGCAGTATCGCAAGATCGCTTAATCGTTATGTGATTTTATGCAATTTTGCGACATGCCATATGCGATATCACATATCAGCGATTTAAAGGTTTCCCAACGTGAGTGCTCATTAGTGTATGTGATGCGATGCGATGGAGTTTCATGTCGCGATCTCTCATTTTTTATCATTTTGGCTTATAAGAAGGTACCCTATCATTCTTTGCACGATGCGATATTTCTTAAGGAGTAACTTTACTTTCTTCATCATGAAACTTAAGTTTTTTTAAATTTTTTGACTAAGGGTCCCCACTTATATAGTGTTATCACTAATACTAGATAAGGAGGGGGGTTGTTGGTGGCCACAACAATTAGCGATTCACTTGGAAGAACTAGTTATCTCTGTTTTTCTATTGAATTTTCTAAACTTCCAAAATAAAAAAGTTTTCAGAAAGTTAAACTTTATTATGGAAAGATAAAGTAAATTATGCTCTGACCTGTCAATGACATTTTATTTCAACTATTTTCAACTTTAATTATTTGCTCCCTTAGGCTATTCCTTGTATTTACATCAGTCATTACTTGGTTTGTAAAGATAAAACAAAGTCTTCTCTGTAAACCAGTTTTAAATAAGCTCATTTGTCGTAGGTAGAGCCTCTACTGCCAGTAGGCGTTTATAGCCTCGAAAGGGTTACCTGTTACCCAGCAATGATCCTATATCCTACTTAAAGAAACCTACAACCCTCAAAGAAGAATCCACATCCACACTTATTGCTTTTATTTTCTTTTTACTCTTACAAAACCATGTCTTGGTTTGATAGCCAATTTATGAGATAGTCATTCACTTAATTTATAACTTTGTTGAACAAGCTGGCTTGTGATGAGACCCCTTGTCTTTTGATTGCAACAATCTTGAGTCATTTCCCTGTTGTGGTGTATAGTATTGGCAAAGTCAACAAGTTATAATACCTGTGATTATGATAAGCCGGCTCGTGATGAGACCTCTTATTCTTCAAGGTGAAGTGTATCCTTGGGTTGTTCCTCTGAAAGTTGTGATCTCCTTAGCACAGAGGAAGTAATTGTTTCCTTAAGATAGCTCTGGACGAAAATAATAGAGTTTCTGGAAATAGCTGTTCTACAAAGAATCTTTATTTTGTTATTGATACCTTTCATTGTACTGTCATAAAACAATTTATTCATTAAAGGTTATTTTTCATCAAACTTTATGAAGTTGAAACTAGTATCATATCTAGGCTAGAGTTTTTTAACTGTAGCTTTCAATAATAAAGATCAATTTTCCAAAACAATTTGCTATTTATACAAGCGAAAAATTAAAATTTGAAAGAGAATTGGTGTTTTTTCGTAAATGCCTAATGTAACCACTCACAACTCGTTTTATTATGAAACGAAAAACAATTACTCTACAAAAATAGAAGAATAATCTTCTACGGAAAATATTTCTTGAGAATTTTTCCGTTAACAGGCAAAGAGTCTCTCTTACCTACTAAATCCTGTAACACAAACGTTGATGGACCTATGACTTCTATAATTTGAAAAGGACCAAGCCACATTCTTTGAAATTTTGTATCTTTCCCTTTCTCTTCATGAGCCTTGTCCCATTTTAAAACTAAATCTCCTATCTGAAAATCTTTTCTAGTCATTATGTTTGAATCAAAAGAGGATTTTACTAGTGCTTGATGAAGAGCATGGGTTTTCTTAGCCTGTTCTCGTTGTTTTTATAATTTGATTATTTCCATTTGTCTTAGCTGTAAGGAGGAAGTTGGTAATTCATCAATGTATTGAACTAGAGACAAAGAGGGAATTGCTAAATGAGTCGGAAGAACCACTTCTTTCCCATAAACTAAATTAAAGGGAGAAGTGCCGATAGAAGCTTTTTGCATTATTCGGTCTGCCCATAAAGCATATATCATAGCCTTATGCCAATTTTTATGATTTTGGTCAACTGTTCTTTTGATAATCCTGATTAGGTTTTTATTTGTAGACTCAGCTAACCCATTGCCTTGTGGGTAATAATTGGCAGAATATTTAAGTTTGAATCCTCTTTTAAGTGAAAATTTAGTCATTGCATTTCTAGAAAAGTATGATGCATTATCAAACATTAAAGCGGAAGGCAATCCAAACCTGGTGATTATAAATTGATCTATGAACTCAATGATATTTTCATCATTAGCCCTCTTGAGTGGAACTGCTTCTACCCACTTAGTAAAATAATCTGTTGTTGTAAGCATATATCTATGCTTCTTAGAAGAGTGAGGAACGATCTCACCTATTATATCCAATCCCCACTGACTGAAAGGTTGTTCAATGTTAACAGGCTGTAGTGGCAAGGATGGTTTCTTTTGTGTCCCAGCAGTAGTTTGGCAGACTTGACATTTCCTCACGTAACTATGCGAGTCTTTGAATAACATGGGCCAGTAATAGCCTGTGCGCAAGATTTTATGTGCAGTAGCATATCCAACATAGTGTCCGCCTGCTGGCCCATCGTGGAGTTCCTGCAAAACATTTTCAGCTTCAAATTTCTCAAGACATCTAAGGAGAACAGAATCATAATTTATTCTAAACAGAATATCATTTATGAGCTGATATTATTTGGCTTTCAACCTTAGAGCTCTTTTCTTAGTATGATCGAGATGTGAAGGAGCATACCTGTTCTTAAGATAATAAATGATATCAACGTATAATGATTCTGCATCATTTAGGCTTACCGCGCACATTTGTACCTTTGCCGATGGAATTTTAGAAATTTGCGACACTCCAGCCAGCATTTTGCAAAAGCCTTGACCTCTTACAGTGTTTGTTGGTTTGATTTCTATGTCATATTCCTGTCAAGCAGTAACCCAATTAGCCCTTTTCTCATCCACATCCTTTTGTACTAGAAGATTCCTTACCACTGGAAACGATACTATAATTTTGTATGGGTTTTGAGTAGAAAAGGCCTGAAATATTTGATTGCTTTGAAAACAGCATAAGCCTATTTCAAAACCTCTGAATAATTTAATTCAGCACCCTGTAAATTTGAACTGAAAAAAGAAATTGGGGCTTCTGCCTTTTCTTGATTTGCTTGAGTGAGTATCGCATCATATGACCTATCTGAGGCAAATGTATATAAAATAAAAGACTCTAAAAAATTTGGAGTTGCTAAAGATGGAGCATTAATAATAGCTTGTTTGATCAGGTTGAATGCTTCGTGTTCATCTTGGTCCCATTTAAAATTTGAGTTCTTTTTAATCATGGCTTCCAAAGGAGACACGATTCATGAAAAATCTGGAACAAATCTCTTTACAAATTTGATCTGACCAAGGAAATATTGCATGGCTTTTTTGTTGCGAGGTAAGGATATTTCAGAAATCTCTTTGATTCTGTCGGAATCGATGTGAATACCAGATTTTGACACTATGAATCCTAGAAGTTTCCCTTCACTTAATGCGAAAAATGATTTTTTCGGGTTAAGTGAAATTCCATACCTTAAACAACGTTGGAAGATTTGTTTTAAATCTCTAAGTTGGTCACTTCGTTTCTTAGAATACACTGTTATATCATCAAAATAAATTACTACAAATTTATTGACTAAACCTTTGAATGCGATGTCCATGGCTCTCTGAAATGTGGCACCAGAATTAATCAAACCAAATGGCATCTTTCGATATGCGTATGTGCCCCATTTAGTTCTGAATGTGGTTTTTAATTGATCATCACAATGTACCAACACTTAATTGTATCCTAAAAATCCATCCAAGAAAGACATTAATTCTGAGCCCGCCACTGCCTGCAATATTTTTTCCATAGGTGGTAAAGGAAAATTATCATTTTGGCAGGTCTTGTTAAGGTTTCGAAAGTCAATGCAAATCCTAAGATCTCCATTTTTCTTTCTAACAGGTACCATGTTGGAGACCCATTTAGAATGTCTGACGGGAAAGATTATTTTAGCTTTCAATAACTTATTGAGTTTAGTTTTTATCTGATTTTCTAAATTGTGATGGATCTTTCTCAACTTTTGTTGGACAGGTTTTTCATTATCAATCATTGGAATAGTATTTTGGATGATGGAAGTGTTGTATGTTTTGAGTTCATCATAGTTCCAAGAAAAAACATTTTTATATTGTCACAACAGACGAATATACGCTAATTTTCTTCAGGGGCTAGGCCGAGACCTAGATTAATGTTTTGTGGTTTGGCATCGGTTCCCAGGTTTACTAATTCATAATTCAAAGTTGAACTTTGGAGTTTTGAATTGTTAGACCTTTTAAACCGATCTTTCAAATTGTACAAGTCTTCCAACTTGACTGCCGACTTAGGTATAGCATTGTTAGTGCTATCTTGTTGCAATTGTCGATCATGTTGGTCTTCTTCAATTATTTGATTGGAGTAGGATCCTTCAGATGTGAGAAAACGTATGATATCAGGATCGTCTTTGAATACTCTCCAATTTGTGATGTTATCACGAATAGATGGTCTAAAGATTAATTCTATTGAAAATCTATCTGGACTAAAATATTCTGAAGGAATAAGCTTGGAAGTTACGTTAGCCAAAAGGTCTACACTTGCATTCTGGAGTTTGGGAACTGAAGGAATATTAAATGCTATAAAATGCTCAGTGAGATCTTGAACTAAGGATTGATAATTTTTTAAATGACCTGATAAGAAATGTATAGTACAACGTACCTGTCTGACTACAATCTCAGAGTCTCCGAAAACTTGAAGGTACTTGACGTCTAAACCGATTTCTTTGTACAACCCTTGGACTAAAGCCTCATATTCTACTGTATTGTTGGTGCAATCAAATTTGAGTCTGCGTGTTAGCATAATTTTATCTCCTTCTGGACTAATTAGAACGCATCTTGCTCCTGCTCCTTCGTTAGATTTAGAACCATCAAAAAATAAGCTCCAAAACAAAGATTTATTTACAGGACTATCTAAAAAATTGTTACACTTTGAACTATCTATTCGAGAAAATTTTTTGACTTGAGACTAAACAAAATATTCTAAATAAGGTGGCGTATGAGCATTAAAATTGTCGAGGAAAGAATCTATTGAGTAATTGCCAATAATGCTACTGTTATATGCTACTAGTTCATTTCCCCCTCTAGCTCCATTACTATGTATTTCTGATGTAGTTCTCGTTCAACTTTTATTTGATTTGGTTTACCATTGTAGGGCAGCCATGTGTGACCAGTCAGTTGCGAAATATCCATGAAGTTTTTTTGACCAATCTCTGCTAAGAATTAAGCCATAAAATTCTGGAATATCAACAACTAAAATGTTAATAACTTGACATACCTTTGGGTTGGATGACACCCTTATGGTTACTTGATTTAGTTCGCCAATCACTTCGACTTGAGATTGATCTATCTGAACTATGCGCACAACATATTTCTGTGGTTGAACATTTAATTTGGCACATATGGACTTTGGTAAAATATTCGATGAAGCACCAGAATCCACTAAGCAATTGTGCACATTTTTATTGAAAATTTCATAAGTAAGGAGAAACAGGGGAGTATGAGATCTCGATCTTCCTCCAATTAAAGCAATGTCATCTGGATCAATCTTATTGGTTGCATTAGTTGAAGGTCTTCCCATGTTATGGGAAGCTTGAGGAAGTACAACGACAGGCAAAGGTGCAACTGGCATAACATGTAATTCTTTCAACATTATCTTTTGTTGATGCTTTAACTTGCTCAATTCGTAAAGAGTGATGTTGGCCCTAGTCCTTTTCATATCTTCTATAATATTTTACTCCATCTCATCCGAAACGATCAACATTCTTGATGGAGTTGATGAATCTGTTTGGACTGGGCTGGTTTGAGTTGCTTTAGATGTCGTTCTCTTTGTTGCGACTTTATCCTTTATTGCAGAGCTTGCGCTCTTTGGCTTAGGGGTAGTCTGGGGAGGATCAAGCTGATTTTTACTTTGTGTGCTAACTGGGAATACTTCTTGATCTTCTTCTTGTGGGAGGATGAAATCCCACATTCCTTGTAACTCTACAACTTCTTCTTCACTGGTTTACCCTTCAGTGGCAATTTCCTCTTCCTCTTCTTCGGATTCAGCATTTGTAATAGCATTGGGTGGCTTTGAATCCATTGAAGGGCCTATTTAAAAGCTCTTTAGGGCTTTTTTGAAAAAGTTTCCGCTACTTGCTTCTTGATGTCGACCATTTCATTGGACATGGTCTTCAGAACTTTTTGTAATCCTTCCAAATCGAATGGATCTTTTGACTGTTTCTTCTTGGAATCTTCCTTGAAGGTGACTTTCTTGGATTTCCTTTCCTCTATCTTGGATTTCTTCTCTAGGGATATTATACGTTTCTCTACTGCTATTGCTTCTTTCATGTTTTCAGCTAAGGTTGTTTTATTAGCCCTGTCCACGAAGATTGCTATGTTTGATGGTAAAGCAGTGATATACCATTCACTTCGTTCTTCTTCGCTAGGCTGGGAAGCAGTAGGTATTTTGTTTAGGATTTTATTGAAACATAAATTGAAATCTTTGATAGGCTCTCTTGACTCGACCCTAAGGTTAGATAGGTCATTGATTAGCATTGTCGTAGACCTGTCATCGCCAAACTTGGTCAGGAACCACTCTTGGAAGATGTCCCAACCAATGATAGATCCAGAGGGTGATGAAAAATAGCACGATCTGGCTATTCCTTGTAGAGTATAAGGAAAAGGTCGAACAAAAAAATCTTCATTAGTAACCCCATTGAGATTAATGGATAGCATAAAGTTGTTTATATGCTCTTCTGCTAGCATGCCTGCCTCGGGATTAAACTTAGGTAGCCATTTCTCAGGATGGGCCGGTATTTGACTCAAGGGTGCAGGCATTAAGACTGCCCCAGGGTTATTCCATGGAGATTGGGCCATTGCTGAACTACTAACAGAGGAAAGTGCAGAAGATGATCCCTGTGGTTGGGAAGATGAGGATATTACGATTGCAGACGATTGAAGAGGAGTTGTGTGGGTTCCAGTGGGTGGATGGACAATGATATGAAGTGGAGGAATGGATGGTTGACTTCGCGGTGAAGAAGTTGAGATGGATGATGATGATGAAAGAGTCTCACTGTCAGACTCTTTAGGTGATTTCCTTACTCTTTTCCTTATGCGAAGAGGTAATTCGATTTGTTGAACACCAAACTTTTCACTCTTTAATCTGCTCAGGGGATGAGCAAGGTTATATTGTGAAGTCACGCTGTCTTGAGATTTATCAGATCTTTGAGGAGAGATAGAAAATCTTTGAAGTTTGTGAATGAGATATTCGACTTCAGGAGGTTCAATAGTATATTGTTCTGAAATGGCAGGGTTTGTAGTAGCGGTTGATGCTCCTAGGACTTCTAACTCTAGATTTAAGTCTAACAGAGAAGTCGGGGGAGACGGTGAGGGTGATTTACTCTCAAAATGGTATTCAAGTTTAGATTTACTTGCCATTCATAGTTTAGGCCCTCCTTCTAGCGCCAAATATGTTGAAGCCCCGAAAATCGTGTCTACAACAAGGGGGATACCCGCCTGGTCTGGACCTTGGTTGGAGGCTCCTTATCCGTTTGGTATAGTGGGCCCGACTGGGGATATGAGACTAGTTTCCCAATCTATGAGTGTGTGTCTGTAGAATTTGATGTTCCTGATCTAACGGTTCCTAATTAAGATATTCTAATTTTAACTTTAATCTAATGCTATTGTATTCTAATAAGCAGCAACATCTAAGTCTATTCTAACCCGGGATGCAATTCTTCTATTATGCGATCTAAAAAAATTTCAAATAACAACTGGTAATAAATTTCATTCAGCTATTATGAGAAAAGAAATCAATAAAGATGAACCACTTACATAAAAAGTTAGACAAAACAGTTGTGAAAAACATATCACATAATGAACTATTCATACATTAAGCATAAATAAATAGCTATCACCATACAAAAGTTGCAAATGATAACTCAGGCATTCATACATTAATACATAAACAACGAAAAATTGTATATCACTTTAACACATAAGCAGAAATGGTTAAGAGATAAAAGTACCATTTATAACTAGTCCTACTCATGAGCTTCAAGCGACAATGATTTATCTCTCCTTCATCTAACATCCACTAAGAGTACAGAAGTGCAACATCAGTAGCAGATATCAAATGCAAACATCAACAAATCTTGTTCCATTCATTCATCAAAACCTCCTCGGAGGGTGAAAAAGTGCATGTTCTGAGGACAGGTTTTTGATAAATTTCTGGACCCTTCTCTAAATGCGTGAGAAGGGTTTAAATACTACTAACTAAATCTAATAATAACTTATTTACAAAAATTCAGGATACGGTTTAAATGACCGTCCTTTTTCTAAGCAAAAATAAAGCAAAACTATTTCTAAAATTAAATCTAATATCTAACTATTTATGCATTTGCTTCTTAACGTTGCAAGAATTTAGTATTTGCTTGAGTAGAGTCAGATAACTGTCTTCCACTTTTACTTGAGCTAAGAAAATAGAATTGGCAAGAGCTGGCACTATCTTCTCAGCAAAATCGATGATATACTCGAGAGTCATCCACTGACTATGTGTCTTTACTATGCATGCCCGGTAATAATCCCAGTTCAACTTGGTTAACCCTTTGGATTGCTTCTGCCTTTTCTTTAGCTTTTTGTTTCCATTTTGTTACTTTCTTGCAATTTTCGGGCTTGCCGGTGGCTAAGCAATTAGAAGTTTTCCTTCTCGAGCAAGTTTTCTCAGCATTAGAAACCGCCTCTGTTCTTTGATCCGGGCTTCTCTGATGCGTTTTTCACCTTTTTGGCCTCTTTCCCTTATCGGGTATAAAGCTCAAAATTTGTAAAAATAATAATTTCGTGAGATCTTGACCCTGAGCATTAAACTCTCTGTCTCTGATATTGGCATTGATCATTACCCATTTAACCATGGTTGTATATGAAAGATCTGTAATGGATGGCTCAACAACATTTTGTGAATCTGCGGCTCTGTTGCATGTTGTGTCTGCATATAAGGGTGCCTTTTCTCTATCTTTGGACTTTAAGCCTTACCCTTTTCTCCATAGTTTCCTGCACATTGCTTTGTGTAACTTTTGTTCTTCGTTCTTGCAGTTCATAAGTGAGGAGAGAGTAATAAGAATAAATAATGATAGGAAAGCTTTAAATGCCAAGGATATGCAAAAACATGCCACCTTACATGAACTGGCTCTTTGGAAACACAAAACCATATTTTATTAACAACTGGCATGTAACTCATTAATTATCATTAAAGCGCATAACCAGTTTATGGAAAAAAGTTTTTCTTGAATATTGAGCCAGGAAAATCTGCGATGGAATGTTTCTGCAATTTGCATCGCAGTATCACATATCGCTGTATCGCATTACCACAATATCATTGTTTCTTCTATCGTAAGGTTTCTTGATCGTAATATCGCAGTATCGCAATATCGCTTAATCGTTATGTGTATTTTATGAAATTTTGTGACATGTGATATGCAATATCGCATATCGGCAATTTAAAGGTTTCCCAACATGAGTGCTCATTAGTGTATACGATGCGATGCGATGGAGTTTCGCATTGCGATCTTGCATTTTTTTATCATTTTGGCTTATATGAAGGTACCCTATCATTCTTTGTGTGATGTGATATTTCTTAAGGAATAACTTTACTTTCTTCATCATGAAAATTAAGCTTTTCTAAATTTTTTGACTAAGGGTCCCCACTTATATAGTGTTATCACTAATACTAGATAAGGAGGGGGTTTGTTGGTGGCCACAACAGGACCTGAGGGATCATTACACAAAAATATCGATTGTTTATCTTGTCATCTCGTTAAAACTATCGAAAATTCATCCCTTTCATATTATTTTATACTTTTTCAGACTTAAGGGATTATACTAAGAAAAAGGACTACTGGAGTTTCCTTTCCATCTCCTTTTTGACTCTCTAAAATTGAAAAGGACGGAGTTATCTTTGTCGTTAAACTCATTAAAACAATAGTGACAAACTTGTCTATGCAGACAAGAACGAGTTTCACTGTCGCTAGGCTCGTTAAAACATAGCGACAGGTTTGCCCGAAGGGAAAATCATAGAACAAGCATATGTTTTCCTCATCAAGCTTGAAAAAAATAAAGAGGTACTAGTCAGAAATGACTGGGGAAAAAGGGAAGAAAACTTGAATAACTTCATTGGTAGCAGGTCACTCTTGAACATGACACCTTCACTCCATCACCATGATTGAGTCAGGTTGGGTTATTCCATTCGCTGGTCATATCACCATTGGTCCTCCATACCATCCATCTTAGGGTTAATGCTACCAATCCTTTCATTGTCACTGATATTTTCAAGAGAATTCGCTTAGAGAATTCATCAACCTAGCTAACGCCTCATCCACTGCAATACCTTAATGCTACATTCTTTCATGAACGCCACCCTGAACCTTGTATCATCAGATCATTTTCACCTCCAGAAAATCATTTGCTCCATTCCGTGTCGTAGATGTGGGATCTGTTAAGGCCCTACTACAATGGGTCACTTCTTGTCGACATCAACTCATTATCCAAGAAGTTGACTTAGGAACAACACTTTCAGTACTTTGAAGCTTGCATGCCTCAATGACAAGTCTGTCATTTTCGGCGACAGGTTTACACCAATGGCCTTCGACTGAAAGATTTTGCATGGTCTCTGACATCAACTCATGTATTAACACCATGTGAATTGTACTGCAATACCTTGAGGGTCACTATAATTATTGGTGATTCCTCTCACACCTGTTAATAGCCTACATCATTGGTTGGTAATCAAGTGATGCCTTTCCATGTTCGACATCAGAAAATCTTTTCACATGGATCGACTTGTACTTCAGGTGAAGATTGAATAAGTTTGAAGACCCCGGATCTAGTTTCACCCATCTAGGCTACGATATATTTGGGAAAATAAAGACATCAAATGTACATCATAATTGCATAGATAATCATCCAAACTAAGGAATGATGGCTCTACCAGAATCATTAGTCTGCCACACAGACGATTGTCTGTTTTACGTACATGAAAATAAATTTATAAAGCTAAGCATGGGAATTCCCATCTCAGCTAGATCATGAAAATATTAGGAAGACAATGTATTGTATTGTATCTTATTACAGGCCACCTTCCAGTTCGAAAAACCTCAGATCCTCATAATAAAGCATTTCACACGACATTGGAAGATTTACAACCTCATGCTTTGAGGGGCAAATGTTATAGAAATATTTGGACACTGCAACCCCAATCACATATGTCCATAAACTAAGGGCTCTCAAACCTCTTAAAGTGTTGCTTCATACCCTAAAGGATCAAGGTCAGCTGATTACATCATTTCCTAAAATTTCTCCCTGAAAAACTGCTCAAAACTGGTCAAAACTGGACCATACAGACTGCTCCATGCTGAGGGTGCGATGCATACTAGAAAGCCATTCTGTAGGGTGCGATGAGCGAGAGAAGACAATGGTAGAGGTAGTTTTCTAGGTGGAAACTCAAAGAATCTTCTAGAAACTGCTCATATGACACTTGCCCCTCTAAATTCGCCCAGGGATGAGTAAGAGACCATGAAATCTCCAAGTGGAACCAAGAACTGTCAGTGAAATCTCCAAGTGAAATGACACTAATCCAAACCCCAGAAGCTAACTCACTCTCCTGCAAACATCTATATATGGATCCCTCATCCTAGAGATCCAAAGGCTAGAATTTTGTAATTTGTAAGGAAGTGTTATTGGTTTTTCTTTGAAGACATTGTATTGCTGGGTGATCTTTCTTTGTATGAGTTGAAGAGGGATTTCTTGCTAGGAGGATGATGTTGGATCAAATAGCTTGGTTGCAATCCTCTCTTCTACTACCTCTATCAATAAAGCTATTTGAGTTTTCCTCCATATACTTGTGTATCTCTAAATCTTGTATTTGTATATGCATTTTTATGGTTAATTTACATCTGATCCTACTTTTTTTATGGTTATATATCTCTATGCTTTGATGGTATTTTTCTGCCTTGACTCTACAAGTTTTCCTTGAAGCGAGAAAAGTGAAAAAGGAGTGGTGAAAGCTCTATCAAAGGAGAGAGGAAACAAGCAAGGAGACTAGCGAAAGACTGAGGTTAGTACTCTCTGCTTCTCTCTCATCTATCTTTCATAAAGGAAAACACAAGTAACTTTAGTTTCTTTGTTTCTAAGATAGCTACCCGTCTTAGTGGGACTAGCAGCTCTGAATGGACACTAGTTTTCTCGATAACAAGAGGTTCACATTTATGAACTGGAACAAGGACCATTCCTTGGAGAAGAAGAGAATGTACAGTAGATGAGATCCAAGAAACTCATATTTATGGAATTAATTATTTTTCTATGAATGTAAGAATATAAGTTGAATATGAACATGAAGAGATAATTAAATAAATAGAATCAAATATATTTCCTAAAGATAGCGTAAACCTCAAGTAAATCATTCAAATATAGTGTTTAGTGTTTTTGGGGAGGATATGAGCCAATTAGAGGAATGGCGAGAAAGAGATGCATGTGACTGCATACAAGATTTAGGAATAGTTCAAGTTGATTTAGTGAAACATATCAGAGTGTCAGAAAACAACAATGTGGAGGAAGAGAGCGTTCAAATTTGGAAAGGTGTGGACATGTAATTTATTACTGCGTAGTTAAAGTTTCTACCATATTAGTTGAATAATCTAAGGACAAAGAGTATATTAAATTTCAACAATCCAAAAAATGATAAGAATGAGTTTCCCTTGGAAAAAATGTAACAACTAGGGGACAATAATGATGATGAGTTTCAACAAAAAATGCAGAGAATGATGGAATCAACTCTTGAACAATTTTGTCCTGGTAATTGAGTGGAAGAAAAAAATAAATTCCAAGCATGAACGGGTGACTTGGGTCATTTAGAGCACAATCAAGACATATGAATTGAGGAGATAATGAGGATGACGATTAAAGTGTCCTAGAGGAGGCATGTTGTAGGAAATAAAAAATATATGAGAGGTTTGGTGATAAAAGAGCGAGTATACATCAACAAGGAAGGAGGAGAATTGCAGAATAAGGTATGGAAGCCTGGAAGAATGAAGAATATGGAAATAAATCATCATCGACGTGAAAAGGAAAATGAACAACTGCAAAATAATGTTGGAATTATGATATGTGTGTTGTACTTGATGGAAACCCACTTGTAGCAAAACAAATCACTTTTATATGGTAACTAGATGAATCTACAGGAGAGATATCATATATGACATAATGCATGGAAATTGTACATGTGTTGTACTTGATGAAAACCCACTTGTATCAGAACAAATCACTTGTATATGGTAACTAGGTGAATCTAAAGGAGATATATCAGATGTGATAGAATGGATGGTAGTTGTGTTTACAGATGTGATAAAATGCAGGGCAGTTCAAGGGAATCAGTTGACAAGTAATGTACAATGGAAAATCACATTATAACATGTCTCTTCAGAGGAAACAAAGTAATGGTACAAAAGAATAGGGTGAAGGAACAAAGGACTACAGATAAGAATCAAGAAGTTGAAGAAAAAGGACATTTTCAGGTATGTTAAGTTGTATACATGGGTTCATTGTACAAAAAGAGCATGTACATGCGGGTTCACTGTAAAAAAAGATTATATACATATGCATGCACTTTCCTGGAAGAAAAAGCGCGTATGGGATGAAAAATTAAGGAATTTAAGGTGAAAGGATACTGAGGGTCAATACCATGATATTAGCCCACAATATTGAGCGCATTAATGGTTATTTGATCCCATCTAAGAATACCACAAGCTCTAAGCATTGTTTTGATCTGAGGTATTGAGAAAGGCTAAAACTATATAAGGAGGAGAAGATCAAAGGGCTAAGTGTGGAAGTAATGAATGTTCTATGATGTGTTAGATCAAAAGAAAATATGCATGTTATGGTTTTTTGATGCTTTTCTTGATGATGGATGGGATCTAATGATGGATTAGGATCACAATGACTTATCATTATGTGATCTGATAATGGATAGTCTAGATCTGATTTCTAACGCACATTTTATCCTTTATATGTGATGATATGGGTATGTCTAAAGACTGGAATTGCAACGAAGTTATAAGTATTTGCAGATCTATACGCTAGTTTGCTTTGGTGAAGGTGCGTATACATGGTTATTCGGCTCTTCCAAGTAGCATATGCAAAAGAAAATTTGATGTTCAGGGATGACTAATCTATAATATTAGTGCTACTATTTTACTGCTATTTGTCAATGAAGTCCTCTTAGATTTGAAAGTAAAATTGAATGCATAAAGAGTTTGTCTGATTGATTGATTGATTGATTGAGTAAGAAGGGTGATCCTTGCTACTGTCTGTTTAGAACTCTGTAAAATGACAGTAGGTCTTCAGAATGTCACTCATTGGTATAGTTTATGTTTTAGAGGTTTTATTATTCAGTATCTTCAAAGGTATATGCAAGTTGGGCTAAAGGAAGTTGTGTATACATGTAGGTTGGCTTCATTGTAGAACCGTATACAGTCTGACACATGGTTTTTGAGCTTATAGTTGGTTCTTGCTTTGATGTAGTGTTATGGGTTCAGGTCTGTGTATTGCTTGCAGCGATCTAACATTTCTAGTTGATTGGTTGAATTTGATTATGTTTGAATGAATGGTCGATTTAGTTGTGTAAGATGTTTAGTGATAGTTTGATTTAGTATGAAAAAGGTTTCAGCGATTGATTCATTTAGTAATGGTTGATTCAGAGATTGATGATTAAGTTTGATTTATTGGTTTTTATGGTTGTATTGCAGTGATGATTGATATTGAGCTTTAATGTTACTAATGTGTCTAGTGTGAAAATTTAATGAAACATTTCCTTCATATTGTAGTATTGTGTACTAGGATTATCCAATCTGAAAATATATGAAACCTGGTCCCTGGAGGATATTGAGGATTGGAGCCTTCAGTGAGGAAGTCGAAGCTTCATGCCACTAGTGGTTGGTGATTTGATTAGGTGGTTGGAGCTCCCTTCCAGTAGTAGCTGGAGAACAAGTGAAGGTTGTAGCCTTCTGTAGGTCAGAGCCTATGTACTAGTAAACATATTGGCTAGTACAATAACTAGGGGGTTGCGGCTCCCTCCCAGCAAAAGTTGGAAAATGAGAGAAGGTTGTAGCCTTCTGCAGGTGGGTGCCTATGTACTAGTTTGAGTCTACACTAGTACAAGATTGTAAGAATATTTTCTTATTATTAAAAGAAGACAGAGACAACAACAGCAGGTGGTTTTCACCCACATTGGGTTTCCAACTTAAATCTTGGTGTTCATGTGTTTTGCCTATGTGTGATCGTTCATTTTGTTATTAGTGTGCATGGTTACTATTAAATGTTTAATAAATTGCCGATGCATTGATGAAAGATCAACATATGATGAATTAAATAAATCATAAGTTCATTGGATATACATTGGTTGCCTTAAGAAAACTTGCGTGCACACGCAAGTTCCCTTCACTAAAGTAGCGTATATAAATCTAATTATGGAAATGAAAAATTTATTGATTTGTAAATACAAATTCACCCCCCTCTTTTAGTATTATTTCCAAAAATTGGAATTAGAGCACGTCCTTTGGAAGAATCTTGATCGCTTGAAGGAGATCCATAGTAACTATGGGAAAGAAGCTAAAGAATAAAGCACCTCGAAAGAAGAAGACATATCAAAGGAACTATGAAAATTGGAGAGATGATTTCCCTTTACGTGGAAGCAACTCTTTAGATTCAAAATCACCTCAGAATGAAGATGAAAAAGGAAAAGAAATACCACGTATGAATTTGTTGTCCTATCATGATACATTTCTCTATTCATTTGAAGATAATGAAAGTGACAACGAAACAACTGAATTTTCTCTTATGGGTGAAAGAGAAAGAAAGCAAATAGAGGCACAATTTAAAAACCTCATAGACACAATTAGAGATCAAAAGGATCTAATTGATAAAAGGGAATGTGCCTACAAAGAAGAAGTTACCAGGCTAAAAGCCCAATTGGAGAAAGGAAACAAAATAAAGAAACAGTAAAAAGAAAAGGAATATCAAATTCAAAGGCTATAGGATGAAGTGACATCATTGAGAAATGAAGTGAATGAAAAGGACACAACAACCAAGGAACTTATAGAAAGAACCAGCTACTGTGAAGGTCTTGAAGCTATGGTTGTTTCCCTAAAAGAAGATCTCAAAAATTCAAATAATAAGAATGAAGAACTACTCCAAGCATTTGAAGAACAAGAAAATGAAGTTCTTGAATTAAGGCAACAAGTGGAATAGGGAATAAAAGTTGAAGATATCATGAAGAAGAAGTATCTTGAAAAGGAAGAGAAATATCAGGTCAAGGTAGATATCCTAAAAGGTAAATTAGAAGAAAAGGATAAAATTTTACGATTTGAAGATAGTACTAAGATTTTGGATGATATTCTTAGTATTCAAAGCCCTCATGCCATCAAATCTGGTCTTGGTTTTCATGAAAGTGTTAAAGGTGAATCTAACTCACAAACTAAAGCAAGGAACTCTAATGAAAAATCTGAAATGCTAAACAAGGAGATAAGAGGTCAACCCCATCAATAGCAAAGGAAATAAATACTTCAAAGAAAATCATTTACTCCTAACTGTGGAAGTCATAATCTGTTCTTTCCTCTAATGAACAATGTTTAATGTTTTATATGTCATATTTTGTACATGTTGTAGCCAGGTGCAGAAGTAGAATGAATCAAGCTAATAACTGTCACACAGAAAGATAATGAGCTTCTAGGTAGTTTAAGGCATATTGTTTTTCCTACAATATGTTTGATCACAAATCCATTAACTACTCTAGATGGAATATGAAACATATAATATGTTATGCTCGTAACAAGTTTGGGAATATAGCAAAAGAATGCAGGAGTGAAATTCGACAAACATACCAAAAGGAAAAACCATCATCACACTCCAAGTTATGGAAGAAGAAGGAAGTACAACCAAAAATATGTGGCACATCTCAGTATACAGGAAGAAAAGACTTAGGAGAAACTGAGAGTATGAAATTTCAGTGTTCTAATTCTCATATGCAGTTATCATGAAGACATGTCACATATATACATGATTTCGAAGCTGCACAGTCACGTATACGCTGGTTTGATGAAGAAGTAGTTGGACAGACTCATAAAAATGATATGATGTGGATCAGACAATTATCAATTATGCTTTGATGATTGACAACTACAGATGTCAATGTTATTTAGAAGTTCTTTTGATACTCATAAGTTGTTAATAACTTGATGTATATCTGATTGATGATGATGCCTTGATATTTCTTACCGATAGATGCAATGATCAGATTTGACAGTGAACAAGTGGCACAGTTTCAGGGGGAGAATATGCCATGCTTCTAATATTGCATTGTTGGCATTATGTTTAGAAGTCTTTGATACCTAATTATTCTTATCAATGGTGATGATGCTTATGTGGCTAAATTGTTTAAATGATACATCATGCTATGTTGTGGTTATGAGTTTCCTATGATGATGATACTTGTATTGCTTGGGGTTACATAGTTGTTATTAAGATCATATTTATGGGTGATTGTGGGTGACTTTTGATGATGCATACAGTACATATATGTTGCTTACATGGTGATCTTCATAAGGACAAGGAGAAGTACAAAGCTTGAGTACACAACTTTATTATTTGATGATGAGACACTCATTTCTTTTATGTTGTTGTCATCATGACTTCAAAGATGCATAAGGTTCATATGGTGTAGTTATGATGTAGGATTTCTATAGTTCTTGGCTCTCACATGGTTGAGGATTGTTGTTGTTGATGGTATCAAGAAATCTTGAAAAATGACTATGAGCTCATGGTTCGCTAAATACATATTTCTATCTCTTTGATGGATATACATTATGTTGCATACATGGATGATTACTTAAGTTTCATATTGATAAATATTTTAGGTTGGCTAAGAGAATGGTGTTATTGCAGGTCTCATCAAGACATGGTTGTTTGAAAACATGGATATTTGGAGACATGGCTTACTTAGTCACATAATGATGATGTCTTCTTACTTTATGATGATAGGTTTGATACTCACATATGCTGATTATCATGGTTGATTCCTATCAGACGTGGGATGTTTCCTAGTGATGATACATGGCTGAAATATTGAGGGTTCTTATGGAAAGATCATACAGTTCTTGATGATGATGCTATGGTCATACATGATGACTATGGTGTTTTCACATACATATGATATGATGTGAATGATTTTGTGTTACTGATTTGAGATATGACATATGCTTAGTTGTTTCACGGAAGGTTGTGATAAGGCTCTTTCTACTAAGGAAATGGAGCAACTTGATCTTGATGAGATCAAGAGGATGAGTTGATATCTATTTGCAACATACTTTGTCACAGGTTGATGATATTTACATTTTCATATCTTGGGAACTAATTATGGACATATACAAGTTGTTGGTCTTGATGTTGCTGACATATGCTTATGGTGCAAATCATACATGGTGTATAATAGTTGCTGATGACTATCATTTTCTTGTTTAGATCTCTAGTCTCTGTTATAAATTTCATGTATATCATTCAATGTAAAGGTCATATAAAGACCCCTGATATAATAATATGTCTCTGTTTGTTGTAGTTTTTTAATGAGTCCCTCTTGGTCATATGATGTAATTTGTACCCCCACTATGCATGGGAAGGATGATGTAATAATTTCTATATTTTAGTCATGTATAAATAATTGGTATATCCCCACTTGGTTGGGAGATTGATGTATGCATGAGTCATCAGTGATAGGAAGGTTATACTCACATAGTTGAGTTATAGAGTCATGTTATTCTTTTTGAAAATATTTTTTCCAACTTTGTATGTGCTCAAGGGGAGCATGGACGATATAATGCACCTCAACATGTACAAAGGAGGAGTTTAATATGAGGATTCAGCATGTGCCTAGGGGGAGCATGATCAATGTTGATATTCCACTATTGAGATATGAAAGTCTTCATTTTGGTCAGAAATTTACCCTTGATATCATAGGGGGAGAGTATCTTGGTCTGCCCTTTGCCCTTGATGTCAAAGGGGGAGAGTATTTTGGTGTTGCTTGTTATCTCTAATAGTTTCTACAACTTGTAATAATCAACACCAATATGGTTGCCATTAAGTCCAAAGGGGAAAATGGTTATCATTATGATACATGTGTTGTAATTGATGGCAACGCACTTGTAGCAGAACAACTCACTTGTATATGGTAACTAGATGAATCTACTTAACTAGATGAATCTACAGGTGAGATATCAGATATGATAGAATACATGGAAATTGTACATGTGTTCTACTCGATGGAAGACCACTTGTCGTAGAATAAATAACTTGTATATGGTAACTAGATGAATCTACATAATTGGATAAATCTACATGAGAGATATCATATGTTACAGAATGCATGGCACTTGTGTTTACAGATGTGACAAAATGCAAGGCAGTTCAAAGGAATCAGTTCAAAAGTAATGTACAATGGAAAATCACATTATAACAAGTCTATTCAGAGGGAACAAAGTAATTGTATAAAAGAATAGGGTGAAGGAACAAAGGAATACAGATCAGAATCAAGAAGTTGAAGAAAAAGGACATTTTCAGGTATGTTAAGTTGTATACACGGGTTCACTATACAAAAAGAGCCTGTACACACAGGTTCACTTTACAAAAAGAGTGGATACATATGCACACACTTTCCTAGAAGAAAAATTGTGTATGGGACGAAAAACTAAGGGAATTAAGGTGAAAGGATACCAAGGGTCAATACCATGATATTAGCCCACAATATTGAGGGCAGTAACGGTTATTTGTTCCCATCTAAGAATAACACAGGTTCTAAGCATTGTTTTGATCTGAGGTATTGAGAAAGGATAAAACTATATAAGGAGGAGAAGATCAAAGGGCTAAGTGAGCAAGTAATGAATGTCTTATGAAGTGTTAGAACAAAATAAAATATGCATGTTATGGGTTACTGATGCTTTGCTTGATGATGGATGAGATCTAATGATGGACAAAGATCACAATGGATTATCATTATGTGATCTGATAATGGATAAGCTAGATCTGATTGCTAACAAATGTTTTTTGCTTTATATGTGATGATCTGGGCATGTCTGAAGTTTGGAATTGCAATGAAGTTATAAGTAAGTATTTGGAGATATATACGTTTGTTCTCTTTGGTGAAGGTGTGTATACACGCTAGTTTGGCTCTTCCAAGTAGCGTATGAAAAAGAAACATTTGACGTTAGGGATGATTGATCTATCATATTAATGTTGTTGCTTTACTATTGTCTGCTAATGAAGTCTTCTTAGATATGAAAATAAAACTGAATGCATAAAGTGTTCGTGTCTGATTGATTGATTGATTGAGTAAGAAGGGTGATCCTTGTTGTTATCTATTTAGAACTCTGTAAATTGACAGTATATCTTCATAATGTCACTCATTGGTACAGTTTGTGGTTCATAGATTTTATTATTCCGTACCTTTAGAGGTATAAGTAGGTTGAGCTAAAGGAAGTTGCGGATACATACAGGTTGGATTCATTTAAGAATCATATACAGTCTGACACATGATTTTTGATGTTACAGTTGGTTCTGGCTTTTCATGCGGTGTTCTCGGTTTAGATATGTGTACTAGTTATAGTGATCTATCTGTTCGAGTTGATTGGATGAATTTGATTAAGTTTGAATGAATGGCTGGTTGAGTTGTGTCATAGGTTTAGTGATTGTTTAATTGAGTATGATAGAGATTTTAGTGATTGATTGATTCAGTTATGGTTGATTGAGAGAATGATGATTGAGTTTGAGTGATTGGTTTTGATGGTTGTATTACAGTGGTGATTGATTTTGAGCTTCAATGTTACCAATGGATTGAGTGTGAAAATTTGATAAAATGTGGCCTTCATATTGTAGTATTGTGTAACATGAGTATCCATTCTAAAAATTTTTGAAACATGGTCCTTGGAGGATACTAAGGGTTGGAGCCTTCAGTGAGGAAGTTGAAGCTTCCTACGAGTAGTGGCTGGTGATTTCATTAGGGGGTTGGATCTCCCTTCCAGAAGGTTGAAGACTAGGTAGTAGTGAACATATCGACTAGTACAAGAACTAGGGGGTTGCAACTCCCTTCCAGTAGAAGCTCGGAAAAAAGAGAAGGTTGTAGCCTTCTACAGGTGGGTGCCTGCGTACTAGTATGAGTCTGTACCAGTACAAGATTGTAAGTAGATTTTCTTATTATTAAAATAAGACAGAGAGGACAGCAACACATGGTTTTCACCCACATTGGGTTTTAACTGTAAATCTTGGTGTTCATGTGTGTTGCTTATCTGTGATGATTTATTCTGTTATTATTGCGTATGGTTGTTGTTTAATATTTAATAAAGTACCGATGCACTGATTATAGACACCTACACCTTATCATTCATTTAGTTAACAATTATCATTGAATTTCCAAATACTAGAAAGGAAAATAAATTCATGTGTCCATAGTGATTTTTAGGAAAAAAAAAAAGGAATTAAATTCACCATTATTGTTGGATCATTGACAAAATTTTACTTTTCCTACAAAAAATGTGTGTCTATGAGATATGAAATAAAAACCAACCCAAAATATTGTTTTAGCCTTCGTCAAACACCATTAGAAAATCCGTAAGGAATTTACTTGTTAAGTTTTTCCTCTCACCAGAAAAGCTACTTTAAAGTCACCGTGAGATGTGGGATTTCACAGTTGATTGGGAAATCCCACTCACGAGTTGAGTTTATGCACAAATCACTGAATAAAAACTTTGTCCAATTTTTGTTGAGCTTAATGATTTATTTTATCACCTTGAATGTGAAAGAACAACTCATAATGTTGAGGAAAAAAATCTCTTTATGTCAAAATAATTATGAGAGGAGAACAATAGAAGGGATAGGTTGAGAAAATATCTCAACTATGGACATGAAGATATCAACTATCTCTATAACGATTTTGAATAGCCCATTAGACTAATAAACCCAATAATATTGGAAAAATGAATCCACAATAATAATAGGTTAGTTATAATACTTGGAGATGACAATCCATATGCAAATTTGAGAGATTAAATTCCATGTCATTCCTCCCAATCATAGAAGCATTAGTCTCTAATGTAATAAGGCAATATAGAGGAAGTTGTTGTTGCAACTAATGCTACGAGTATTGATAAGGTAAAAAATTGGTAAATTTCAATGAAGAATTGGAACCAAAAGTTATACAACATAATTAGATGCATGCCATTAAAACAATATTCTAAAACACCATAACAATTGGTGTGATCCATATGGAGAAACTACTGAAGTAGAATATATTTTGAAATAAATATGGTGTAGAGACATTAAGTCCTTATTTAACTACTAAAAGAAGACATGTAAAGTCCCAAATTAGCATAATATGTCTCTCAAACGACATAATGAAATGAGTGAAATCACCACTCAAGGAAGTGCTCCTAAGAAGTCAAAATGTCGGTAGTCATGCGAGATATGGACATATATGAATTGAAAACCCAAATTTGGGTTCTCAAATTCAAGTAACAAAGTTCACTCCATAAATTTTAACAGTATGATATCAAACAGTATCCACTAGGAACCAACCATACAGTTGGAATGAGAATTGGTAATGCATGTGTTGACTTCGATCTTGTTCAGGGCATAACATTAGTCTACCAATAAATATTGAACAACTAGCCGTCATATGGAGATTATTTCATCTACTAAACAACCTACGTACCCTAACCTGACATTCAAAAATTATATAAGATAGTACTATAGATACACAATGTATCAATGTTAATTATGGGCACTTTGAAACAAGGACTTATAGAACAACAAGCTTTAACTTAGGAACAATTAGGCATGATGAAACTTGCTGGTATATATTTTGGTTAGGTGCTACATACATTATAATGATGGCTATGGTATGATTTTAACATAAAATGGAATGACACACAAAGCTAAAAGTCATTACCAAGAGATAATGAACATATATAACTTCATTTGTCTGGAATTTTCCACATCTGGTAAATTTTCAACTTCTACTAAACCTCTACAATTATGAGTAGTCTTGGAACAAAAAATATTACATGGTCCCCACTTAACTCCAATTATTGAAGAGATATTGATTATCTCATACAAATCAAATTTCTTCATATGATTAAGTTGTTAAATTATCCTTTATAACAAACTTATATAATGTCAATAAGTCCTCAATGTCACTAGATGCAACTTACATAATGCAAATTGCTCATCAAATTAACCAAATGCATCTAGTTGTACAATGTACAAACCGATTAGAATAACAAGAATGAGCTAGAAGAGGAATATTTAGACGTAAGTCTTTTGATAGAAGATGATGCACTTCTAAAGAAGATTTATGAACCAAAGGGATCAAAGTGAAGCAATAAATTCAAGTAAGAAAGGAGAAATTACTCAAAAACATAATGGATCAGAAACATGCTTTGATGCCAATGGTTTCATATTTCCTAATGAAGTGGGAAATCCCACTCATGTCTTGAGTTCACACACAAGAAGAACGAATATAAAATCAAGCTAATATTTATTAATCTTAATTATTAATTTTGTATCTTTACAGGAAAGGAAAACAATTTCAAGATACAAAGAAGGGAGATGATGCCCAAATCGAATGAGATAGGGTATAAGCATGATATAAGGCTCCTCACATAGATATGTTACACAATTTTCGTGCAAAGCGAGTGCGCAATTGTAAATTTTACACGCACTTATTCATAGAAATGTAAATATGTTTTCTTTATTTAGTTTTATCATTGGCAAGCCTCCATGTTGGGTATTTATACTCCCTAGAAATTCACATATATTATTTTAAAACTAACCTGCACACAAATTTATTTATTGTGAATGTGATTATAAAAATAATGTATGCACATTTTTCTTTGTATAGAAAACAAAAAGGGACCATGAGGTATAATTGTTTTTCTCATCAAAGTTTCCCATTCATTGGTAGGTTATCAATAAAGATACAATATGTGCACACCCTTGGTAAAGGTTCCCAACGACAAATGATTTGGGTTTCTTCACTCATTTAGCTTTAGAGGTAAGTAATCTGTAATTTTTTCTATTTTTCCTTCTTATGAAGGAAAAAGTTCAAATTTGTAAAGGATTGTTTTTCTTTTTAAGAGTAGATTATAGAACCAAACCAACAAACAAACCCTAAAAGAGAGCCATGAAAAAACATTAACCTGGACCAAATTCCAATCCAAGATCATAACTTATAAAATATTTAAATCAATAAAAAAAATTGATTAAAAGCTTCTAAACACAAGAGGAACATCATAGATTTGAAGTCTTGTTTGAGGTGAGCTTTATAATATTTGAGTTTTAATTGAATTTATTATTTTGTTATTCATAGAACTATTGAAAAATATTGATATTTTGTTGTCTCCTTTCAAAGCTTGAAGAGGCATAATACTCTATGACAAAATAAGATTTGAGATTCCTCCCTATTAGAGAGGAGGACGATATATTTTAAAGATGCACTTGTAAATCCTAAAGGTGGAAATGATGATTGAAAGATTCATTATCTACATTGGCCATGATGTGGCATTTTAGGCATGATATGCCATTTTTTTTTATGGCAGGGCATCAGGTTTTCTTATGCATGTTAGGAACTAGATTCCATTGCATAAAGAAATGTTTGATTGGATAAATGTTAATATAAATATATGACTTTGGACTTGTGTATATGATAATTTATTTATTAGTATTTGCATTCATGATGCGGGTTTCACATGATATTTTATGAATGTTACTTTCTTTCAATGGATATTATTAATGTTAATATAATTAATCATGTTTGATTATTTTTTAGAATAACTATTAGATAATTGACAACATCCATATTTGATGGTGTAATTTTGGGTTTATGTATGGGGAACTTTACGAGTCAGTAATATGATGTATAATTAACTAAATGCATATCTTAGGATGTAACTTGGTTTACTATTTATTTTCGGTTATCTTTGGGTGTCAGTTAGTGGTGTAACTTAGCTAGGTGTTTAAGTGAATTTGTTAAGCCTTTATATTTCTAATTTATTATATGAAAGCCAATTACAATTAATAAAGATCCATTGAAGACTAACTACTAAATTATTTACTAATTGCCCTGGCTTTGCATATTATGTTTATATCATGATAATCATGTCTGTATTAAAATAGGCTTCTCAACAATGTCCATATTTGTAAAAAATATAAATTACTATAATTAACTTGGTTTAACAAATTAAACATTTATTGAAGAACTAAAACACATCTTAGGTTAGACTCTCTTAATATTATTGTAGTTAGGCTCTTTAATTATAGCGAGGTATACCATATTTACCATCCATGCATCCTGAGGAAGTACTTAGAGGATTTCCTTTGATATATTACTCTACGAAAAAAAAATTAACATTCATCATTAGGAAAAAAAAATATTTGAGAGATCATCCTATAAAATGACACCCATAAAACAAAACTAAATCTAATGGGTGTTATAGCTAAAACATGTTATCATAATTTCAACATAATTGATAGTTTATGAACTTGAGTATTCATCATTTTTTATAGCTAGTTGCAACTTACTTACTTAAACCATTTAGGGACATTAAAGTTTTTCAACGGGACTAAATTTAAAACCATGCAACATAACTAAATCATATAAGCTCCCATAGGTGTTTCTTTCAATGGCCGACACTTTCATGCAACCTATAACTGATAAATCCATTGCTTTCCAAGATTGACTTGTACAAATATTGCATTATTCATCACTTTGTGAAACCCTAGTTTTACATATCGTCAAATAAAATTGTATTTTTTAAATAGAATCATGTGAAATTGGTGTTTCTAAATAGAATTCATTATAATAAGTCCAATGCAATAATAAATTTGTTGATCTAAGGTTCATTCACATTTTTATGGCTAGTTGCAACAACTTACTAAGGTCATTCAAGAAGAGTTTGCGAATTTGCTTGGAGGCATAAAATTCAACCTATGCAACATAATTGGATAATGTAAGTTATGATATATGTGTTTGGTCATGGAACATGAAATCATGCTATCCATAGTGGCATGAGCCATTTTCCCAATATTGATCCCATTGTGAAAAAATTATATTATTTATCATTGAATGAAACCATAGTTTTGAGACTCATTTAATAAAATGGTACATCCATGAAATGGAATCAGATTGGAGATATTCCCCTGCAAGAATATAATTTCATAGTACCAATTCAATTGATTCGTTGACTTAAGACATAGTCAAGTTTGTATTCGAAGTTGCAACTTGCCTATTTACACCATTCAGGGAGATTTCGTGAATATTCTCCACGCGAATAAAATCCAAACCATGCTACATACATATGTTCCACAACCTTCAATAGTCTTTTGTTTAAGTACAATGTGTAACACCCCTATGTTTTCTATCCTAATGATTGACTACTTTTCCACATGGATTATTTTTAGACTCCATGGTTAGGAAAGGCATGGTAGACTTGTCAAATGATGCAACGAGTAAAAATTATTGTGATGTAATTAATTAATTAATTAATATCAGTAAATAATAATGTTGTAAATTAATCATGAAATAAGTACTAGGGTTACAAGATTCTTACCAAGTTATAAACAATTGTGAGTGGTTAAATTCAAGATAAATTCTCCTTAAATATCTCCTAAAAATCCAGAGCAAGAAATATTAGAAAACAAATTGGATTTCATATTAAGGAGAGAAAGATTGTATTAAATCACTTGGTTGGAGAAAGATACTAAATTTGAATGAAATGAATCATTGAAAGAAAAAAAACATAGCTTTAAGTAAAAAGGAAAAAAATAAATTAAAAAAATCCTAGCCAAGTGGCTGGGCAGAACCAAAAGTGAGGCAGTGCTAAAATATTCTAGGAAGGAAAAATTATATAAGAAAACCATGTAAGAATAAATGAGGTAGTTGATTCTGTTCACAATTATATCTTAGCTTGATGGGAAGTGGTGGAGTTGGTTCATGGTCGTGAGGAACGTTCACAATTCCTGAGTGATTTTCCAAGCATGAATTCGAGTTAGGAGTATGGTTACACTCTTTTAATTTTTATGCACTTTAAATGGTAATATTGTTATTATATTAATTTTTTGATGATGAAGGAATATTACTCTGTAGCATTAGTTATATTAGAAATTCAAGCCTTATGCAAGAAACATATTTTGTTCTGTATATGTTGCATATTTCTGTGTGTAGTAGTTATAAATTATATTTTGCTATGTAAGCATCTAGATAGGCCTAAAATACTATGGATTCATGAGGAATAATTAGATCAATAAAATGCACAGACATAAATATATGGATTCATAAGGAATAATTAGATAAATAAAATGCACAGACATAAATATATGTTTGCTATAGGTATAGCATAAAAGTAAATTAATAAAAAAATATATATATTTTGTTCTTTAAGGTGAGGAGGAGTAGCAACCGATTTATATAGGAAACTAAATTTATTAAACGATATAGTTATAACCAGTTCATTTAGTTTCCTTAAAGTAGAAATAGTCTTGTTCACTCACCGAGAGGGGAAAAATCTAATATAGAGACCCTCACACCTCGAAAATGTGAGAGTACTTATGAATATATGATGAAAGCAGAACAACCACTCTGCAAGGGGTTGAGTGATTTTAATTATAACCTTAGAAGCTTCATTACTTATTATTATTATTTGGATCCTCTACGCTCTTTATTTTTAGAAGGGGGAAACATACCCAAATTCCATTGTACCTGAAGAGAAGTGTACAAGCCTTGAAAGGGAATGTGCCATTATTTAGTAAGATTTTGAAAGGAACTAACATGTTTTGGTGTTATTATTAATGGAAAAGTGAATACCAAATTGTTATTATTCTGCATGCATGTGTTGTTGGGAAAAGTATCCAATTCGGAATGCCCCTATCCCACTCTAAGGTGTGATAGTGCCTTAGCAACAAACAAGGAAAACTATCTGAGTATTCTTCTTTATGTGATGTAAATAGAGAAAGAAGGATGTAACTAACCGGTGTCTTCCGCTAGTTTTTCGATCCAATCACTCTCTCTTTTGTTCGCTTCCCGCTGCCTGCTCTTTCACTGGTCCAGCTTCACCCAGTTCCTGCAATATCACAAGAGAGGAAAACTACACAAAAGACATAGATTCACATTCATAACTAGTTTAGGATCAGATATAAGCTAAATATGCAAATATAACAAAACATCATTGATATACAAGCATATAGGAGAAACTCAAATAGCTTTATTGATATGATAATAAAGTTCAAGAGGAGATACAACGAAGTGAGTCCCGATCCAGCATCTACCTCCTGGCAAAGGAATCCCTTCCTCTCCTCCATCAAAGCATAAATCACCCAATGTACTAATCTCAATCTCAAACCAACAGCAATTCTCTACAAAGTACACAATTCCAGCCTCCTGAACCTCTGGGTGAGAGATCCATATATAGATGTAAGCAGAGAGGTTGAGTCAGCTTATGTTTTGACTTGTGGCTTCTCTCTGTCAGTTCTTGCTTCCACTTGGAGGTTGAGAACCTCTTACTCATCACTTGGTCGAATTCATTGAGGCAAGTGTCATTGAGGAAGATTCTGGAAGCTTCCAGGGTCTTTCCACCTCGTTGAATGAGCTTTCCATTTGTCATTTCCCGCTCAGCGCACCCTGGTAGCGCTTCCACCTGCGTTACAGTACACCTAGCCAGTGTGGCCTCTGCATTTCAACGCAAACAGCTAGTGGAGCCACTGAATTGATCCTGATTTGACCATTTCTGAGTGATTTTGGTGGAGAACTTCTGGGAGAAGCTGTCTTTTGTTGACCTTGTTCCTTTAGGGGTAGGAACAACTCTTTTAGGGACTTTGGATCCCTTGGATTATGGACATTTCATGCTCAATGCTGTAAGGCACAAAAAAGTCTATAACAGTTGCCCCCTAAAGTATGAGGCCGTTTATTGGGTGAAATGCTTTATTAGGAGGATCTGAAGTTCTTCCAATGCTGGGAGGAGACCTGTAATAAGATACAATACAATACATTATTTTTCATACTGCTTTCATGATCTAGCTGAGGCGGGATTGAGGCAAAGAAAAGGGGTTTCAGATAGGTACACTGACTGATAACACGCTGCAAAAAACAGAGAGAAAACTGAGCCAAAAGAAACAGAGAACCACAACTGCACAAGGCAAAGACTGATCAGCGCACCCTCAGCACAAAGAAACTAAATTTCAGCGCAGGTAGCCTTCACGGGACCTGCGTTGAAATGCAGAACCTTTTCACAGAGTCTGCGCTGAAGCAGAAACGAGAGTTGTTTCTGGGTTCTGGGTCACGGTTTGCAGTTTCATCTACAGTTTTTGGCCGGATAAAAGCTATCAATTAGGTACAATTAGAAGGATGATTTATAGGAGGACTAAGATCTATCACAAAGGGTTGTTAGAGCACTTGTAGATCCGTTGTTCAGATCATAAACAGGCCCAATGAGTGGACTAGAGTAGCTGATCTCTACTTTGCATTTGTAAATGGCAAATGCAGTTCGATTCGGCACTCTTGAGTTTATGAAATGAATAGCAATAGAAACACAAATAAACTAACAAGATACTTTCCCCAGTGGAGTCGCCAATTTGTTGTTGGGAAAAGTATCCAATTCGGAATGCCCATATCCCACTCTAAGGTGTGATAGTGCCTTAGCAACAAACAAGGAAAACTATCTGAGTATTCTTCTTTATGAGATGTAAATAGAGAAAGAAGGATGTAACTAACCAGTGTCTTCCGCTAGTTTGTCGATCCAATCACTCTCTCTTTTGTTCTCTTCCCGCTGCCTGCTCTTTCACTGGTCCAGCTTCACCCAGTTCCTGCAATATCACAAGAGAGGAAAACTACACAAAAGACATAGATTCACATTCATAACTAGTTTAGGATCAGATATAAGCTAAATATGCAAATATAACAAAACATCAATGATATACAAGCATATAGGAGAAACTCAAATAGCTTTATTGATATGATAATAAAGTTCAAGAGGAGATACAACCAAGTGAGTCCCGATCCAGCATCTACCTCCCGGCAAAGGAATCCCTTCCTCTCCTCCAACAAAGCATAATTCACCCAATGTAGTAATCTCAATCTCAAACCAACAACAATTCTCTGCAAAGTACAAAATTCCAGCCTCCTGAACCTCTGGGTGAGAGATCCATATATAGATGTAAGCAGAGAGGATGAGTCAAGTTATGTTTTGACTTGTGGCTTCTCTCTATCAGTTCTTGCTTCCACTTGGAGGTTGAGAACCTCTTACTCATCACTTGGTCGAATTCATTGAGGCAAGTGTCATTAAGGAAGATTCTGGAAGCTTCCAGGGTCTTTCCACCTCGTTGAATGAGCTTGCCATTTGTCATTTCCCACTCAGTGCACCCTGGTAGTGCTTCCACCTGCGTTGTAGTGCACCTAGCCAGTGTAGCCTCTACATTTCAACGCAGGTAGCTAGTGGAGCCACTGAATTGATCCTGATTTGACCATTTCTGACTGATTTTGGTGGAGAACTTCTGGGAGAAGCTGTCTTTTCTTGACCTTGTTCCTTTAGGGGTAGGAACAACTCTTTTAGGGACTTTGGATCCCTTGGATTATGGACATTTCATGCTCAATGCTGTAAGGCACAAAAATGTCTATAACAGCATGGTATCCTAACGAGGTAGTCTAAGATTCGTAGAGTGTGACTGTATATTTATGTTGCCTTATAAGTTACAACACAATTTGGGAAAAAGAAACGTTATAATGCACCCAATACAAATTAGCATAATCTTAAATGCTTATGATAGTTTGAACCTACAAGTAGTGTACAAGAGTGTAACAATTATCAAACCCTTACTAGATTTGTTGTATTTGGTGTAGCATAAGACATGGAGTCAGTAAATGTCGTATTTAAATGACAGCGAACCAAAAGAATAATTAATAGTCATGTGTATCACACAACAAAAGTAAGGTAGGAAAACAATTAAACAATTATTTCCTTGTATACATGTTGTGACCATTTTCAATTTTGGAACAAAACCATTTAAAAATGTTATTATTTTTATGGATAATTGCACAAACTAGGTGCCAAATTATACATAACCAAATATAGAATTTGTATCCCATAAACATAATTAAAAATAGGAAAAAATATGCTTACACACTATTATGAGTTTAAACAAAAAGACTACTTTTCAAACAAAAGTGAAATCCATTCACTAGCTAAATTATAACTTTGTTTCTTGTTAAAAACAAGAAAATTATAGACATTTATATGCAAGGGAACCCAAAGCATGGCACATACACTGAAATGGGAATTAGATTTAATTAAGAAAACATTAATATCTTGGAGTCATTGCGATGAAATAATCCACCTCAGAAGGATCTCACATTTCAATATTTACAAACCTTTGAGGGCTTCCAATTTAAAATATATCGAATTCAAGACATAGAAAAAAAATATGAGATTTCAGGCTCCTTAACACAAAATTCATACAAATTTTAGCAAAAAATGACCCTCACATTTCATATACGTAATAGGACAGAGACCACATTACTAAATTCTATTCCAATAGCATGACAAATTCCATTAATAAACTTCCCTCGTAATGAGGAACTGGTAGAAAAAAAATTGTACTGAAAACTATGAAGATAAATACAATCCAAATCTTACTACATCATGAAATTAACATTAAGAAGCCAGGCAAAAGATGTGATGGAAACCGGCCTATAGCATAGAGAGAAAAAATTAGAGGTTAGTAGCAGGGCCTATTTCATTCGAGCATATGCTAACAATAAATTCAAACATACATGCAATAATATTCATAGTAGTTGGTGAGAGTGAGCATACTTTAGGATAGTTCAATTGAATATGGTTTATAAATAACTACATCAAAATGAAAGTATACATGTAGTGGAGGTGATTTCAAACACCCTCCTCATCTGCATTTGAGTATGACCATTGTTAGTGCAGTGAGAGCATACATAGACATATACACACCATAACCAGACATCGTAAACTAGAAAAAAATAAGTCAAGAAGGAACTAGAAACCATGAAAGCTAGAGACTTAACCTTAGATTAAAAGAGGTGTGGGTCAAACGTTTTTGAGCCCATGACAACCAGTTTGCAAACAAAAGAAATGAAACCCAAGAAAAAAAAAGATTACGAGTCCCTGCGAGCACAAAGACTAGTTCACGAGAACCTTACAAAACCTTGCATGGTAAGAAATGGCACTTTAATTAAGTAAAAATATTTGTACATGGATGGTTAATCACCACAGTGGAGAAATTACTAAGCTAGTTAAATTTCGAGCAACGAAGCCAATACTAAAGGAGGAAAATAATGGTTAGTTGTAGAAACTAGCATAGAAGATCCTCTATGGAAATTGTAGTGATACCCATAACCCAAAATATAACTCTCCCTATCATTATATGCTTCAGATAGATCTTGGGAATGAAATATGAAGAAATTAGTCAATATCCAGACAAAAAAAAATCTTGATCAACTACTTATGTGAAGGAAAAGAAGAATTTTATGTAATCGTTACCACTATCCTTATGGAATTCATCACAAAATAGGGGAAAGGATATAACTACCACGAAACCCTAATGAAAGGCCATAGGTTCCAAGACACAAGCCCCTGCTCATGAAAATGCTCTACAAATTTGACACAATCAACCACGAGAAAAAAACCAGAGGGAATGGAGACCAACTCCATATCAAAAGTTAGAGTTTGGGTGAATGAATCATCACCCTTATATTTTTCAACTTAATCTCCACTATTTAAATGGGAAAAGTACTCGCATGCACCTACTAATCACATGGGTCATGGGTATGTGGTCACTCCCATCTAACCTCACACCTTTCTATGGCCACATACCAATCATTCCTTCTTAATCCTGCATGATTCTCTTTAGTGGAAGGAACCATTTAATGTAAGGTTAACCATCAAAAATTTGTAATAATAGTTGAGTGAGGCTGCTATCCAAAGCCTTCATTGGATATGTGTTAATGTATGGAAATCATATATCTTCACATATGCAACTTAAGAGGAGTAATACCAACCTTGAATTGGGGTGATTATATCAATTTAGGAGGAATCCTAATAATTTGGGGTGGGGGTCATTAAATGAGACAACAAACTTTAGGTATGTAAATGATAGAGTGGGGAAACATAACAATAATAATAAAACCTAGTTCTTTATATCAACGAGTTTAGACCGTCACATTCCTTATAAGGAAATATACTATAAGAAAAAAAAATATGATTGGAAATGGAGTACATGACATATGGTATCAGAGCATGAGTTTCAAAAACTAGGCCTACAAAGAATCACCACACTTAAATACATATGAATATAATTACATATAAAGTTTAAAATGTGTGATCTAATGATGGGTTCTGTTGACTTTAATGTACCCAAGTGAAGAAAATTTACAGTACAAGATGAAAGATGATTCCAATCCACCTACGATAAAGGGAGAATGAAACTATGTGGATTTAGGTGGAGGACATACCCCACAAACAACTCAATTTATGGATATTGTGAGAATTTTACAACAAGAGTTGATTCACCTCAGAATGAGTCATGAATGATTGTTGAAGGCTAGTGAAGAGAAAGAAAGGATGATAAAATATTTAATTAATAAATCTATTCACATACCAACAAAGACAAGGGAGGTGGAGAAACAATAGAATCGCTGAAAAGAAAAAATGTTGACCAAAATAGAAAAGTCTAAAAGTGGGTATGAATCAGATAAAACCTATGTGAAGACACTTAAAAGAAAGAAGAAAGAGGAGTTACAGTGGGAGTTTAGAAAAATAAAACCCTCTACATTTGATGTTGAAAAAGAGGACGATACAGAAGCATGGATTCTCAATATGACAAAGTAATTCCAAATTTATGAATATGCGAGTAATTTCAAGGCTATATTGGCCATTTATTAGCTACATGGGAAAGATAACCTCTGGTGAGAGGAGGTCAAAATAATTCACTCACTCAAAGAAAAGACATTTTCTTTAGAAGAGTTTCAGAAATAATTCAAGTCTAGATATTTAAATGAGTGATATTATGATGATTGAGCAAAGAAATTCTATGAGTTAAGACTAGGACAATTAACTATGGATGAGTTCATGTCTAAATTAACCAATTTGTTGTGTTGTGTTCCCTACATCAAGGAAGAGAAAGTGAAAGTGCAAAAGTTTTTAAATTTCTTACTGATTTCTTATTAAGAAAGCATTGAGTTTGACAATCCTAAAACAATGGATGAAGTAGTGAGAAAAACACTAATTTGTTATCTGTTAGGTAAGCTTGACTCAGGATAGAGTCAAAGTTGACTAGATAAAAAAGTGATGGTTTTGAGGCACATGGTATTGTGCACCCATAGTATTCTGCACGTGGTATTATATGTAATTGAGCTTATAAAAGGCTGGAAGGACTTCATTGTAATGTAGACCTGGAGGTGAATGGTGAAGGCTGACTTGGTCAGATTGGCCAGGGTTTTGACCAATATTAATGACATATCATCTGGTTCATTTTTCCCTAGATTTGAGGTTTTCTCGGACAAAACATGTGTATTTATGTGATTATGGTTGTTGCTGGTTATTTTTGTATTTATTCCTTTCGGTAATTATTTATGTTATACTCAATTTCTTAACAACTGGTATCATAGCCGACGGTCTTTTTTTTGGCTGACAAACTTGCAGGAGAGAAGGATTCTTGCTTCGAGTGGGAGCAATGGTGGAAGATGGTAAGTTTAGCGTTGAGAAATTTAACGACCAAAACTTCTCGTTGTGGAAGATGCAAATGGAAGATTATCTGTATCAGAAAGATGTGTACCTACCATTGGGTGGAAAAACAAAGATACCAATGGGTATGACAAATGAAAAATGGAACCTTCTCGATAGAAAGGCACTCGAAACAGTACGGTTGTGCTTTGCAGCATTGGTCGCCTTCAACATTTCGAAGGAAACAACGACGAAGGGTTTGATTAAGGCGTTGGCAAAACTATATGAAAAACCCTCAGGCTCAAATAAGGCATTTCTTATGAATTGTTTATTTAATATGAAGATGTCACAAGGTGGATCTGTTGCAGACCATTGATTCTTGTGCTCATTGCCAAAAAGTTGGAATGGTTTAGCAATGGCCATTAGTAACTCTGTTTTTGGATATCGTACTTTAAAGTTTGATGATGTTGCCGATGCTATCCTTAGCAAGGAAATGCGATGGAAAAGCTCCAATGAGACATTGGATAATTCTTTGAGTGCAGAGTCTAGGGGAAGAAAAATGGAAAGAGGAAAGAGCTCAGGATATCGCTGTAAGTCAAGGAAAGTTAGATCCAAGTCTAGATCGGGGATAGTCTGCTGGAAATGCGGAAAGAAAGGACACCTAAAGAAAGACTATAGATCTCGGAAGGGAAAAGAAGGAGATGCACAGAAAGAAAACAATCATGAAGAAAATGTGATAGGTGAGGTGTTACAAGATGCTTTGATTCTTTCTTTCGAAAATATTATTGATTCTTAGGTGGTAGATTCAAGGGCCTCATTCCATGCCACATCTAATAATAAATACTTTCATGATTATGTTCAAGGAGATTTTGGACAAGTTCGTTTGGGTGATGATAAACCCTATAAAATTGTTGGAATGGGTAAGGTTATTGTAAAACAGTAGAATGGAAACCAATGGCTACTAAAGGAGGTAAGGCATGTTCCATATCTGAAGAAAAATCTGATTTCAATAGGGCAGTTAGGCGGTGAAGGTTGTGTGACAACTTTCAAAGATAAATCTTGGAAGGTCACCAAAGGAGCCTTGGTAATAGCAAAAGGCGAAAAGTTTGGTAAATTGTATTTATGCAATGGCATTTCTAACTCTGTTAATGCTTTAACTTCCAAAGCAGCAAATGCAGCATTATGGCATTATGGGCTCGGACACATGAGTGAGAAGGGGATGAAGATCCTTCACTCAAGGAATTTTTTGTCAGGTTTGAAGAATGTTGATTTGGACTTCTGTGAGAATTGCATTTATGGAAAACAAAAGAGAGTCAGATTTCTCAAAGTTGGGAAAGAAGAGAAGAGCGAAAAATTAGAGCTTGTGCATACAAATGTATGGGGACCTGCTCATGTATCATCTCTCGGTGGCTATCGTTATTATGTTACTTTATTGATGATGCAACTAGAAAAACTTGGATTTATTGTATTAAGAATAAATCTAATGTATTTGATACTTTCAAGAAATGGAAAGCTTTGGCTGAGATTGAGACAGGAAAGAAATTGAAGTGTCTGACATAAGATAATGAAGGTGAATATTACAGCAACAAGTTTGATAATTATTGTTCAGAGCATGGAATTCGCAGAGCGAAGATAGTTCCAAGAACACCACAAGAAAATGGTGTGTCATAAAGGATGAACAAAACAATCATGGAGCATGCAAGGTGCATGAGATTGCATGTAGGATTGCCTTTAGAATTTTGGGCAGATGTTGTAGATACTCATGTTTATCTAATAAACAAAGGGCCTTAAAGTTCCTTGGATGGTGGTGTTGCAGAGGAAGCATGCACAAGTAAAAAGGTAAGCTACTCTTTTTTAAAGCCTTTTGGTTGTAAGGCCTTTGTCCATATTAATAAAGAAAATAGAACAAAGCTTGAGGAAAAATCAAAGAAATGTACCCTTATTGTATATGGTGTTAATGATTTTGGTTATCGCTTATATGATTATGAAAATCAAAAAATCATTAGGAGAAGAGATGTAATATTCAATGAAAAGGTCTTGTATAAGAATCAGTTGCAGGCAAAGAAACAGGTAAGAGAAAACAAGGAATACACAGTTCTTGATGAGATCACTGAAAAAGTAAAGGTGCCTAAAAATAATAATTATCGGCAACCACAACAACAACAACCACCACAACAACAATAGGCACCCAAACACCTGAAAGTGGTGTTAGAAGATCTACCAGGATAAGTAGACTCTGTGAACGATACTCTCTTTCATTATATTATTTATTGTTGACTGATTCTGGTGAACCTGAATGTTATGAAGAAGCAATGCAAGTTGAAAGCAGGAAGAAGTGGGAGCTAGCCATGGAAGAGGAGATGAACTCTTTAATGCATAACTAGACTTGGGACTTAGTCAGGTTGCCTGCAAGTAAAACTACATTGTAGAATAAATGGATTTAGAGGCTGAAGGAAGAAGATGGAGAAAAATAGAGGTATAAAGCTAGACTTGTGGTGAAGGGGTTTTCACAGAAGAAAGGTATTGATTTTGGTGAAATATTTTCTCCTATTGTTAAAATGACTTCAATCATAACTATTCTAAGTCTAGTAGTAGTTGAAGATTTGCGTGTTGAGTAGTTAGAGGTAAAGACAACCTTTCTCCATGGGGATTCGGAGGAAGAGATATATATGCAACAGCCACAAGGATATGAGGTAAAAGGGAAGGAGAAACTAGTGTGTAGGTTGAAGAAGAGCTTGTATGGCTTAAAACAGGCTCCAAGGCAGTGGTATCTAAAATTTGACAAGTTTATGTCTGAACAAGGTTATACTAGATGTCACTCTAATCGTTGTGCTTATCTTAAAAAGCAAAATGATGGCAGGAATATTGTATTGTTATTGTGTGTAGATGACACGCTTGTTGCAGGGTCTAACATGCAAGAAAAAAATGTGCTCAAAATAAAATTGGAAAATTCATTTGCAATGAAGGATTTGGGAGCCGCAAAACAAATCCCTGGTATGAGAATAACTAGAGATAGGTAAAATCGCAAACTAACATTGTTTCAGAATGAGAGCATACAAAAGGTGTTGAAAAGATTTAATATGCACAATGCAAAACCAATTAGAACACCTTTTGCTAGCCATTTTAAACTTAGTAAGGAAATGTGCCCGAAGACCCAAGAAGACATGTATTATATGTCTAAAGTTCCATATGCATCAACAGTTGGAAGCTTAATGTATGCAATGGTCTGCACAAGGCCTGATATTGCACATGTAGTGGGAGTTGTAATTAGGTACATGAACAATCCAGGAAAGGAACATTGGATGGCAGAGAAATGGATTCTCATATATTTGAAAGGTACCACAAATCAAGCATTATGCTTTGGTGGTTCAAACATTTCTCTACAGGGATATGTTGATGCAAATATGGCAGGTGATAGAGATAATAAGAGGAGCACTACAGGATATGTATTTATTGTAGGTGGAATAGCTGTCAGTTGGGTTTCAAATATCCAAAGTGTTGTTGCACTTTCAACAACAGAAGCATAGTATGTTGCTGCTACAGAGGCTAGTAAATAAATGATTTGGTTACAAAGGTTTATGGGTGAATTGGGTAAGGAACACAATATGGGCACATTATATAGTGATAGCCAAAGTGCCATTTATCTTCCAAATAACTCAACATTTCATTCTAGGACTAAACACATACAGCTCAAGTACCATTTCATATGATCAGTGTCAAAAGATGGACAGTTGAAGCTGGAAAAGATACACACTAGCCAAAATCCTGCAGATATGCTAACAAAAGTTGTAACCAGGGAAAAACTGAGAATATCCTCAGTTTCAATTGGTCTTCAAGTATGATGAAGAAGATGAGAAATAGCTAGATCCAAAGAGGAGCCATTTTCCAGCAAATGAAGAAGTGGTGGAGTTGCTATAATCAGTCTCCAAGTGGGAGATTGTTGGGTGTGGAGCCTGATTATCTTTTGTATTCAAAGGTATCGCCACATTGGACCACATTCTAAATGTGGCGGCAACGCCGCTTGAAAAATATTCGTTGTAGGGGGGGTCTAAGGGAGGGCGGCTGTGACCTTTGGGGAGCCCCCCCCCTGGCAGGGAGTTTCGGGGGCAGTGCCCCTGAAGTAAAGAATAGATGTAAAATTTCCTTGTAAAGGTATAGTAATTTCTAGTCAATCTAGTCGTTCATTAGGCGGATATTTGACAGTAAGTTATGTTTAATTTAGGGTTTTTTACCCTAGAAGGCAACCCCTCACTATATATGAGGGAAATGTATTGCATCTATGTAGATCTATATTCTGAGTGAGAAAGAGAGAGGAGATTGAGAGCGAAGACGGTGTTACAGCGGATCTATTGTAGGTTGTGTCTCTTCAATTTGCTAGATAATATAAAGGAAGGATTGGTTGTTTCTCCGTGGACGTAGGCCAAATTGGGTGAACCACGTAAGTCTGTGTCTCTCTTGTTTTATGCATTTTCGTGTTTATATTTCTGCAATATTTTATGTCTTCCATTGCTCCGTAATATATAATTTTCTAACAACTGATGGTGAAAAAAAGGACGATACAAAAGCATGGATTCTCAATATGACAAAGTAATTCCAAATTTATGAATATGCGAGTAGTTTCAAGGCTAGATTGCCATTTATTGGCTACAGGGGAAAGATAACCTCTGGTGAGAGGAGGTCAAAATAATTCACTCACTCAAAGAAAAGACACTTTCTTCAGAAGCATTTCAGAAATAATTCAACTCTAGATATTTAAATGAGTGATATTATGATGATCGAGCAAAGAAATTACATGAGTTAAGACTAGGACAATTAACTATGATGATTTCATGCCTAAATTAACCAATTTATTGTGTTGTGTTCCCTACATCAAGGAAGAGAAAGTGAAAGTGCAAAAGTTTTAAAATTTCTTACTGATTTCTTATTAAGAAGGCATTGAGTTTGACAATCCTAAAAAGATGGATGAAATAGTGAGAAAAACACTAATTTGTTATCAGTAGTTTAAAAACAGAGGAGAAGGCTCAAAATATTGGCAAAGCAAGGACAAAAATAAATGCATAGTGGGGAAAAGAAGACAAAAACCTCCATATCTTAAAAATTGTCGAAGGGATCAGTAGGAGAAGAAATTCAACAAACGAAATTCAACCCACCCTACATAATGTTAAATTGGGTCCAAACCCATGGATTTTAATAACAAAGATATAGGTGGGGTTAAGGAAAGAGAACCTTTGAAAATTTTAGGTTATGGGGAACCTCACTTGCTAATAGATTATCCACATAACCTTAGGTATATTCAAAACATACAACTAATACATGAAGAAAAAACAATAAATGGTATAACGAGGTGTTGGAAATAATACTGAGAGGGGCGGTGAATCAGTATTAGAAAATCACTAACTTTTTCATGTCCATAATCAGATTCATATACGCTACTTCAGTTAAGGGAACCCGCGTGTACACGCAACTTTGTTTAATGAAACTAGCGTATATCGAGTAAACTTATGATTCATTTAATCCATAATATGTTGATCTTTAATTAGTGCATCAGAACTTCATTAACCATATAAATAGTAAATAGGTGGAGTAAAACAGAATAGATCATCACACATAAGAAACACACATGAACACCATGATATAAGGTGGAAACCCAATGTGGGACAAAAACCACCTGTTTCCATCTTCCTTTAATATAAGAAAAACTTGTTTACAATCTTGTACTGCCACAGACTCATACCAATATGCAGGCAGCCACTTGCAGAAGGCTACAACCTTCTCTCGTTCTCCAGCTTCTACTGGAAGGGAGCTACAACCCCCTAGCTCTTGTACTAGCCGATTTGCTTACTAGTACGTAGGCGACAACGTGCTGAAGGTTCTAACCTTGACTCATTTTCTAGCTACTATTGGAAGGGAGCTCCGACCCCCTGGCTCTTGTATTGGCTAATATGTTTACCAATACGTACGCACCAAGCTACAGAAGGCTACGACCTTCTCTCTTCGTCGAGGGACCACGTTTCATAAATTTTTAGACTGGATACACCTGGATCACAACACCATAATCTGAAGGCCACATTTCATCCAATTTTCATACTGGACCCATCAAAAACATTGAAGAAAAAAATCAATCACCACTTCAATATAACCATCAACTACACCTGCATCATCAATCTCTGTATCACCCAACACTGAATCACGAAAACCCTGTCAACAAAACATAGTCACTAGAACACAAAACTCTGCAAAAACAACCAGATCCAACTGCAACTTCAAATATCATACTTCATATTGTATACACTACTTTGATGAGCTGAACCAACATGTATACACACTTTTAACAAAGTGACCCCACATACAGATCTGCAAATATTTACTCATAACTTTGCAGCTATTCCATACATTAGTCATACCCAAATCATAACATGTATACAATAAAACATGAGTCAATAATTCAGATCTAGTCTATCCATGATCAAACCACATAATGATGATACATTGCAAGCCTTATGATCCCGATCCATTATTCATCATCATCCGCATAGGTGCATCCTTGGTTCAGATCAAGAAAAGCATCACAAACCCATAATCAGCATACTAGATCTCACACTTCATCAGATATTCATCACTTGCACACTTGCTCTTTGGCCTAGTGATCTTCATCTCCTTATATAGGTTTAGGCCTCTCTCAATACCATGGTCCAAAACCACGTAGGACCGATACCTTGGACCCAATACCTGGGGTCAATACCTTGGACCAAACACCATGGATCAATACCAAAATACCATGGACCAAATACCACGAACTAAAACTTAGTTTTCCAACATGTACGCACATTTCCTTCTATGAAAGTGCATGTGTACATTATACGTGCATTTGTATAAAGTGAACCTGTGTGTGTACACGACTTGGTCAATAGTGAACCTACGTATACATTTTCGTATACGCGACTTTGTATATAGTGAACTTGTGTGTATACATGGCTTGGTCAATGGTGAATCTTTGTATACCTTTCTTTTTTCATTCTTGCTGTTTACCTGCTATACTATGATCTTTCATTTGAGAGAGTTGCCATCAAGGACAACACTTGTGTCATACCTGTATCATAATGCCAACAATCTCCCCCTTTGGACTTGATGGCAACAACCACACCAAGTCACTCTCCCCCTTTAACATCAAGGGAAAAAGTTGGACCAAGATATTCTCTCCCTTGATATACATTCTGTTGTCCATACTCCCCTTGAGTACATGCTGAAATCTCTGATCGAGCTCTCCCTTTGTACATGCCAAGATGTACCAATCCATCCATGCTCCCCCTGAGCACATGCAGAGTCTGCAAAAATATTTTTCAAAAGAATAACATGACTCTACAACTCAACTAAGTGAGTATGACCTTCCTATGACTCATACATACATCAATCTTCCAACCAAGGGGGATACACCATTTTGACTCATCCACCCAACCAAGTGGGGATATACCAAATGTTTATACATGACTGAAATAGACATTATTACATCATCCTTCCCATGCAAATTGGGGTTACAAATTAGGTCTTTTCATGACCTTTACATCAAATGATATACATGACTTTTATAACAATGACTAGCAATCTAAATAGGACCATGATAGTCATCAGCAACTATCATACATCATATATGATCTGCACCATAAGCATCCATTACCAACATCCAGACCTGTAACCTGCAATACCATTGTCTTGGCCAACCAACAATCATTTAGCCACATAAGCATCATCACCAAAGATTTCTAACCATAATGCCAACAATGCCTTTATTCAAAGAATATGCTCCCCCTGAACCTATTCCATCTATTCACTGTCAAATATGATCATGCATATATCAAGAAGAAGTATGAAGGCATCATCATCATCAAGTTAGGATCAAAAGCTCTTCTAAACAACATCTTATAGTACAAACACATTTCCACACATCATCAGCAGATTGTAACCATTATCAAATAGAGAACATAATTGACTGAACCATATTAGACACTTTTTCTTGAGTCTGTCCCACTACTTTTCCTCAAACCAACATACATGCGACTGTGCAGCTTCGAACTCATGTATACATGCAACTTGTTTTTATGAAACTTGTGTATAATATTTAGAACTGAGGTTCCACACCTTCAGCTCCCTCTGAGTTTGTCATGTCTATATACTCTACTATGCCACATCTTTCTGATTGTACTTCCTTTTTGTTCCATATCTTTGACTGTGATGATGTTTTCTCCTTTTGGTATGGTGCCCAAAATCTTCTCTTGCATTCCTTTGCTATATGTCCAAGCTTTTTACATGCATAACATCGTATATGTTTCATATTTCTTCTATAGCAGTCAATGGCTTTGTGACCAATCATATTGCAAGCAAAACGATATCTCTTAAAGTACCTGGAATGTGGTGATCTTTCTGTGTGATGGTCTTGAACCATTATACTTCTGCATCTTGCTGCAACATGCCCAAAGTTATGACATATAAAACATGCAACATTACTCATCGGAAGAAATAACCATCTATCATTTCCATAGTTAGGAGTAAAGGATTTTCTTTGAAGACTTTCTTTCTTTGGTTGTTGATGGGGTTGACCTCTCATCTCCTCATTGAGCATTCAGTTCCTTGCCTCACCTTGTGAGCTAGATTCACCTTCAACATATCCATAAAAACCAAGACCAATTTTGATAGCAGGTGACCTTTGACTACTAAGAATATCATCCAAAATCTTAGTACTGTCTTGAGATTGTAATATTTTATCTTTTTCTTCTAATTTACCTTTCAAGATATTTAGCTCAATGTGATGTTGTTCTTCCTTTTCCAGATATTGCTTCTTTAATATTTCTTCAGACTTTCTTCCTTCTTCGACTTGTTGCCTTAGTTTGAGAATACCATTTTCTTGTTCTTAATTATGCTCCTACAACATTTGACGTACTCTAAAGACACACTCCAGCTGAGCTTTTAAGTTGATAACTTCCTCTTTGAGGTCAGTCATCGTTTTGTTAAATAGATATTGTTGATATATTATTTTATCTCATGATTCATTTGCTTGTTCATCTTCAATATGAGGTGATTCAGGGACAAAAACCACCTGCTGTCGTATTCCTTTAATATATGAAAAACCTGTTTACAATCTTGTACTAGTGTAGACTCATAACAGTATGCAAACACCCACCTACAGAAGGCTACAACCTTCTCTCACTCTCCATCTTCCACTGGAAGGGAGCTACAACCCTCTAACTCTTGTACTATCCAATCTATTTACTAGTACGTAGGCACCCACCTGCTGAAGGCTCCAACCTTCACTCATTTTCCTGCTGCTATAGGAAGGGAGCTCCAACATCCTAGCTCTTGTATTGGCTGATATGTTGACCAATACATAGGCGCTAGCCTACAGAAGTCTACGACCTTCTCTCTTCCTCCAGGGACCACGTTTCATAAATTTTCAGACTGGATACACGTGGATCACAACACCATAACCTAAAGGCCACATTTCATCCAATTTTCATACTAGACCAATCAACAACATTGAAGCACAAAATCAATCACCACTGCAATACAACCATCAACTACACCTGTATCATCAATCTCTAAATCACCCAACACTAAATTACTGAAACCCTATCAACAAAACACAACCACCAGAACATAGAGTAGAACACAGAAGTCTGCAACAAAAACCAGATCCAACTGCGACTTCAAATATCATACTTTATACTATATATGCTACTCTGATGAGCCGAACTAGCATGTGCTTTTAACAAAGTGAACCCGTGTAGAGATCTACAAATATTTTCTCATAACTTTGCAGCTATTCCATACATCAGTCATACCCAGATCATAACATTTATACAATAAAACATGTGTCAATAATTCAGATATAGTCTATCCATGATCAAACCACATAATGATAATAAATTCCAAGCCTTATGATCCCTATCCATCATTCATCATCATCCGCATAGGTGCATCCTTGGTTTAGATCAAGCAAAGCATCACAAACACATAACCAACATACTAGATCTTACATTTCATCAGATATTCATCACTTGCACACTTGCTCTTTGGCCCAAAGATCTTCTTCTCCTTATATAGGTTTAGGTCTCTCTCAATACCATGGTCCAAAACCACGTAGGACCAATACCTTGGACCAAATACCTGGGGTCAATAGCTTGGACCAAATACCATGGATCAATACCAAAATACCATGGACCAAATACCATGAAGTAAAACTTAGTTTTCCAACATGTATACATCTTTCCTTCTGTGAAAGTGCATTTGTACGTTATACATGCCTTTGTATAAATTCAACCTACGTGTATATGTGACTTGGTCAATAGTGAACTTGCATATGCGTTTTCATATACGCGACTTTGTATAGAGTGAACCTGTGTGTATACACGTCTTGGTCAATGGTGAACCTACATATACCTTTCTTTCGTCATTATTTCTATTTACCTACTATACTATGATCTTTCATCTGAGAGAGTTTCCATCAAGGACAACACTTGTGTCATACCTGTATCCTAAGGCCAACAAAAGGAACATCCCGGAGATAATTCTAGCGGTAAAGGATAGAAAAGTGGAGCACCAATCGACTATGATCAAGATCAAAGGTACTATTTCAAACCATTACGTCTCTATCTTAATTGAATCATGGGCTAACCTTAGTTATATTAGTCCTCAAATTATCTTGAAATGTAAGCGAAAAAATATAAAATTTAAGAATTCATGGTTGGTACAGCTAGTAACCAACACAAAAGGGAAGGTAACTAGCCATGTAAGATAGTGCCCATAGATTTCCAGTCCCACTGAAGTAAATTTAAATATTCTTCTATTAGGGTCATATGATGTATTAATAGATATGGATTGGATGGAGAAACATTGAGCAGTAATAAAAATTTTAGAGAAAAAAGTGCATTCTGTAAACCAATTGGGGCAAACACAATTAATAAAAGACATACGAAAAAAAGTTTCAGTTAGACATATTTCAAAATTACAATTGAAAAAGAGTGTCAAAAAGGGGTGTAAATTATTTTTGGTGCATGTTGAAGCAAATGCACAAGACACAGAAAACCAAAATCTAGCTAGATTGCCAATTATTAGAGACTTTAAGGATGTGTTTCTAGAAGATATTCCAAGTTTACGTCCCCACAAAGAGATATATTTCTCCATTGATCTAGTGATAAGAGCTACCTTAGTGTCTAGAGCACCTTATCGAATGAGTATTCCATAATTATTAGAATTTAAGATGCTTGGAGGAACTGTTCAATAAAGGATATATTATACCTAACATTTCACCCTAAGGGGGCTAGTGTTATTTGTGAAGAAGAAGGATGACAAATTTAGAATGTGCATAGATTATCGATAATTAAACAAATTGACCATTAAAAACAAATACCTACCACCCTGCATTGACGATTTGTTTGATCAAGTAAGAGGGGCAACGATATTCTCAAAACTTGATTTGAGAACCAGGAATCACCAGTTAAGAATAAAGGAATAATACATTCATAAGACATTTTTTTGAACCAGATATGGTCAGTACGAATTTTGTAGTGTTACCATTTGGAATTATTAATGCGCTGACAAAATTTATGTGTTTAATGAATAACGCTCTTAGTAAGTAACTTGATAAATTTGTGTTGGTATTTATAGATGGAATTTTGATATATTCGAAAAATGAAGAGGAGCATAAGGAACATTTGATACTGGTATTGCAAACTTTAAGAGAACAAAAAGTGTATGAAAAATTTAGTAAATGTGAGTTCTAGAAGGATAAAATACAATATTTCGGCCATGTCATTTTCAGAGGAGGGATTGTTTGTTGACCCTAAAAAGGTTAGGAAAATTTTGGACTTTCCCATACCTAATGATGCATCAAATGTCTAATCCTTCATGGGAATTATAGGATACTACAAAATATTCATTGAAGGTTTCTCAAAACTAACCTATCTTATTACTTCATTACAAAATAAGGGGACAAAGTTTGAGTGGACAAGCAGGCGTCAGGAAAGTTTTGAGAAACTAAAAAATTTGTTAATAGTAGCACATATTTTGAGAATTGTGGATCTGGAAAAGGAATTCATTATATGTACATATGATTGTTTAGATGGTTTAGGTGGAGTCTTAATGTAGGATAATTCTGTAATGCTCTATGAATCTAGAAAACTAAGACCACTTGAAAATAAGTACGTCGTGTATGATTTAGAGTTGGCTACTTCGATACACACCAAAAAAATATGGAGACACTAATTATTGGTTAAAAATTTTACTTCTATGACAAATCACATTAGCTTAAAATATTTTCCCATCCAACCATATGTCAACGCTAGACAGGAAAGGTGGATGGATTTTCTTAGTGAATTTTAATTTGAGATAAAACATATTAAGGGTAAAGAAAATAACCTAGTAGATGCTTTAATTAGATATGAAAATGCACTTATCAAAAT